>CADDXX010000796.1:101179-121471 GCA_902810485.1 Alauda arvensis
CCTCCACCCAGGTGAAAGCTCTGGAGGAGCTCTAAAGCTGCACAAAGCTCCTGAGCTGGGACAAGACCTGGGAACTTCCCCTGAGAGGTGCAGAGCAGCACATCCAAACCTATTTCTGTCCCAGGAGCACATGGGGGTGACCCATTTGTCACAGATATTTCCCATTTGTGCTCCTAATCATTGGTAGAGTAGAATAATTTCCTTTTTTTCCCCCCCAGTTTTCCCAGAGGATCTGCAGATACTCACCCTGTTACTGCTCAGGTTGTAAGGGGGAGCTAAATCCTGGCGGCTTGCAGAGAGCTGGAAGGGTTAAAAGAAGCAGAATTATTTCCTAACAAAAACTTTAAAAACTTCACAACTCTGCCTCTTGACTAGTAAGGCTGAAAAGAAAGAGAGTTGTGGGGAAAGCAGAATCAAAATCCAAGAAATTCAAGGTGAAAGYTTAATTCTTGACCTGGGAGGAGCCAGAATTTGACACCAGTTTATTACCAGTTCTATTAAATAATTTCTTCCCAAACTTTGGGCAGCATAAGTCTCATTTTTCTTATGGTACAAAGCTTAAGTCCAGCACATAATTATAACTTGTTTTCAAATCCTCTAAAGAAAAAGAGGGAAAAAACCCACCCCTTCAACTTGGAAAGGAAATGAAAAATCTCCAGTGTTCAGAAAATAAAAAAAACATCACAGAGGGGTCAAAAAGAAGGGAATTCCTTGCTCTGTTGCATGGCTCCAGG
Source organism: Alauda arvensis (assembly GCA_902810485.1). NCBI lineage: Eukaryota > Metazoa > Chordata > Aves > Passeriformes > Alaudidae > Alauda > Alauda arvensis. The sequence continues at coordinate 101,914 of CADDXX010000796.1, forward strand.
ACCTGAGAATGCAGAGTGGAGCTGCTGGAGATGCCAGCAGGGAGAACTCACCCGATTGACGTTGGGGGAGCTCAGGCTCCTGCGGCAGAGTTTCCCTTTTCCCATCAGCTGCTCCTTCACAGCAACTTCCTGGCAGTCACAGGGAGCAAAACAAAGCAAATAAAGGTATTTGGCAAGAATTAAAGCTCTGATTGCCCCAGGATAGCTTTGTCTACACAAGGAGAATGTTTCTAAGCTGCCCTGTGGCACAGGCTGCTGGCTGTGAAGTTTACACAGTTAAAATTATGAATGGATCAATTTGAACATCTGGAATTTTGCTGATTGGCACGTGCAGGGTTTTGCAGCCAGCCTTGATTCTAGGAGATGACAGAGATGCAAAGTCTGAGCCTCTCTTTCCTAGCTGAGCTCCTGTTTTAATCCTTTAAAGTAATTATAAATGACAGGGAGCTTGCTTTCAATATTTAAAGTGCATCACACTTCCCCATGAATTTATAGTGGGCAGGCACAAGCTCCAGCTTGTTTTGCATAACTTTTCYCTTTGTGCTTGCATAATTTATATCCAGGAGGACAATTTTCAATAAATGCTTTTTCTCTCCTGTATTTTTTTCCTGGTAAACAGATCAAGTTATAGTACTTAAAATTAACCCAATCAATGTCCTTTTTCATTGGCAGGATGGCTTCGGCGAATCCAAAGTAGAATGTGGGCAAAATGACAAAAATCCTACTGGCAACTGCAGAAACTATTGCTAAAGCTTCAGAAAGCCAAAGCTAAGGCCACACAACTCCTCTTCCTGCAGCAGAATTAGCAATGACCAGCTTTAAAACCAAAGCAAGCAGCCCAGAACTGTGCCCTGAGCAGAGAACTCCCAGCCCCGCGCTGGAGCTGAGCGAGCACATCTCTGCTCCCCTGCATCTTTGCCACTTTGGGAGGCTGAGGGGTGCACTGGGGTGGGTTCTGGGGGTTTGTTTGTGCACTCAGGAGGGTGTTTGGGCTGCACACCCTGCTCTGAGGGCTCTGCCTGCTGCAGCCCTGCAGCCACACCTGGCGCAGGCGGTCCAGGGTGAGGATGTTCTCCACGGCCAGGACGCTCCGCAGGTACTTCTCAATGTAGGCTTCAGAGTCAGCTGAAGCTGCATCCTCCACGTTTGCTGCCATCCTGGCCAGGGCCTCCCKCTCCTCAGCCCCCTGAGCATCCTGGGGAGGCCAAAAAGAGAGGGCAGCATTTTAAAAAATAATCCCAAAATCTCCAACATCACGCCCGGAGGAAACGCATTTTTAAACCGCAGGGCTCCAGTTCAGCACTGCTTGTCCTTAAACTCAGGAGCAGATGAGAATCATGGAGTACTCTGGGTTGGAAGAGACCTTAAACTCATCCCATTCCACCCCTGCCACGGGCAGGAACACTTTCTGYCATCCCAGATTGCTCCAAGGCCTGTCCAACCTTGCCTTTGACACTTCCATGGATGGAGAGTCCAGAACCTCTCYGAGCAATCACCAGCCTTGGAGAAAAGGATTTCCTCCTAAAATCTATTCTAAATTTCTTCCTAATAGCCAATCTAAGATTCTGATCCCAATAAGCACCTTGTGCCATGCAACCTGCACAGGTGCTGCTGCCACAGCCACAGACATCTCAAGCTGTACGTGGTTATTGTTTTGAGGCTTTTTTTGGGTTCTTTCTGAGAGTCTCACAGCAAGACATTGCCATTAATTAGCAAAAGGGCTGCATTCAGATATTTCRTAATTAAAAAGTGCTCGAGCACATTTGGGGCGTTATCCAGCCTGAGAGGAAAACAAAATTTCAAGAGAGCTGCAAGAAGGAAAAGAAAAAAAAATAGAACATTTCTTGAGAAGCATTTCAGCACAGAGTGCAAAATGCAGCAGAACATGACAGAGCCAGGCAGCAATCAGAGTTTTGGCTCYTCATGTGTTAATGTTTGCACAAGTGCTCTGATAGAGCATCTCTTTGSAAGGAAAGGATTAGCATCTAACTGGGAACATGCTCAGGAATCAAGAGCTGCATAAAGACATTACTGAGAAAAAGCCACTTTGTAATGTTTTTTTTCCCCCCACAGCTTCTCGTGCTCCCTGCAGCAGGCACTTCACCTGCCCATTTTTCCTCCCTCTTTTTCCACCCCCTCCTCTCTCTTCAAACTGCCTCTTCAAGGACCTGAGCAAATAGATGCTCACTCAACAAAATACAGAATGACACTGATAAGACAGAGGTTGCTGCTAAGTCACAGCACGTAAAGGAACAGGCTCCATCTTTYACAAACCCCAGTTTATGCAGCAAGAGCCAGCATGCCCAAAAGGATGGGGGAAAGCACAGAATTAGAGGCTCTGAGACACTCCTGATCTCGTATTCACCTCTGGAATGTTGGAGACTATCTCAAAAGTGACTCCACAGCCAGGGATGGAACTTCTTGGGGACATCCTTCGGAGGAAGCTCTGTGCAAAACCCTGTAGGGAGGGAACGTGAGGAAAATGGGAATGATTAACAGATTCCAGCTGAAATAAATTAAGTTCACAATGAAAGAAGCCCCAAACTCCAAAGTCTAACCAATAAACATCTAAGAGCCAAAGATTTCAACTTGGAAAAAAATAATTTGCTTGCTTATTATGGATACAGAGAAGGATTCMCTTCCTTCCTTGCAAGGTGACTGTTTCACCAAGCATCAGCTGCTTTCAGATTTTTTTTTTTTTCTCCCTGACAGAGCCCTAGGTAACTTGTCTTGAATATTGACAAGTGCAGACATTAAATTCTTGACCAAAGAGATCGTTATGAAGAATGATTTAAGGGGCAKGGTCATTGTTTATGCTGACTTGGCGCCTTGCAGGGTTAAGGGCTGGACTGTTGAATTAATGCAGAGATGAGTCATTCAAAGATGCTGCTGAGACAAACTCCCAGGAAAGGTTATTGACAAAGGGGGCTTGTAGAAAAACAGGAAGAAAGCCAAAGATTCTGTGTCTTTGAAAGTAAAAAATGGCATTGACTGAAGCTGTAGAAAACAGAATTGATGAAGACTTCACCTGATTGTGATTATTGGCACACTCAATTGATCTGCTCAATACAGTCCCCCATTCCACATGACAAAAAAATTCACTGTTCTTGCCTTGCTGAGAAAAAGCTTCTGCCTGATGGAAGCACCAAGAAATTGGGGTTCTACTTCCAGCACTGGGAGCTGCCTACGAGGTTTCTGGGTGTGACCACACCTCTTCTCTTTGCTCTTGCTTCAGAWTTTAACCACAGATGTGCAACCAGAATAACAATCCAGGCTTTCTGCTTTGTCATTATCACTGCCAGGGGAGGCTGGGTTCTCAGACAGTGCTGAACAAACTCCTTCCTCCCCCCCCTCATTCTCAGGATTTATATTATTTTCAGGGCATGATGCTGCAAATGGAATGACAACTTCACTGCCTGCCATTTATCAAACACCCTGCTCTCACCTCCACATTACTGTAAGAGCAGCAGCTGGAAAACATAAAGGACCAAGAGTGATTAACTCTGSTGAATTAACACAAGGCATCTCTCCTCCAACTATTCCTAGCTGGTTTCTAAATACCTGGAGGTGTAAATAAAGGTGTGAACTTAATACAGGACTGGGGGAAACACAGAAATTCCTTTATGCAAAATACAGGCTCCGAGATCACGAGAAATTAACTCTTTTTCTTCTTCCAGTAAGAAAGCACTTAGGGGGTTAAGACAAAAATCAACTTCTCATATTCAGATGAGAATTTGATTTTAAACAAGGCCTCTAAAACCTGTGTGGCATCATCCACAACTCAGGGGACACCAGGAAAGCACCWGGGCAGCTCAAAGCCTCGCCCAGGCGCCGCTTCCACCCCCGGGGCTGGGACGAGGGGAGGGAGAAGGGAAATCTGAGCCCTGGGGAGAGGGAAAGGGCTGCAGGATGAGCACCTGTCTGCCATAGACGTTGACACAGATGCGTTTTCGCAGCACCAGCTGCATCTCTGCAGGGTGGCTGAGCTGGACAGTGGCCCTGACAATCAGGTAAACCCTCTCCTCCGCCGCCGTGCCCTTGCTGAGCTGGATGCAGTCGTGGACCGTGGAGTCCCACGAGGCTTCTGCTTTCACCTGCAAAAAAAGGATGGGGAAAGGGGGGGGAAAGAAAATTAAATGTATCCTCTAATAAGCATAATTAGGTGTGTAATTAAGTGTAATTAATTAGGCATAATTAGCAAAAAAATACATAATACATAGATTTTTGAGAGTCGGCTTCTCCGTTTCGCTCCCCGTGAAGGAAAAAAAAAAAAAATCCCCACACTTCAGAAGAGGCCATTTAAAAATCAAGATCAGCTTGCCAAATGAAGATGTTGGGATTAAAAATGCCAACTTGCTCCARCTCTGGAACGTTTCCTCTTGAAAAAAAGATCTTTGAATACCCAGGATCATTGCAAATAAACTRTAAAATATGCAGAAGTGCAGGGCCATTTGGGCTAATTTATTAAGAGAAACCAGAGAGCAGCAGAGATTGCAGTGAAAAATCTTCCATCAGGCCACAAAAACTCTCCTGTCTGTATTTGAGAAATAACTTTGCTGAAACCTTTCTAGCAAKGCAGCAAAAGCTGGAATTTTTCCTTCTTGCATGTTAAAATGTCAGTATTACTGAAGATTTAAATGGTTTCTCTTCAAGACATAAGAAAACTGGCCTGGCAGCCAAATTTCCATTGTATTTGTATTTAGATATATACAGATCTATATTTAGAGAAATTTGTATTTCTCTAATAACATCAGGACAAAAAAAAATCCCTAACAGAACTACCAGGAATAAAACTCCTCTAAAAAACAAAAAGGTTTCAGAGAAAGGAGCAAAATTTTAAGGAATAAAGTCAGAGATTCTAAACCTAGTAACAGAAATGATAAATCAACAATTGTAAATTTGTGAAACTATGAGTTATGTGGCAAAGTGGAGGATAATGAGTGYAACAATGCAGAGGTAAAAATGTTAACAATTGAAGATTGTTTGGTTTTTCAGCTGGGGCTTTTGTACTCTCATTTGCTCAGGGGTTCTGTTTTGTTAAACACAAACAATCTCAGGCTTTTGGAATGCTTGGGTTTAGATGAAGGAATTTCCTCGAGTTTTACTATTTTCCAAATCATACTCCAAGTGAATATTCCTTGAAAACACAGCTGCTCACAGTGCTGCAGCATTTCTATGACATCTCTGATGTATTATTTTCACATGTGGACACAGAAAAAGAACTGAAACTCCCTGGTCTGCAGCTTCCCCTCACCTCAGTGTCGTGATGCTTCACGATCTGCAGCTCAAAGAATTCCTCCTCCTCCTCTGCCACCAGAGTGGCATCCCAGCCTCCTGCCTCGGGGTCATCCAGGTTATCCTGGGAGCTGAAGTCATCAGCTGCAAACAGGAGGGGATGTGGAAGGTGAGGAAACACAAAGCAGTCACCCTTTTTAAAAWACATCAGCAAGTATGAATGAATGAATTCACATTTTCATGCCCAGCTTGGCTGCTCAGACTTCACCTATAGGATTAAAGCTGCATTGTTCCACTTTAAAAAAAAACCCATTTCTGTACAAAAAGTGTGCACAAAAATTTAGGGACACAGAGTCAAATGTGCCTAATGAAGGGGAGGATTCTCCCCCTGTGGCAAACACCCCTGCCTTGCCCACAGGTGGATTTTCAGCACTGAGCTCATCTGGCATTCAATATGTTAAGATCAGCTGCTCGTTGAACAGGAGCAAACACAGTACTTTTAGCTCAGGATTAAACAAACCCTTAATTTGGGTGTTGAGAAGCTCAGCCTGTCCTGGCTGGAGTTAYTCCCCATGAATTATTAACCAGCTCCTCTCTGAAGCCACTGGATCCATGGATGTGCTGTCCCAGGTGGACAAACCAGCAGAGACACAAGATTGCAGCCCAGGTCTCCTCACARCAGGCTGGTATCACCTCCCCTTCTCACCTGACACTTCTCATGCAAATGTTAAATCCTCTTTTAAACATCCATCAGGGATTTATTTAACTGATTGCTCCCTGGAATGCTTTGGGGCTGTCACCTCCTTGGTTCCAGCTTCYCATCTTTGGTAGGAGCATGTGACAAATGCATTTTTCAAACTGGATCTTGCATTGGGATGCACTGAAAATAGGGATTATTAAAAACTGTGGGTCCTTCCATACATAATGTTGTTATTTTGAAACATTAAGCAGTATGTTTCAGGAAAAATGAACATTTCTCCTTTCAATCCACCTGCCATCCCAGGCTTTTTTTAATTTTAAGAGCTTGCTTTAATTCCCTAATGTCTGGACAAAGTTTGTTTTCAAATTACTCTGCCACCTTAAGGACCACTTACCATTCAAGTCAAGGAATATAACAGGAATGTGAGTTTCCATACCAGCCACAGGAGTCCTGAAATATGAGACAGGGACAATGGTGGCATTTCAAGTACCAGAGATTTACCCAGCACACGTCCCTGATGATCCAAACCCCCAGGACAYTGCATTCAGTCTGCAATTTTTAGCCAGACCACTGATAACCTTGGCAAACCCCTTTATTTTAATTTACTGCTGCAGAGTCCAAGAGACTCAAATAAATTAGTATTTCTTTTATATCAGCTCTCTTAGAATTATGATCTTCTTTGACCTCTGCTTTCTGAAGTGTCTCTCTCYCTTAAATGCTAAGAGCAAAATTAAGTTTATTTACTCTGACACACACAGCCATGAAATGCAAACCCCTCTGCTTKATGGCAGGGAAAATGGGGAATCAGAAAAGCCACTCTCCAAGTTTTTAAACCAAAAATGATGGCCCCACTCCACATAGTTATCACTCTTTCTTCCAAAACACATATTGAAGAGCCAAAACTGATGAATTTATAGTGAACAAGAGCAGGCTGGAGTCTTATGTAATACATAAAGTGCTTCAATCATACTGAACATTTCCTCCAGATTCTTCCTGGAGCAAGTTTCCTGCAGCTCCACTGTTTTCAACCCTGATGGAACACATGGATGTGAAAGCTGATGTGTTTCCAACAAGAACTTGGTATTTTTTTCTTTATGTTTTAGAAGCCCTGACAAACCTCAGCTTAAAACTCCATGACATTCAATTCCATCAATAAATGCTGTTGGAGGTTTGCTCAGAGAAGATATTCAGGAAGCTGCAAGGAACTGAAGATTTGAGGTGAAACAACCCTGATTTTTTATCTGCAGTTGTTGCTCACAGCTGATCCAGCACAGCAGCCTCAGCCCAGTGCTCCCTATTTTTGATGTTCAGAAAATTACATGGAGCACTTGCTGACTAAACAGAGTTTGCTCTCAAACCAGGAGTGCAACAAAATGCTCCTGGAGATGCAGTTTTATGATGAGAGGGCAGCCTTTTAAGTGAATGAACTAGGTAGTTAACATATTAGCTAATTTTTTTAAATGGCGAGTGCAGTGGTAATAAATATYGATTCCTTTTTTTTTCAGAAGGTTATAATTACACCCTGATCAATAACAGGATCGTTTACCAAACAGCATTTCTGGATTCCAGAGACACAACCTGATGAAATGATTTCAGCAAGAGGCCTAATTTTAACAACTTTGCTCATGCAGGGCACAGAGGCCAGAGAGGAAAAAAACCCAAACAAATGGCCACAATCCAAAGCCAGGAATGGGCTGTGCATCATTTTTCCAGCCCTCCTCTTGGGAATGGCTGTTCCTACCACTCTGCTGGAGCTCCAGGGATGCCACTGCCAGCAGAAGGAACCATCACAGCATTCCTTTCTTCGGTGAGGGTCAGCCTCATCTCCAGGAGCTGAGCCTCGCGATCCGCGTCGTCCTCGCTTTTATCTGCAGGCAGGGGATGATCAATTGATCAATCAGAGAGCAGCCCTCACCCCTGGCACGGGGCTGTGACTTTGTACCACCCATGACAGCACAAACCCTGCTYTGCTCACAGTCCTGCACACCAAGAAACACCCCAGAACAACAAACAATCCCATAAAGGCTCCTCCAACTTGAACTTCACCCCTGCCCAGTTCAGAGATCCAACTCTCCACGAGCATCTTGTCCAAATCTGACAACATATCAAGATAAAAAGTGTGTGCACACCTCTCAGCCTCTTGCTGTTGTTACCTTTAACAGCTTTTTCCTTACCAGGCTTCCCCACCAGTTTCTGCAGCTGCTGGTCCAGGTACTCCTGGCGCTTTGTTAAGGCACAGAGCCAYTTCCTACGGAGCCTCTCCAAGTCCCTGTCCTGAAAAGGGGAATAAAACCACATTAAACATTGCCCCAGCAAAGCCAAGCTTTCCTCACTGTGGTYTGCACATCTTCCCAACCCTTCTGCTCATCCTACACCCAAGCAGAAGGAAGACACATCCAAACCCTTCAACTCTCCACATCATATTCAAAATATTTTTGCTTGCCAACTCTTTAGGTTTTTTTCCTGTACTGCTCAGCTGAAAAAAAACTTCATTTTATACAATTCTTTGCCCACAAACTACTCCAAAACTCACTAACAGCTGGAGCTGGAAACCCCAGTCCTCACCMCTCAGTGTTTTAGCAGCCTCATGTCAGGAACCCATCCCACTGTTATGGCATTTGCAAATGTGCCCTTCAAACAATTTTTTTCAAGTGCCCATGTCCTCTAAAAAAAACCCCAAAACACCTGAGTGTTCTTAAGAACATTCAGTTCCTCCTCTAATATGCTTTAATCTGAAAAATTCTGCATTTGCAGGAGAGAATTTTAATTTTTTACCTGGTAACTGTCCATTTCATCCTCTTCTTCCTAGACCAAAACACAAAAAAAAAAGCCATTAATTTTTTTTTGATAGCAGGAAACACAATGACTGCAAAAGGTGTAACTATTTTAAGCAGTATTAACAGTTTTACATAAAAATAAAAGTCTGAGTTTAGCAGTGGCATTGTCACAGAATTAAAAGCAGACTGACATCCCAAAGTTTTGCTGCTATCACTTCAATACAAACCAGAACAATCCAATAATTATAATGGAAAAATTCACAGGAATGCAACTATTAGAAGCCTTAATAATTGAAAGAAAGTGGAATACAAGAAAGGAAAAGGAGAAACAGCTTCAAACCTGTTGAAAAATGGTGTTTTACCTCTAAAACTGAAGTGTGAATGTTACAGCAAGTGCTGAAAAATCCAAGTCTGGTACAGAATCCCAGGAATGTTAAAGTTGGAGAAGACTTTCAAGACCCCTGAGTCCAACCATCAACCAGCACCACCATGGTGAGCACTGAACCTCAAGTGCCACATCCCCCTGTTTTTTGAACACTTCCAGGGATGGGGACTCCACAACWGCCCTGGGCAGCTGTGCCAGGGCTGGACAACCCTTTCCATGAAGGAATTGTTCCAAATATCCAACCTGAACCTCCCCTGGCATCATTTAGGGCTKTTCCCTCTCATCCTCACCCTGTTTCCTGGGAGAAATGCTGATCCCACCTGGCTGCCCCCTCCTGTCAGGGAATTCCAGAGAGGAAAAGATCCCCATGGRGCTTCCTTTTCTCCAGGCTGAGCCCCTTTCCCAGCTCCCTCAGCTGCTCCTGGTGCTCCAAACCCTTTCCCCAGCTCTGTTCCCTTCCCTGGACACATTCCAACCCCTCAGGGTCTCTCCTGCCACGAGGGGCCCAGAACTGCCCCCAAAATTGAGATGTGTATGAATTATTGGAGGTAACTTGGCTGCAAAGGAGAAGAACTACAAAAAAATCTCCTGTAAATATTTGGGAATTAGAACAGCAGCCACTCCAGGAGTGACAATGCAGACCTGGAACTTTTTATTCCCATGATTTTCTGATGGCAGACTCCACCTTCAATTCTCCACCTCCATCCCAAGCAGAGCCACTTGCAGTGAGCACAAGWGCCCCTCCTCACAGGGAAGGGAAAAGGAGTGAGAGCTCCAATCCTCAAGGAGGTATTACTTCTCTACTTAGGCAATAATGAGCCACAGAAGCCTCCTTTCCTACCTTAATCATGAAAGYAAAATCTTAGCTAAGCTAAAATTAAAAAGCCATAGAGAAGAGGCATTTCCCCACTTCAAGGTCTTCAGAAAAATCTTTCGCATTCCAGAGATACCTGATTTACCTAAGAAAAATGAGGGGGACTAAATAAATATAATAATAATAATAAGGGGACTGAAAATCCAGGTGGTGATGGCCAAAGCCTATTGTAAGCAACAGGTCTCATAAAATCTGATTTTTCAATGGGGGTTATCAGTGCCAGGCACAACTCACTGGTTTTCTCTCTCTCAAGTTGAGTTGAAATCTTTCTTCTTGACAGAATGTGCTATTTTGGGGGTTGCCAGCTTTGTGGGGTAAGTCTGGAACTGGTCAGAGGGTCAGGAATTCACTGGGGAATAAATAAGGCAGACAGGATGCTCCCCTGGGACTTTGTCCCTACAAAAGTGGCCAAAGGGGCACTTSAAGGTTGTGGCTCAAGGAAAAACTGCAAGAATCAATCATTCTGTCCTAGGAGAGAAACTTGCTCCATCCAGGAGTTTCCTGGCTTTAGAGGAAGGAAATGTGGGGTGTCAGGGGCTGCTGTGATGGGAAAGCTGCAGGSAGAGGAAGCAGGGAATAATGGGGAATAACAGGAACAAAGTGCCCAGGATGCTGCTGGAAAGGTGGGGGRAAAAATCCCCTTTTTGTACCCCAGCCACAGAATGGGAAAGGAGTGTCCTGGTAAGGAGACAAGAGAAACTCCAAGTTTTTCAGAGCTCAAAGGAAAAGCCATCCTGATTAAGCAAAAAAAGGGGATTGAATCATACCCTGTSAATAGGGTAAATATTTTGGGACATCTCCTGTTTTTCCATTCCACTGGCCTTGGCTCAAGCAGGGCAGCAAATCAAGCAAGTTTAGAGATTTGTTCTGCTGCACCAGATTTTGGCTTTGCCAGCTCCAGGGAATCACTCAATTCTCATTTGTCTCTTTGGGGCAAAAATGTCAAAGTGCACCAGAAACTCACAGGAGAACTGCAAGAAGACAAGCCCTAAAAAGAGAGGGATACACGAGGTGAAGTAAAATCTACAGGAAAAACTCCTAATGGAATTTAGGAATGTTTGTATTTTCTTTTCTTCTTTGAGTGGTGTGTTAAGGAGGTGCTGCTTTCAAGAACAGGGAGRAAAAAAAACCCAACCMAAACCAGAAGAGCCACAAAACATCTTACAAGTGTTATTTTTGCCATGGAAARTGATTCCCTTTATGYTTTCCAGYTCTTRGAAACAGCTGACAGCAAATATGCAGAGTTTTACCTGATGATTTTGTGACTTGACCTGTTTTATYTGGACACAGCCAACACCAACAGACAATATGGATTCCTCCATCAGGGGCAAGGTCCCAGACTCCTGCACAGAYTTCACTTCCACCTGGATCCGTCGGGATTGCCCCTGTCCAAATGAACAATTTCAAATGCTTGTTTAAAAAAAAATAATAAAATATAAAGTGCTGAAAGTTTAATTCCAGAGAGACCTCTACTGGCAGCCATTGGCAAGGAGTGTTGTATTTTTTTTTTTTGGGAAGAACAAACATGCTGCAATCCCAATGACCCAGGGTTCAAGAGGTCCCCCATGCTGCTGGCAAGGGTTTATATTTACAGGATTTATGAATTTTATAGGGAAAAATAAAAGCTCAGCGTTCAGCAACTCCCCAGTTTGCTTTTCTGGAGGGTTTTCAAACATATCCTTATAGGATTTTATGGGAACCAGGGGGATTTTACTATGGGATCTTCTYCCCACCTACAAAAGAGGAGAGCAAACAATTTAATTTGGTGAGCTACTGGAATTTCACTGTCCTTCTCCTGACTCTGCTCTCCTTGGCTCAAAATTCTGACCTACTGATGGTATCACTGCTCTTTAGTAAAACTGTAAGGGTAAAGACAAGTAAATAAAAAAAAGAAAATTAAAACAAAAATCAAAGGAGTTGGTGAGGTCAGAGGAGCAGCCTGTATTTAACTTTTACTGTTCTTTGGGCAGCAGCTTATCAATAGCTCATCCTTTTAAAATGTGAGCTGTTCAGTTAAGCATTAACAATTGAAAGCAGGTGGAATTCAAAGGACAAAGGAGTGCCTGGCTGGAAGGATCAAATAAAAGGGAACTCTGGACCTCTTTAAAAAATAATGAAGTTCAGTGGAGTCTGATGTCCCAGGTGCTGGCACAGGACAGGGCATAGGACAGAGTTACTTTGCAGTAACTTGGCTGCAAAGGAGAAGAACTGTAAAGAATCTCCTGTAAATAGAAGAACTGTAAAGAATCTCCTGTAAATATCTGGGAATTAGAACAGCAGCCACTCCAGGAGTGACAATGCAGACCTGGAACTTTTTATTCCCATGATTTTCTGATGGCAGACACCACCTTCAATTCTCCACCTCCATCCCAAGCAGAGCCACTTGCAATGAGCACAAGAGCCCCTCCTCACTGGGAATGGAAGAGGAATGAGGGCTCCAATCTTTAAGGAGTTATTACTCATGTATTTAAGCAATAATGAGCCACAGGAGCCTGCTTTTGTACCTTAATCAGGYAGAAAAAGGGAAGGCTTTGATCCCCTTTAAGCTGAGTTTTGCTCCGTGTCCCACTTTACATCTGTTTCCCACAACATCCCATTTTGCACCTCTGTTTAATGCTTCCTTGGACACCTCTTCCCTCCAAAGCAAAGCTCCCCAGGTGCTTCCTGTCCAGCTGGAAGGCTGCCTGTGCCACCTCACCTGTCTGAGCTGGAAGATGCCCCCTGTGCTGACGTCCTTGGCTGGGGTCACCTCCACTGGGCAGTACTCGCCGTTCTCGTTGAGCTCCAGGATCTGCACCCACAGCTCCACTTTGCGGGTCACCTCACTCCACCTGCACAACAAATCACACCCTGGCTTGTTGCTTTTGGTTGGTTGGGTTTTTTKGGGGTTTTTTGGGYTTTYTTTTCCYCRAGGAAAAAGGAATKAAAACATCRAAACACTGAGTTYGGAGCGCAGCAACAATCAGTGCAATAAATGCAGCATTTGTGAGCACACAGGGAGCAGCTGTGCAGTGCTTCTGCATCTTCCTGACAGATGTTTTGGTCCAACATTAAGAAATAAACCTTTTCCTGATTCCCATACAAACCCCAATCCCACATTTAAGCTCTGGTCTCAGCTCCTGCCACAGAAGCCCAGTGTTGTCAGGGCAATCAGGCTGAGATTGAAGGCAGAAGAATGAAAAATGACATTGTCTCACAAGCTCTCAAGATTCAGAGCACCTTCCTGACCTTCTTCATATCACTGCCTTCTCTCCAGCTCTTCCCAGAGCTTCATAAGAAAGAGGCATTTGTGTAGGACTCCAAAATTAAAAAGGATAGAGGTGCTCACTACTTAGCTATCAAACATAACTCACTGCTTTATCCTTTTCCTCTCTGCCATATTTCCCTGACTTTCATTTGAAATTTCCCTGTATGCAGCTTAACAGTCACCACAAGCTTAAGCTGCAAGTAAAAAGAGAATTAACTGCCAATAAATTAAGATGCAGAGCTGCCTTCTAATTGAAGAGGCAAAACAARCTCACATTTAAGAAAATGCTACTGCAGGATTACTGTGGGGACAACAAATGGTGCCAGGAAAACAAAACAACACCCCCCTGCAGKCTGAATTACCACAATTCTGCATTTTTATCCAAGCTGAGGTAATAAGGAATAAAAACTTCTCCAGTGGAAGCAGGGATGGCATTTCATGGCCAGGAATGGAGTCACCCAGTGGCCTTCAGCTCAAAATGTGACTCCTTACCCCAAAYCTGCTCCAAAACTGGGCACCTCAGGCAGTGATTTTTCCCCAGATCCTAAGCCAAGGATGCATTTCCCACATTTACCTGTCCCTCAGGCTTCTTGTTTTGGCCTGGATTATCCCCAAATCCCACAGGGCTGGGTTTTTACGGTCYCCACTCTGCTTGTGCCCATAAACTTCAATGGCCAGAGCACCATCATAAAGATGTTCCATGAAGTCCTCAGAAATATTCACAGAAACCTCCTGGAAGGGACAAATCAGTTGGTTAAGTGTGATTCCATCACTCAGGCTGGGAGGTTTTGCTGTTTTGACTTTAATAAAAGCATTTAGTCAAACCCCCCTGGTTCCCAAGACACAATCCAGGGGAGAAGAAGTGTTGTAAAATCCGGAGGCAGGTCAAAGGAATGTGATTTTCCCAAAGATTAAAGTCTAAAAGGAGCTGAAAAATGACCACAGGCTGTGGCAAGCCCTGAGCCAATGGCTCAGAAAAAAAACCATAAAAATCAAAGCATATGTTGTAATGTTCAGAATGAGAAAATCAGAACCCATCAGAAGGTGTTACATCCATTTCACAAATGGGGAGAGGAATAAATTGCCCAGTGTGATGAGAAGTGATAGAACATGATAAGAACTGGGGTGATTTGGCTGGAATTCATCCAAACTGACTTTAGATGTCTCTGTTAAAAATGTCTCTGCAAAGCCAGTGAGAAGAAAGAGTCTGTCCTAAATAATCTCTAACAACCCAACTTCAGCATCCACAGCAGCCCCTGCCCCAGAATTGGGACATTTCTCTTCATTTCATCAGASTTCAGAGTGATCAGCTCAGTTACTGACATCAAATATCCTCACACAAATATCCCTCATCCACAGTGAATTTTACTGKGGRTAAATTCTAATTKAAGTTTCTCTGATGATCTGATGTTTTCCTTTATTAACCCACTTCACCTTCAGCAGTTTTTGTACAAATGAGCAGTGTACAAGGATCAAACTTAAATGGGCTCTGCAGCCATTTCATTCTTATTTAAAATCATTAGCATAACAACATAATGAAATTAAAAATGGTCTTAGGGCATCATGAAATGTGAGAAAACAGGCAGATAAAACTGCTACACAAACCTAAACCTGATTTTTTTTTTCCTTTGCCTGCCTTACAGTTTAATTAATAAAAGAGAAAAAGAAATTACATTGCAGTGGTCAAAGACAACCATGCACCGTGGCTCCTTGCTGATGGAAGACTGGGAAGGATCCACCTCAGGGGCAACAACAACTGGCTCCACTTGGTCCCAGAATGTGTATTTGCAGAACACAAAGTTGGACAGGTGCTGTGGCAAACCTGTAGCTTGGAGGATTTTAATCTGGAAAGGAGGAGAGAGAGAAATGGAAAGCAATTCTTCATCAGGCATGGAGTTAAAAATATCACCTGGTARAACAATGTTTCACTGAAAAGGGTAAAAGAAATAAGAACAGCAAAGCAAAAATAATTTAGGAAATACAATTTCTGCACTGATACTCGTTGGAGACAATATTTGGAGTGCAGCAGCTGAGCACAGGCACTAGATGTCACCAGGCTCATATTTCCTGGAAGGGACATTCTGCTCATTTTTAATGGGGAAATGCACCAAACCCATTGCAACTGAAGAGGAATWCAATAAAAAATCTCATCTTTCCAGTGGCTCCTWHATGCTCCAAAAATCCTTGGTTTAAGATACTTTTTCTTACTCTGTGATGCTGGAAATAACCCAAAATCAACCCCAAAGAATGCAAACTTAGCCTGTCCCCTCATCAAATCAAGGCCAAATAGAAACAAAATGTTGTGAATTCTCATTCTGATCTGAACAAAGCCATCATATTTACCATAAATTTAATAAATTTGTATTCTCCATTTGTCAAATTAAGACCAAATGAGTTGGACTCCTCCATTACAATCCTCATTATTAGGCAGGAATATTTTTTGCCAAAATGCACCATCCTGCTTGAAAGCACTGGAGCATTATGGGGCAGGATAAAAAGTGAGGAAAAAGAAGTACAATTTCTCCCAAATTGTTCATATTGTCCAGAAGTCAAAGGCTGGGGAGAACCACTCCCTAAAATGTTTTTTGCTTTTCTTTTCTTACCTGTAGCTTGTAGTTTTACTATGACACAGAACTGTAGTAGTAAAAACTTTCCTGTTTACTAAGTAATAAACACACTGTGTATTTTACAAAATATTCAATATTTAGAGAAAGAAATGCTGAGAGAAGAAGAAATATGAAGAGATAATGATTCCTAGAATGATGGGAGTTTATCAGATTCTGTGACCCTTCTTGAACTGGATTTTGCAGTGCCAAAGACCTTCCCTGGATTCCAAGAAACCTGGGRTGAGCCTTTGGCTTATAAATGCAATTAATGACAGGAACACACCCCAATTAATGACCTTGTGTCACACCTCAGCCATCCCAGCAACAAAATGAGGTTACAAAGAGACATCCAACCTGCAGAAGACCAAGGATTCCTTGCTGACTCAGGATGGGAAGAGGAAAAAAGGCTGCTCAGTGTGGGAAACCAGGATATCTCTCTGGGTCTCCTGAATGGGCAGCAGCCAGGACAGGGGGTTGAGGCTCACACAGCCTGCTTGAAAGACAGCATTGGCTTTGATCTGACACCTTGGAGAAGGCTTCCAAAGCTGTCTGAGGATTTGGATGACACGAGGGTTTGATTGGTGTGTTTTTTATTATATCACTGGGTGTGTAGATATTAGTTTTAGATTTCTCTGTATTCTTATTATTGAGCCAATATGGAGGCAGATCAATGTGATAAAGTCACATTTTCCTGTTCTTCTCTTCCTTTTTTCCTTTTGCAAAGGGTGTTGGGTTTTTAGGATTGGGTAAAGGTGTGATTTCACTGGGTGACTTGGATTTTAGTTATTGGATTTTAGAAGAAAACAATGTTAATGTAATTTAGATTATAAAAACCCAGGTGCTGTTCATGGGCAGGGGAGAATTCACTTTTCCAGCTGCTTGTGAACACCACGCTGGTTTCACAGAATTTAGAATAAGGACTTTAAAATAAACATCTTCAAACTTCAGCCCAAAGACTCTGATTCCTCCTTTCAAGCACGGGCAGTGAGAAAACAGCCGCTCACTGCAATTTAAAGTTATCTCAGAAGAGATAAACCGTCAGCTCAGAGGTTGGGATTGGTCTGGAACTCACCCTGCACACGAGTTTCCTCTCCTGGATGTCGTTGTCACTGGAGCAGTCAGGACTGTCCTCACCTCCCACCAGCCTCTCATCGATCTCCCCGCTCACCCGGACRACTTCCACGTGGAGACGACCTGAAACCTGGCACAGGAGTCCCCATTATTTGTGAGCCAGAAAACAGAGGCAGCTTCACCCTGTGCCAGTCTGGAAGCAGCCAGCATTTTGTTCCTTTTCGCTCTACTCCTGCACTCTGCATTTGTTGCACCGCACGGAGAACGCTCGGGAGCAAGAATCAAAAAGGCTTTGGTGCAAAATCCATAAAGAAGTGAATCACTGGGGTGACCTGGGGAACAACGTCACCTCCAAACCAGTCTCTGGAGAGTGTGCAAAGTGCACACTTGATGCAGAGCATGGAGAATGGTGTGCCCTCTGCTGCCTTTGAAGTTGCTCTTACAGAATATATGTAAGAATGTGTTTTCCTGATGGCAGGCAGTGAAACCAGTGGAACTACAGCTCATCCTAAGGACTTATTTTGGGCTGTTTCCCTCAGGAAAGTTTCTCCTTTCAGGAAACTTTCTCCTTTCACAATCACCATGCTGGGATCCAGAGCTGTCTGAAAACTCCAGTGAAACATGATGGGATTTACACAACTCCACACTGTTAGCAAAGAACTTGTGCACACGAAACTGGAAATTATCCACTCCATCCTGGTAGTAAAGACCCACAGGCTGTAATTAAACAKCTGAGCAAGGACAGATTATAAAGAATGACAAACCTCTCCCTTCTGATTGATGATGGGAACAGCATAYTGAAGCTTCACATCATAGAAGAGGCACTCAAGGAAAACATTGGCTACTCCAATAAGGCTGTGGTTCTGCTGCTCGTCGTAGAAGGGATCAGCTCTCCTGAAATAAGCTCTCATCACCTGCAAGCAAACCCAGAGCCCTGTCAGGAAACCAAACCTCCCTGGAATTCTCTCTTCAAAGTGCTGCACAACCAGCCCAGTGAAAGGAAAAGGGACTCAAGCAAGAGGCCAGATTAGATCTCAAGAAGAATGGAAATGGATTTTACTTYGGGTAAATCCTGTCCTAAGCAAGTTCTTAATTTTGCCACATTCCTGAACATAAATTGCTGTTGTGCTGCTTCCTGTTGTGTTCTGCATTCCCCCACCAAACTATGCATGCAAGCAGGGATCAGAGTGACAAGAGAAGGGTTAATGAAATGCTGAGGATCAATTCAGTGCTGGGAAAAGCAAAACCTCAGGGAAACWCAGCTCTCTGCATATTCCCTCCCCACCTCCACCCAACAACCCTCCTGAAAATGTAACAGGAATGGAATTACAGGAGCACTTCTGACTTACTGGATTGTCTTCCTCACAGTCCTTCCACTCCTGGTAAAGGTCCCTCATGTCCACCAGTCGATTCTCCAGCTTTTCCAGGGACCAGATCTGTTTGCCCTTCCCTTTCCTCCTCACCTGGATTGCAGGCTCACTGAGAATTGCACCTCTCTGCAAAGCAATCAAAGGGATGGCAAGAAGGAATTCGTGTCCCAACAGTGAAAACAGAGTTTAAACGAACACAAACTTGAGAATATCTTTGGGAAAAGTCTATTCTTTTTTTTAATTCTGGCTTGAGCAGCCAAATCTGAGCGTGACAGGCTCTGAGTTCAGCTGTCACCGTGTATTGGTGCTCATTTTAACTGGGAAGTCTCATCACAGCCACAGGCACTGGTTTCTCTGGATTTTCACCTTGCATAAGTGTTAGAAATGGGAACATTTAAGGATTTCACAAACATCCTCAAGTTCCAGCAGGCCTGGAGCTCCAGCTCAGATTACTCCTGCCTGCAACTTCCAATGAGTGCAGACACTTAACCCCCTTTACCATCCTGTTCCTGGATGTGTGYTCCCCAGAAAACTGTGAGAAGAACTTCAGAAACAGCTGACAGAAATTATAATCCTGGAATAAAATCCATCTACTGTACTAAGGACAGTCTGAGTGTCATCAAAACACTGATTTGGCTTCAAGAAATAACACCAGCCTGAGATACACAAGTCTGGGTTCAGCTCCCTCCTTCCAAAATTTCTAAGGTGCCTGGGAACAAACAATCCAAATCCTCTCTGCTCCAGCTCCTCCCTCCACAATGGGGATGGCAGAAATCTTTGCAGCTCACTGGGATGATGCAAAGCCAAATGTCCACAAAGGGCCAGCAAACACTTGCAACAGATGTTACCCAACCTGCAGAGACTTTGTCACTCTGCAACAGCAGCAAGTGGGGACTTCAACACCAGGGGAAAGGTCTTGCACCAAAACATTTATGTTTTGAGGCACATTATAGGATTTTTATGGTATAAAATAAGATAAGGATGTGGCAGAGACATATTYAATGCACATTAGTGAAAAATTAACTCAAGCATTACAGACAGAGTAAAAGAAATCTGAATATTGAAGGACAAACTGAACAATTCAGTCAGGGTGATTGTACCTTGCTGTTGGCATTAAGGCTTGAAGCTGGGATCTGCAGGGTCACTTTGTACTCCGTCCTCTTGTCCAGCTCCTCTCCAATAAAATTGGCTTCCCTCACGTACAAATTGGCTTTAACAATCTGCTCTCTTAGCTTCCTCAGGCTGTGGGTCAGCATCTCTTCTCTGCAAGAACAGGAAAAATMARGWKKWTKA
>CADDXX010000796.1:124064-134308 GCA_902810485.1 Alauda arvensis
AAAAATGACTGGGATGACTCACTGGCAAGAAAAATACTTCCAAAAGGAAGTTCTGAGGGGGAAAACCTGTGGTTATCCTCATATTTTGCACACATTCCCACTGATTTTTGTGGCTCCTTACCATTGCTACCAAGAGCCTTCATGGTGACCTCCATCTGGGCATACTCATAGCTGAAGCTGATCTCACTGGACACCTCACTGGAATTGTCTCCATCTGCATCCAGCTGCTCCACACTGTTACTGCACTTCATGGAGCTGTCCCTCTCCTCATCCTCGTGCTCTGCCTTCTTCTTCTTCTTTGGCAAATTCAGCCTTTRAATAAGAGGGGAATTTTTGGAGGACTATTAATTGCTCAGCTCTGAACCACAGGGTTGCTTTCAAATGTTGTTAAAATTCAGCAGAGCCTCCAAATCAGATTTTTTTTCCTTTCAGATTTTATTGATCTCCTGTGGTTGCAATTTTCCTCAGGGCACAAACAGGAGCAGAAGGTAAACTAATTAATCCATTCTACAGTCTCATAATTAAGTACCTGATACTACCAATAACACAGTTTAGATAATCATGACATTTTTTAGTCATTCTACATCCAAGTAATTCATGGGCAATAACAAAGTGATATCTCACTTTATTATGTGGGTTCTCCTTTTACAGCATGAAATAAACCAATGAAATTTTAGATTATCATTTCAAATCCACTGATTTTTGAGGTATTTCAGAGGGTTTCAAAGTATATTCTTGAACAGAAAACATCTACCAGTGCTCTTGTGTGATACAGGAAGGTCACAGATATTGCTGGGACTACAGAGGACAGAGAGCACAGAGAACTTGTAATAACACTCAGCATTAAAAACCAGTCCAACACAAAGTGGGTGCCAATTTGAAATTCCTTTAATAACTTTTGTTACCTGAAGAAATGGTTGTTCCCCCACAGGATTCTGTCTCCATGGTGGAGCTGGATGGGGCACACGACAGCAGAGCCGTTCACAAATGTCCTGTGGAGAGACAAAAATCTCAAGTAAATACATTTATATAAAGCTTCATTTCTTCCCTTTCCACTATTACTTTCATTACTGCAACAAGTAAAGGTAGGAGAAGAGATTTATGGATTGCAAACAGGCAAAATATTCCCAGAAAACTCACTGATCTACCCTGTGCTGTTTCATACACGCCTCAAATTCAGCTTCTTTTGACCTCCTAAACTCATGAATTTCAGCACATTTAGACAGAAACTGCTTACAGCTGTGTCTGAGGACTAAAATCAGAGCTTAAAAATGAGCAGCCTGCAAAAAACATGTCACTAGAAAAAAAAACACTTGCACACTGCTCTGAAATACAGACACAAAACAGAAATACTTGAACAAAGCAACCTTTGCTACATGAACAGCTTAAAGACAMTAATTAAAATAATCAGAAACGTCTTTTATTTCAGAGTCAGATTAAGTTTGAAAGCAGGATTGTGGGATAACTCAAATTTAAAGGGGATCTCAGGTTTTCCCCCAGTCCAACCTGCTCCAAGCAGGAGCAGCCACAAATCAGGGTAAACGTGMAAAGTTGGAATTTTGTGTATCACCAATAAATTACTGGAGATGCTGACTCTGCATGTCATTTTGTGATCAATCTGAATATGCCAGCTGCTCCTCAAGTAGAGCTACTTAATTGRATAAAGCAACAAATGCCTCAGCAGCTCTTTGCATATCAACAGATTTCCTAGAAAATGAATTCAGATTTTGCTAGGAGTTACATCTACACAGCTGCACATCAGTGAGTATCTACTTGCTGAAAGCACATGCAATTTGCTCATCTTCTCTTTGAAAATTTGGGCTAAAAACACCCTCCCTGAGAGGATTCTCACTGGAATGGAACATGAGTTGACAGAGGAACAGGTGACARTTCAAATGTAAAAGCAGCATAMAAGAAGCAGAATTTTTCCTACTACRAAGGGGATAGAGAAGTYTGTTTTCCAAACATCTTTGTGCACCATTCATCATAAAATACTGGATAAAATGACAACTGTCAAACAGCTGTGGCTGCATTTTTATTCCTTCACCTGGTGTTTTTYTGAGGGGTCAGCATAACCTGGCCTTCTGGGGTGATGTCTATGATGCAGTGCTCAGGAAGAATTCCCATYCCACACAGCTGGATATCCTGGGAGTTGTCTGAGCCTATCAACGTGTGCTCCTGGGGGAAAAAATTAATTCAGATGTTAATGATGGATTGCAGAGGTGCACTGGGTCTAATTCACCCATTCTCCTTCTGGATGGGTTGGGTCATCTGGTCCCAAAATTTTCACAGTTCCATACTTCCCTTAGAGGGAAAAAGAGAAGCAAATCAATGCTCTGTCTTACAAGACCTCAGGAAAGTTTACAGGCAACAGTTAACCATGAAAATGAAGAKGTTTTTATGGTTTAATGGAGGAATTCAGTGCCTTGGGATGTTGCAGAAGCCAAAAGGAATAAAGGATTTCAGGCAGGAGTGGCAGATCCATGGTGGTTATGGAGGTTCCACCTAGATCAGCAACAGCTCAGGAAAATTCCTGGATACCCAGGGTGTGGGGGATTTGGGAGATGAAGGATCACCCCACACATAAAATTGCTGGGGCTGGAAAACCCACTTTAAGAACATCCAACCATCCCCCAGCACCACCAACCACCATGTGCCCCATGTCCCAAAGTGCAGCATCCACAGGGTTTTAAATCCCTCCACCACTGCAGGGCTGGGTCCCCCTTTTGGGACAGAAATCTCTTTTTTAGGCATCTCCTCAAGCAATTTTTGAGGAACAGACATAAAAGTTTAGACAGGTCAGTTCAGGCTGTTCTTCAGTACTTGAAGAACAGCTCAGAGAGATCATGGGCAAAYATTCTGAGAAACAAGAGAGCTGAATCTCAGGATTTTAGGAAAAAACAGCTGCAAGTMATTTTATCACAATAATTTCAAAGCATGGGGATTTTTACACCAAAACTCCCTAGGAGCAAGACAAATCTGAGTTATTTAAAAAAACAACTAATTGAAGGAGACAAAATCTACCCCAAGGAGTTTATCCTARAAAAGGGAAAGAAGCACCTGAGACTTTGCTGCTGTCCTTGTTCCCAGTGACCACTGGGAGAAGTGGGGTCTGTCCCAGGATCTGTCAGTGATTTAGCAGCTGAGTCACACTCTGAACTTTTACATGCAAGCTGTCAGGGAAAGAGTCAACCTCTCCTAAAGCCTCAGCTCTTTTCTCCTTTTAAATGTGTTTTTTTTAGCAGATACAACATGGAAAAAGTGTTTTCCCTTTGTTTTTATTGAGATATCGCAGAGCCACGATGGCTGATATGAAAGAGGACCACATATTTCCTACCACTGATTAAACCAAAACCATCTTTCAGCCTAATTGCTGATTTTGTGGCTGTCTGGAGAGTTACTACTCCACTTCAAAGGGAGGAGAATGATTTAATGTGAAGCTCCAACCACCAACATTTGATGGAATTTTTAGAACCTGCACTCCAAGATGTGACTTTAAAATGGTTGCACCTCGTTTCTTCTCCTGAGCCCTCCATCTACAATTTGTAAAAAACCACAATGAACTGCCCAAATATTTCAGCACAGGATCCAAAAGTCACATCATGTGTTTGATGTTTAATATCAGAAACAGGGAGGGCACATCAGAAGGGCTGAGGCAGAACAGAACTTGTTTTAGACTCCTGGCAAGTTGCACGAAGAGGATTAAAAATGTATTTCATAAACTGAAGACAGCAGCCAGAATTTAGGCTACACATGGAGAAGCTGACTACTGATATGCCCAACCTTCATACAAAACAATTTCATGGGTAAAAGCTTGTGAAAATTTGCATAAAAAACCCCAACCACCAAAAAAAAACCCTCATCCCAGAAGAGGAGACAGTTTCTCAAAAAGAACACATCTAAATTTCTTTTTTAAAAAAGGAAACTAAAACAAGCAAAAACATTAAATCCCCAAACTTTTCCCGTGCTACAAAGAATTACATTTGAAATGAAAAAGGTTGTACTCATAAAAACCTTAATGATTTTAGATGTACAGTTTTATAAAACTCTCCAAGTGCACATCTGCCAACTATAGAGGCCCACTTCTGACATGAAAAGAAAATTTATATACAAAGAGACATTTTTACCTTTAAATAGTACACCAGGAGTTCATTGAGAGCTGGATCTGCATTCAAATTCACCAGGAAGCACTTATTATCCCCAACCTTGATTCCAGAGGACTGCAGGGATATGCCAAGGCTTTCCAGCTGTTTCTGACGCTCCTGGAAGAGAGCAGCCATCAAAATGCATCTGACTGRTGCAGGACCCTTTGGAAATCCATCTGCTGCAGCCAGCAGGCAAAAAATGATGGATTGGGACCTCTAGGAAACAGGAAACTCCTCCTCCTGCAGCAGGTGAGGCACAAAAAGCATCAGTTCCACCAAGTTCTGGTCAGGGGTGTGTGGGATTGCTCCTGTCCTGGTCCCTCTGCTCTCCAAGGGCTCCCACACGTTCCCATATTCCCAGTGGGGAATGAAAGCAGCTGGGAGCAGCCTCCTGCAGCACTGCAGAGCTTCTCCATGACCTCACTGCAGCAGCAAAATGCTACCACAGAGCCATYTCTAGAGCCCTTTATTCTCCCTTCCCAGCTAAAAGGCAAGAAGTGAAGTGAAATCCCCTGCCAAGCCAAGCTCCATGTCTGTCCTTTGTTCCAGAGCAATCAAAGTGACAAAAAACTGGCAACCTGCTATTGAAGTGGTGCAAGGAACACTTCCTGCTGRACGAGAATAGCAGCATTTGGGATGGTGTTTTGTTCTTGTCAAAAGACCTCATAGAAACGCCCCACAAAGCATTACTGTGCAAAAATGTGCATCTCTCCAAGGGAAGGGTTTGGGTGAGACTGGAGCAGTGAAAGAGGAGCATTAAACATTTCTGACTCAGGAATAGAAAGGGATTCTTCTACCAAAAAACCCACTGGGATAGAAAAGTTGAGGATTGCTCCCAGGATCAGAGAGAAAATGAAGTGAGATTTCACTGTCCACAACAGCAAAAATACGAAATACCCCAAATATTAGAAATAAATATAGGAGGGTTCTTACAGGATTACTGGAGGAAGCAGAAGGAGGGGGTGAAATTAATAAGTGAAAAAACATACAAGAAACCTACAGTGCTTTCCCTGTGCTGCTGAGACTTTAAAAAACATCAAATCAAATACTGCAGGAAAAAATCCTGGAATGTTTATCTTTACCTATCAGTGTGCTTTATATTTAATAGCTGAGCATGTCACAATATTCAGCATCACGCTCTGCTCAGCACTGCAGTTGTACCAGCTCTAATCAAGATTAAAACTGCAGAGAAATGGCACAACTTGCTCTTGATTTTCTGTTCCCAAACCCAACATGATGTCCTTGTAAGGAAAAGTCATGTGTGAGAGAGAGAAAACAAAGAACAGAGGAGAAACTGCAGCGTGATGTCAAAGATCTCCCTTCCCATCACCAGTGCCAGGCTCTGAAGCTCACAAAAATCCTCATTATCTCCAGAGATAAAGCACATGTTGCCCTAAAGAGAACTTGGCCCACAGTGTGAATCTCAGAGGATTAACTGAGAGAAAAAGAGCCAGTTCCTGGTAATTTCTTCTCAAGACCTAATGTTAATTAACTTAAATGAAAAAAAATAGTTGTGTTAAATGCTCACTGAAAATGTAAAAAATTGCCTGTTGTTTTGTGGCTGGTGTTTAAGGTTTTGGACTCTTATTGATGTCTCTTTGGTGGTCCTTGCTCTCTGTTAAGCACCATCCTTTCCTCAAAGATTTACAAATATCCCTCCATCCTACCTGTCTGCCCTGACACAATTTGACAGACATGAAAAAGCAGCAAAGACAACACGTGGAGAACAGAGCAGAGCCCCCTTTCCCTATATCCCTGTCCCACTTGGGGATAGGAAGCAAAAAAATCAGGAGTGAAGTTGAGCATGGGGAAAAAGGAGAAGAGGGGAGAAAGTTTTTATTTCTCACTACCCTACTCTGATTTGATTGGTAATGAATTAAACTCATTTTCCCCAGTCAAATCAGTTTTGCCCATGACAGTAATTGATGRCTGATCTCTCCCTGTCCTTATCTCAACTCAGGAACTTTCTGTTCCATCTTCTCTGTCCTGTCCAGGTGAGGAGGGGGGTGACAGAGTGGCTTCCACTGACTTCAGACAGTCCTGAAACAGCCCTTTGGCTTTATCCCTCCCCTGGAAAAAATACTCCTTTTTTCAAGGCTCATGAAACTGCCAGCTCTGAAACATCCTACCAGGCTGGGAATTCAGGGACAGAAAAGCAGAGAGCTAAAGCAGCAACATCCAAACATCAAGGCACATTTAGTCTGGAGAGCTGAGCCCATTACTTCATTTTTTCAACCTCCTCACACATTATTCAATGCCTAGAAACTATTGTGTGGGATAAGAGCAGGGTTTTTTTTTTTTTTACTATTATTATTTTCTATTTGATTTTTTTCCCACCCTTATACACAGGGAGGAATTGCACTGAAAGGCAGGAAGCCCTCGYAGTCACAGGCAGCACTTCTCACAATGGATCTTTAAAAACCAAAGTCAACAGAGTCTATTCTGATTGTGGCATCTACAAGAGGGCTTTGTACCAGAGGCTCCCTTCTCCCCTTATTTATTACACACTATTCATCACCTCCCAACAGCCCTCCCCCTCCAAAGCTCCCCTCTGCAAATACACACATCAGCATTTGTGTGGGAAGAGCCAGGAGTGCCATGCAATAACCTGCATCATTTTTCCAACATCACCATCTCCAGGTATGGTCTGAGGCCCTAAATACCAGTTTAGGAGCTATTAAAACACACAGAGATCYTCAGCAGCTCTATTTTTTATCACTCTGAATGCCCTTTGCCTGGTGCATTGAGGCACTCAGTGCATAACCTTGCACTGAATGCTCTCAGTGCTCCCTCATCACAAACAATTTTGCTGCCTGAAGAATATAAAAAAAAACAAACCCTGTAATCCTCTCATCAGTGGATTATTATTTTTTTAAATAACTTCTCCATTTGCATACAGTGACAATTTATTATTGTCACTGGAGTGGCAATCTGGGAGGCACCCATCTATCACAGGAATTAAGTGAAGCTTTTCAAAAGGGCAGCAAGCTTGACCTACTTACCCACAAATGTGGGGAAGAGACTCAGACAACCTCCATGAACTGACAGACAAAGAAAACAAACCTATTTTTCATAAAAAAAAAATGGGGGCAGGGAAGGAAGGAAGGAAAGCAAGCAGCAAACCTGAGCTATCTCCTCAGTTTTTCTTAATTTTTCTTCCCAGGTCACGGTCATCTCCTGAATCAACTTCTCTGATTCCTCCAATCGTTCCTTTAATTCTGGTGATTTCATAGCCTGCAGGAATAAAAGCAAATGAAACAAGAAAAGCTTGTTGTGCCTTTTTTTTTTTTTCCCTCTGCAGCCACACAGATGGGGGAATAAAGGCAACATGACTCATTTTCCAAGGCACACTTAGCAGTAAGTAAAGGGGTCTTTAAAATACACRTTGCACGTAAAGGCAGAATCCACCAAAAAGCTTTTTTAATTAGTCCCAAGCACAGATGTTAACATGGAGTTTATGCACTTCAACCAATTCCATGATACTGGCAGATTTGCACAAAGATATTCACACATAAACTCATCTTATTTCTACATCCCAAGTGATTCACACCAAAATCAATCTTGTTTTTAAAGATCCTGCTGCTCTGGCTGTGTCCCCCCCAGCTGTCAAACCCTCAAAATGACACCTCACACCTCAGTCAACTGCCATGCCACCAAAATATTTTTACTGCTCATTTTTTTAAATGGCCTGATGTGTGCAGTTTTTTTTCTACAGGAAAAATGCAGCTCTTCTGGTTATGCATCTCCACATTTCTCCATGCAGTTTACAGAGTGAACAGCAAAGGCAGCTTTACAATGTGCTTCTGGACACTGAAATTTCATTTTCTTGCTGATTTGCCACAGCTCTAATATTGTCTGGTGAAATATTCCAAGGTCCATGTTCCAAACAAGGGCTGCCTTAAGAGTAAGAAGATATTCCCACAGCCCAAAAACTGAAGTGGTATCAGCATTCCCCCATCAGACACCATCAGACACCCCAAAAACTGAAGTGGTGTCAGCATTCCCCCATCCCTGGAAGTGTCCAAGGCCAGGCTGGATGGGGCTTGGAGCACCCTGGGATAGTGGAAGGTGTTCCATGACAGGGGGTTGGTCTAGAAGAGCTTTAAAAGGTCCCTTCCAACTCAAGCTATTCTATGATTTTTAAACTTCCACCTTTACTAACCTTGATTTAAAAGCCTGGCCATTATTTCCTTATGTCATTATTTCATTACTCCTAACAAGGARCATGGGTTTGGCTGGTTGGCATTTCTGCAATGCCAATTAAACAATGGGAGCAACGTCCTCCAGCATCAGACATTCCCTCACCACAAAACCCAAAACTCCTCACAGATCAAAGAGTGGCCTCATTACACTGCATTTCCTCCAAGAAAAGGAGCAAGTGCCAGGATTGGAAAATCCTGTTTCAAGACAGGAGTTTCCTCTGCCTCAAGACACAACAGTCTAGGGACTGTCAGCTGATGTGCCCCGTGTGGCTTTTTCTGCTTTAAATAATTAAATATGGGGTGAAAAGGAGAAGGACTTGGGACAAGGGATGGGGGGGACAAAGGGGAATGGCTTCCCACTGCCAGAGGGCAGGACTGGATGGGATATTGGGAAGGAATTCCTTCCTGTGAGGGTGGGGAGGTCCTGGAATAGAATTCCCAGAGAAGCTGTGGCTGCCCCTGGATCCCTGGAAGTGTCCCAGGCCAGGTTGGATGGGGCTTGGAGCAGCCTGGGATAGTGGGAGGTGTCCCTGCCCATGGCAGGGGCTGGGACTGGATGAGATTTAAAGTCTCTTCCAACCCAAAACCACTCCATGATTCTACAAATTCCACACAGGAAGGGAAGGGAAGCCAAGGCAATTTCCCAAATAAAAATTCACAATGCCAGAAAAAACAGGATTGGTGCAAAAGGGTGGACACTACCAGGTCAGAGTTATGACAACCAGATACTCTCAAGRTTTAATTTGTCCATTTCTTTGGACAATTAGTGAACATTTTCACACATTTCAGCTGCACAATGAACTGGSTAACTGTTCTTACTCCCTCCAATGCCCAAATAAACCCCAAGGAAATGGGCCCAGCCTGATCCCAAACCCACAGGCTGATTCTCTGCTGGAAGCAGGTGAATTCCCAGGAAGGATAAGCTGGTGGCCTTGGCACAGACAAWTTAAAATATGATGTTAATTCCAACAACAACAACAAAAAAAGAGATCAAAATGCATGGGCTATAAAGGAAAAGAGGAAAAAAGGATAATTCCATATTCTGTGAGGTGAAAATCAATTGTCAAGTTCTGTTCTGGCTGTATGGGAGAGAAAAGGTCACTGACACCAAAAGGTAAAAAAAACCCCAAACCCACAACTTGGCAACTTCTACATCTAAAAATGAGCTTTGAAAACGTAACCTGTCATAATGAGTCAGTGCTTTTGTTCACTTCAGGAAGTTATTTATGCACATTTCTGCAAGAACAATTAGAGGGGCAACAAATGTAATGAACTGAAAGGAGCACAAGGCTGTGAAWGTGGGGTTTGACCTTTTCTGTGCAGCCTCTTAACAGCAAATGGCTCTGGTTTTTCCCTGCTCTTTGTCAACACCACTGGGATGACAATCAGGGTGGAATTTTAATACTTGGGAAAGGAAATATTTATTATTTCATCCTTAGGAARCACTACTTCATTACTTTGGACAGCTGCCATTATTTTGGGAGTAATGCTAGAAAAACAAAATGGGGGATTACTTGCAACTCTCAGAGTACTGTTAAGTCTGTGGTTGATATTTTAGAGGAAKTTTTRGATATTMAATATTATGATATTTAATTTAAGATGCCTTAAAGAAACTGATACACACACAGTGGRTGCTTAGCATATTAGGCAGCTCAAAGGAGAAGAGTCCAAAATCCACAAGTCATTTGCAGTGTCACAGCCAGCATTCCCTGCATACCTTGTCATGCAAATGCTGTAATCATAATTTTCCTGAACTGCAAACCACAAGGATTACATCACCAYTGCTTTGTCCCTTTGGGAACAGAACTCAGAATTACACTCATTTTTGGCCTTCATTTAACACTTAGACCATGTTTCTCTTGAAATTTCCCTGTGGAAGCAGTCACAGAACAGGTTG
>CADDXX010000796.1:146887-157647 GCA_902810485.1 Alauda arvensis
GGAGAAGGAAAAATGTGGTTCAGAGTGCTAGAGAACTTTCAGGTAGATACAGCCTTACTGTAGATGACAAGCCACTAATACCCACAATGAGAAAACTCTTCATATTACCCTTTAAATATTACATTAAAATGACAATTTAAGATTATTTTAACCGCAGAAGCAGAAAATCTGAGCTCAAGGACAATCATGGTCATGCCAAAGATTATAACATGAAGYGTGAGAAATAAGGGCAGCCAGCAGCAACAAAACCTGACTTCTCACCCTGCTCACCTCCTATCTGATGTTACAAAAGAGGAAAACATTTCTTATCTAGGTTAGAAGGCATTTCTCCTCACACAAAGTCACAAGAGCTGTGGAAAGAACCCCCAAGCCAGAACACAGCACCTTTGGAGGGAACACTTGTGCCTGGCTCTGGGACTCACCCGTYTGCCCATAGGCAAAGATRCAAGCGTTGTAGCCTTCRAAGGCATTCTGGAGAATATTYTCTCCAAGGCACTTGAAAACAACATCTTGACCTAGAAAACAGAACACACAAGCCAACATTGTAACACAGCAAGGGCTTTTTGTCCCTTGATGTGGATTTTTCAGCAATTAGGTGAAAGCTGAGACATCTTCAACATCCTGAACAAAAATTTCCTGCTGTTGCTGCCTGCATCACATCAAGTGTTTGCTCCCTGGAAAGGGGCAGAAGATGTGCTCCAGATTTCTGCTGCTGTAAAAATCAGGGGCTGGGAGTACCATGGATACACCTGGATGTGCTTAAAGCAACAAGGTTCATGCTCAGAAGTTTTATCAGCAGAGAATCTACGACCAACTGCAGGATTTAATCTGCTGGGGAATGACACCTCCTCAAAATACACTCAAGCTGTGCATTTTGATGACAGCCAGTTGGTTTTAATCCAAGGGAATCAGCAGAGCACTGGAAATTTTTACTGTGTAAGATATTGGATAATACCACGAGGGGAATTTTGCAGAGAAAGAATCCCAAGCATGTGGAAGATATGGATATTCACAGGATGTTTTTGCACATGCAAAAAGTAAGGTGTATCACTTTTGTAATTGAACTTTTGAGTTTTATGGATCATTTTCCAAGCAGAGGAAGGAAGGCTTTAAATATCTGGGTACTGAACAAAATCTACTTTCAGAATTAATTTTACAACCAGAAAAACTCAAGTCTGAACAAGGCATGACAGAACTTTATGGACTGAAAAGTCCTCTCTAATCATGTTCCTTTAAGCTTCTCCTTTCTCTCACTGAAGTTCCTATCTTTACAGCCAAATTCTACATGCTAAATTCCCCATCAGAAGCACCAAGAGCTGTTCACTTCCACTGAAAAACAGACCAAAATATCAGTTACACAGGCATAAAATTAGGAAGTCTATGTGTCTTTGATTTTTCTTATGACTTTTACAAAATAAATGTTAACAACTGATATGTTAACATTTATTTTAACAAAATGTTAATCAACTGATCCCAAATTTTAAAAGACAGCAGCTATGAAATGAATAAATTGTAGGAGAGATAAGTCCAAATATATTTCATATTTTACCATAACTATATGCCAAAGTGCATTATAATCATACAGAGAAAACTTTTAATTCAATACATTACACATTCTCACTAAAGCATCTGGATTCACATACACTTAAATGAAATCAGGCTTTTATTAATATTCCTTCATTAGGTTTTACTATGATRCCAAACTCCCATCAGCACTGCAAAACATAAAATTACACCTAACAATGCTCCTCAAAAGAAATAAATAGATTTTGATGCATTTAAAATGAAGCAGTATTTTGAATAAAGCTGTAAATAGGAGTAAAGCACCACTGTGCTGGGTTTCTCCACCCCCTGCACTGCAAAGGGGTGGCAGTGCCCATTGCTGCTGTCAACTTCAGAGAAAAGAAAACTGGAAATGATTGAGGATTTCCCTTTTCCTTCTGACAGCAGCCAGTCACAGAGGGGACAGCACTTTGTGCCACATGGCCTGTGCCCTGCAGCAAGGGCTGTGTTTTAATCACATCACTCCCACAACCAAGCCACAGTAAATGTTATTACCTGCATATTTCTCTTTGACAGATTCATCCATAGACCAAAAGCAGTGATCATAGGCAAACACCTGCAGGGGAACAACCAGGACACCTCAGAACAGCTGCTGCCAAACCCACCTCATTATTCCCATTCTGACATTCTGAACTCAGCACACATTCCCACTGAATCCCTTATTTCCTAGGAGTTTGAAGCCTAAACAAACACTTTGTTTCCCTGCATGCTTTTATTTGTTCCTGGTTTCCATTTCTGTGCCAGCCTGACTCCCCACTCTCCACGTGCCAACTCCAGGATGTCAAGGACCTCTCCATTTCCCCCTCCAAACCCATCCTTGCAATTCATTTTTCACCAGAGTTTCTCTTTTGCAAACTGACAGATGTCCTCTAGCTTTTTCTGCCTCCCATCTCCCCGTGCCTCTTGTCTGCATAAATTAAAAACAAGCCTTAGGGTAGGAAGCTCTTTCCATGCAAGAGGAGTACGTATTTATTTACATTCCATGACAAACCAAAGCAGCCACCAAAGTCTAATATTTGCCAAGAATAAYAGAAAGCAAATCAGATTTATCATGAAAAGAGCAGCACTGCAATATTTTTAATAAAAAACTTTCCATTTTGCCATAAAAGGTCCACAGGCACCTTTCACCCTGAAATAATAGAATGTGTATTTTGGGACAGGTGTTTGCAAAAACAGCTCCCCTGGGTATGYATCTGCAAGGAAAAATATTAATTAGGGTAATGTCTGACCTACATTCACAGGGGCAAAATTGGTTGTGTAGGATGTAGGAAAAGGGAAGTGCAATGTGGGGCTCCCTGGCTGTGGATTTCCCCTCCAAGCTTCATGAAAGCTGCTCTTTTCCCCTTTGGATGTCCTGCATTTGTGAGGTTGCTGACCACCAGCATTTGTGAAAATGCTTAGCATAGCAAAATCCTTGAAATTTAAATAACTCATCTTCAAAAATACATTTTTGGAATGTACTGCTCTGATGTACCAGCAGCAAGAGATAAAGTAGTTATTTTATATCCTCTAACTGAGCAAACAACTTCTGTATTAAAAATTGAGGTGCTTTTTTTTTTCCCTTTGAATTAATTTTACAGCTATATAATTTTTATAATTTATATATAAATATATATATATAATTTAATAATAATAACATATTATTAAAGCATCCCAAGCCTTCAGAACATTTAATAAAACACCACTGGCTGGAGGAGCACATCCATGGAGCTGAACCCTGAGATGCCAGGGCAGAATCTCAGAACAAGCTCAAAGTCACGGGACCATAAAAAACAAAATGAGTTTGCTTGAACACAAATACCAGAAAAAGCTTTTAAAAAGCCCACAAAGAACAAATCTCCTCCATTGAGAGGCTGCAGTGCTGAGTGTGGATGTTCTCATTTGTTCCTCTGACTCATTTCTTGGCACGGGCTGCACAGAGCGTTTCTGCAGCGAGGAGATGCCTCGAGTTTCTTACTCAGCAGCTGAGCAGCAGCAGAGCCCTGCAAAATGCTTTTAATATTTGGATAACCCAAGGGTGAGCAAGTGATAGGACAACTCTGAGACTCTGATAAAAGCCCTTACCTTTGGTTGAGTCCTGCTGCTCCCCAATGCATCAGGAAAGGATTTGGTGCAAGGTCAGGGGAAGGAAAAAAAAAAAGACAAAAGAAAAACAAGGACTGTTAGTTGTAGTGATTTTAGCTTAATTGTGCTRTCATTAATCATTGGAATGCTGTATTTTAAAAGTTCATTTCTYTCCTCAGATCTCTCCTTGCTGACAGACCTCAAGTCATTTTACAAAGCCTTTTAGGGGTAAGGTTTGAGATGCTGCTCAGAATTGATTTAAAACTCAAAGCCACTCATTTTCCTCATTCTGCATCTCTTCCTCATTCCCCCACAGGTTTTATTTTTCTTGTGACACCTCTCCCTCTCTCTGGGTGTTAAAAACAAAGTACCCAAGCAACATAAAAAATTTCCAAAACCACTTGAACAGGAACTTCTGGAGTGTTRTTCAAGAGGAAATTTCAGAGTCCAGCCCCTGGGCTTGCCCAACCCAGCTCCCTCTGGTTGCTGGGACAGCAGAGCAAACATTTGGATTCAAACATTCATTCCCCAAAAGAATGAGCAGAGAACAGCAATTCCTCTRCTCTGTTATGTGCAGAATTTCAAAGTTTGGRGKKTTTTTGTTTGTTTGTTTTGAAGCAAGTACAGAATTACTGGAGTGACCTTTAAAGCAGCAGTCGATGACTGCAGGTTCTGCAGCCTCCCCACATCAGAGGCTGGAGAAAAGCAGCAAACACACAACAAGCCACTGATACCCCCCCTGTGACATTAGGAAACTCTTGACATCAGCAGAGAGTGAAGTCTTGTGACAAGCAACACTGATTTCTTTTGAACAGAGAAAGACATGGGAGCCATCCAGGATTTACCYCCAGAGCTCACAGGGCTTGAGAAGWGAGTTTAAAAATAGCAATTTCTGAGCAGTGCCTCTCAAAAACTATTATTTATTATGCAAATCCATCACCTCTTTTTACTCCTGCCTGGATCTGCTGGGTGTATSTGCTTGACAGAACAGGAATGGCAGGCACTGGGGAGAGCTGGCTGATTATTTAAGTCAAGGTCACCTCGTGTCACGGGGTCATCCAGGTCAGCAGTGGCAACACGACCCCTTTTCCTCTGCCATCTGGCTGAGCTGAAATAAAGGCTCTCCCAGGGCAGGGAGCTTGGTGTGGACTCCTGGCTGTTGCTCCTGGGTGGATTTTATTGAGGGAATTTCCTCCACTGGGGCTCTGATGCAGACACAGGAGACTGCAGAGAGCCCCTCTGGATCCCTCTCAGAGAGGCACAGCAGCATTTTCATGTGCTCTGAAAAGCTCATGGAGCATTTTGCTGCAGGAATTCACTGGAAACTGCCTTTAGGGAAGCTCTGCTTCCAGGGCAGRTTAATCACTATTCCTACAACAGCATTCTTCTCATGAAACAGAGCAGCAAGGCTGGATTCAGAGCCTGAGTTTAGCACTCAGAGATGTGACACTGCCCTGCTCACATTCCCCAGCCCAACTSCAAGGCAGGATTAATATTGCAACAACCCAGCTGATCCTCCCAGCCCTCAATATAGGGCAYATTATTGAGTATTTGGGTTAAAGCAGCCAGAAGGATATAATCTGAGAAGTTCTATCACAGATTCAATTATAAAAYGATGGATTACACAGGGCTGTTATCACCAAGCTTAACTTAAGACCTYTAGTCTGAACTATCTCATTTTCTGAAGGGCTGCACAAGCACACAAAGCCAGGTCTTGGGTCTTGCTTACTCCAAACRTGAGGGAACAGAAGCCCCACAAAAGCCAGCATTTGGGATTCAGCACAGCCACACAGAGCTGCAGCCTGTTTGCTGCACTTCGGACCACGCAGAGAATAAATGGGACAAATGTTTCCCCAAGGAAAGCATTAAGGGTGCAGCCTGCATCACACAGCATTGTGCTGTGCACACATGAGCCCATTAAAAGCTGCAGCTGSGTGCTGGGCCCAGAGACCCATGAAAAGATTTTTTTAGCCTGCTTCAAAATCCCTTGGGAAATGAGGGGATGGGGAAACAGAGCACCCACAGCAGCCTGGCCTGGCTGCAAGGACACACTGGGAGTGCTGGGTGCTCACATCCAAGTGCTCCCATCCATCCCAGAGGTGAGGAGAAGGGAAACACCAGGAACAGCAGCACCCACACAGCAGGGAAGGATCTCCTGCAATAAAACATGCACGACAGGGAGCACATTCCTCCTCCACTCTGCTCTTGCCAGACCCCACCTGGAATGCTGCACACAGTTCTGGTGTGCCCAGCATGGGAAGGACATGGAAGTGGTGGGACAAGCCCAGAGGAGGCCACGAGGTTCATGTGAGGACGGGAGCATCTCTCCTAAGGAGACAGGCTGGGGAATTTTGGGCTACTCAGCCTGGAAAAGGTTGTGTGGAGACCCCACAGCACCTTCCAGTGCCTGAAGGGTGACAGGGAGGCTGGAGAGGGACTGTTCATCAGGAGCTCAAGGGAGAAGGGGTTCAGACTGGGAGAGGGGATATTTAGGTTTGATATCTGGAAGGAATTGTTCCCCATGAGGGTGGGGAGGACACGGCACAGAGAAGCTTCCAGAGATGAAGCAGCCACAGCTTCTCTGGGTAACCTGTGCCAGGTTCCTTCCRATATSCCATCCATCCCTGCCCTCTGGCACTTGGGAAGCCATTCCCTGTGTGCTGCCCCTCCATCCCTTGTCCAAAGTCCCTCTCCATKCCCCAAGGATGCTGCAGGCAGCYCCTTGRMTCACAGCCARAAWTTCACATCTATCTCAGATACAGCAAAAGCAGGGAGACAAAACTTATCTTTCAGCCACTGAAGGATGCCACTGAGATGCTTCCAGCTCCTTGTTTTCACTTGTATCCAGCCTGACAGGAATTTGCCAGCTCCCTTCTCTTATCTCGCCTCAGCTCAATGTCAAACAGAAGTAGGGGGGATCTAACACATCTAACTTAATCCTGAAATTAAAAAAGGAGGTAGACTGCTCCAAAACGACATCCTACATTAAACAGTGTTTTATTTGTTGCAGGAAATTGCARTGAGATGATCTTTAAGGTCTTTTCCCACTCAGATCATTTGGTGATTCCATGAGTATACCTGCTATTTGAGAGTGAATGAAAACATGGACCTTGGGTAATAATTTCTGTTCAAACTACCCCTTACACATGGCAAATGTGCCCTSATCAACCTCTTCATCAAGACACTTGCTTTTCTGTGAATATTCTGGTGGTTCCCCAGATCTCAAGCACAAYGTAAAAATATGAATAAAATCAGGTCCCATCTACGACCATCATGTGCAATATCAGTAATGCTTCAGTTTTTTAATAGAATAATTAAATTACACATTCAAACACAATAAACTGTTCAACCACAGTGGCATTTTAATAACACCCAGTTTATCCATGTTCAAAAGGGGAAGGAAGGTTTAGTTAAATGTATTTCAGATTGTGAAATACATACATGAGGGGGGGAAAACACCCCAGCAAAGGAGCAGAGGTGAACCCTGGCTGGGCAGAGGAGAKCTCAGCCCTTATCTCTTCTGTCTGGCTGACCCCAGAGCTCTGAGATAGCAGCCAGCTGGCAAATCAGCACATGCTCCAAATCAGTCACAGCACATCTCGCTKCTTGTCTAAATCACAAACAGGCAGATGGGGCAGAGGGAGGAGAAAGGTGGGAGGTGGCAAGGCAGGAAGCAGGGGAAAGGGCTCCAGGAGCTCCAGGACAGGAGCTGACATGCCAGGCATGGGTTTTCTTCTCTGTATTTTTTTGGGAGAAGAACATTTCCTGTGGCAACAGCAACTGCAGCAACATCCAAGCTGTACATCTGAGTGATACTGCCAAGGCTATGCTGGATTGATGGAATTGAAACATCACATTTTGTCATTTCCAGAAGCTTCTGGACTAGCAAAATATAATACAAATTTGAGGGTTAGGGAAAAAATAATAATAAAAAAAAGAGGTAGCAATTCCAACTATGAATCAGTAGTCTTAGCAAATCTCTCCAGAAATTCTTATTGCTTTCCACCTACAATCTTCCACAACCATTGCAAAAACAACCACATCAAATTCCAGTGTAATTCGTGCTGGTTTATGCCCTTCAGCAGAAACTGTCCAGCATGAACTCTAGAAAGCAGCTRAAAATGCAACTATTAAAAGAAACTGATGGGGGGAAAACTCCTTGGGGTTYACAAGTGAAAAGGTGTCAGTGTCTCCTCTGCAAGGCCACATCTTTATCTTCCCAGCTGGCTCAAAAATATTATTATTAAAAATAAAGTTGACATGATGTGCAACAGTAATTCACTCTTTGCATCCAGTCATTCTGGAATTCTGGGGTTTTATGAAGAAGTTGCTGCAGACAGAAGCTGTACAACAACTATCCCAGGTTCTGACAGACACAACATCATTTTACCAACATTCCATGAAATCAAAGAACCAAAGTTACACTGGGCAGAGTTTGTCAACCCCTCAAATCTTTCCTTCCTTTCTTTCCCTGGTTAAGAATGGCTCAAAACAGCACTGGTATGGAAAACCTTGAAGCACAATTYCTTTTGTGGCTCCTGTATTTTCATGGGATCACAGAATGGTTTGGGCTGGAAGGGACCTTAAAGATCATCCTGTTGCAATCCCCTGCCAGTGACACCTGCCACTGGAATGAAAGGTTTTCCCTTGTTCCTTCTCACTCACCTGCCATGAGCTTCTCTGCTCAAACACAACAGAGCCAGGAGAACCTCAGGAACATCAAACATCCCATTCCCAGCACCCCAGCACAGAGCTCTGCCAAGCAAACCAGGCTCTGTTTGCAGGGAAGTGAGTTAAAACATCATGGATCTCATGGACTGAAGGGCTCCTCAACAAAACTCATCCTTCAAAYAARGCTTTTGAGCCTCTCCTGGGCWYTGAAGRGGCTCCCCAGGGAATGGTGMCATTCCCAAGGCTGCCAGAGCTCCAGGAGGGTTTGGACACTCAGGGATGCACAGGGTGGGATTTTGGGGTGTTGCACTGGATGATCCTGCTGGGTCYCTTCCAGCTCAGGATTYTCTAYCATTTTATGACCCYTGGCTATTTCTCAGAGGGCAAATATTGGGTGTAGGTAAGTGGAATTCCAAAGGAATTGGAATTAGACACCTGCCTGAACAGGAGATGGGATTTAACAACCCAGAGTTTTTATTCTGAAGTAACTGGGCTTATGATTTCCAACCTTTCCTACCCTTCAGTGTCCTACAGACCCTTCCTAGAGTGGAGAAGCTGATAAATGGAGCAGGAATTMCTGAAGAGCTCCAGCACCAGCAAGTCTCAATGCCTTGCAGCAGATGCAAAGGAGGCACACACAAAAAAATATCAGGAAGATCYTGAATTTGTTTGAAGTTTGGGAGCCCAGTTATCTTTCTGAAGCAGATCCTTTAATTGGTAGCTTGGTTGTTTCTTTTTTTTGTTTTGTTTTGTTTTTTCCTGTATAAATAAAGGACTCAGAATGAAGCATTTTGAAGAACCAGCACAGCATTGGTCAGGGTTTTATTGTTCAAATTTCAGCTGCAGAATTTCTTTCATGGCATAAAAAAGCTCTAGCCAATGGTGAAATCAAATACAGAGAACAGATTTAATGATTTTACCAACACAGACATAACAGAAAGACAGCTGATAACAAAAATTAGAATTCTTTGAGAAGCTGTTTCCTTCTGCCTATCACACAAATAAAACCTGCAATCCATTTTGCTGCTGCCAGGTACATACAATGAGAGGAAAAGTCAACTAAATCCAGTCTGATCACTTCAAGCTCATCCTATGATACTTAAAAATCCATTTTCACAGAATACTTCAGGTTGTAAAGTGCTTTAGGTTGTTGGGTTTCACAAYTGTTTATATATTATAAATATTATTTMTATATTRTAAATATTTTTGCTCMATTTTTACATGCAGGCCAAGTGGTATCAAAATGCTSAGGCCCACCAAACTCCAAGTTTTGATTATGTCCTGCAATTAATATTTTTCTTACAGAGCCTCATTTTTACTTCCTCAGCAATACTGAGTTCTTTGGGAAAAAACCACACTGCCCTATTTGAGCAGAAGATATTTTTGCAATCAGAAACAGCCTCCTTAAAAAAAATCCCCAAATAAACAAATTAAAAAAAAACCTGTGAAAGAGCATGCACAGTTCAAAGCCTAAACTTGTGGAGCTAAAGGGAACAAAGGTGATCACTGTTCCTTGGAAAATTCCTCCAGTGCTCCAAGACATTCCAGGCGTAGTTGGTGGTTACTTAGTTTCTACTGACAAAACTAATTTTTGCCAGCTCACTCAAAACAATTAGAAAAAAAAAGAAAAGCAAGGAGAAAAAAAAATTTAAAAGCCCCAAAAACTCGRGTTGAGCAGCAGCTTTGTGGGTTTGGGGTATTTTGTACTTGGAGCTGAATTTTCTGTATTGTTGGTACAATAATCTGCTTAGTCCTGAGCACATTCAGGCAGAGCATGGAGCCCACGAAGCTGCTGTTATGACAAGGGGATTACAACTTGAGCCTTTTGTTTGTAAATACTCAGATGTCAGGATACCATTGTGCTCCAGAGAATGCCTGGYGAACAGCCAGTCCTCAAACTTTCAATTCCTATTGTGAATTACAGTATTTTTTTAATGAAGTGGGCTGTAGCTACCTTTTTATAACCATTTTATAACCTYTTTATAACAGGAAAAAAGCCTCCTTAGGATGTGGCAGCTTTTTAACTCCTCCAGGAGATCCCAAATGGAAAAGGATGGCARGTGGAGCAGCATGTACAGGAAATATCCAGTATGAATGTCTTGTTCTACAGCATCAACAACTCAGCATTCACATCCAGGATAACCTTTRGCCAAGCCACTGGCACACAGATTAATCCCAAAATGATCTCCTGGGCACTGTGGAAAGCAAAGGATTGGCACTGAAAGGGATTTAATCATTGGAAGGGCATTTCAAGAACTCTCTCAGGTCCACCAAGACTGGGCTTTCCACCTTTGGTACATCACCCAGCTGTATTATCAAATCCCCAAATTCATTAGAGCCTCTACCTTAAACCAGTTTGAGTCTGAG
Organism: Alauda arvensis; assembly: GCA_902810485.1. Lineage (NCBI taxonomy): Eukaryota > Metazoa > Chordata > Aves > Passeriformes > Alaudidae > Alauda > Alauda arvensis. The sequence continues at coordinate 157,553 of CADDXX010000796.1, forward strand.
TCTGACTTCCTTAAAAACCCAAATCCAACAACCAGAGAGTTGATTTTCACATGGACTCTGCARTATTTACACAAGTACTTAAATACAAATGTGTG
>CADDXX010000796.1:159773-169977 GCA_902810485.1 Alauda arvensis
TCACCACCCCTGGAGAGATCTAACAGCTGCACAGATGTGGTGCTCAGGGTTTTAATGGTGGGCTTGGCMGTGCTGGGATAATGGTTGGACTCCAYGATTTTAAAGGTSTTTTCCAGCCTAAACAATTCCACAATWCTATTATTTTAATAATAGAATTATTGAAATTATTTCTTCCCAATATCCCATCGAGCTCCAGAAATCTTCCCACAGGAGTGCCTGGCATGGGGAAATAAATACAAACTTTGTCCCAAAGAAAGCAAGAAAGAGCTGCTTTCCAGGGTAACATTTTTGAGCCAAGCTCTCTCCTGGCTGACCTAGAAAAGCAATCCTTATCCTCAGTTGTACAGCTCCAATCAGCTGCTTTTCCTTCCCAGCACGAGGAGGAGAAATAAGCTACAATTGACCTGTTTGCTGGAAAGCAAAAGGGAAAATACAGCAAATTATGAAAATTACAGGCAAGCCTTCAGCATGACAGCTCAGCTCCCATGTTCTGGATGTGCCCTGCTAATGGCTCCAGACTGCTGAAAAAAAAAAGGTCAGAGTGCTCCAGGCAGAATTAAATATTTGCCTAAACCTAGAATTGCATTAAAGTGAACAGATTTGCATCAAGAACTTGTTCTGAAGACAAAAAATAACATCTTTGGAGTGAGAAGGAGAGACCCCAGAAATACAGATTTCTTCATAATTTGGTGGGAAAAGCCCAATTATTTCTTCCTAAATAATGTTGCTGGTTCATTCCTCTGCATCCTAAATTTCCCAAATTCATCTTTTGGCCACATAATGAGCCTACCCATCTGCTCTATCTGTTCTTCTCCCTCCTACCTCAGCAAATGTGGTCATTTTTAAGTGTAGGAAGTATTTTGTGAACTGTTCTTGAGTCAACAAACTCCAGAACTATTTCAAAGCACTGCAGTTCTTTCAGGCCCATTGTGTCCCAGTTGAAAGCTCTCATTTGGGCAATCAGATAATCCTGAAGAGTTTAATGATGAAGATAATTTTGAAYACACTTTTATTCCTTACTTCTTGTTCCAATGGTAAGTTATCTTCATGTACAAAAAACTCTTTCACTAAACACTTSTACCAACACCCAGCACCCCAAAAAACCAATGTGGCAGCTGCTGGAGGGTTTGTTCATTACTGCTGCTGGTTTATTCATGCTGGGGAAAACAGGAATCAGGAGCAGGCAATGTCAGAGTTATTTCTTTTGAGATTAACCCCGGCAGTGTAAATTTTTCTTCTTACCAGCCTATTCTTGAAAGAAGGAATCGGAGAGCATTTGGGTTGCAGACTGCAGATGTTTATTTTACAAATCTTTAAGTTCTTTTTGTTTAGCGTGAAGTTCACAAGCAGCTGGAAAAATGGTTTCTCCCTCACCTACGACAGTGTCTGGGCTTTTATATTCTAAATTACGTTAACATTGCTTTTTTCTAAACACTAATAACTAAAACTCATGTCATGTAGTGAAATTGCACCTTTACTAATCTTAAAAACCCAAAACCCTTTGAAAAGAGGAAAGAGGAAAAGGAAGACAGAAACATGTGCTCTTATCACACTGATTTGCTTCTATCTTTACCTCATTTATGTCTATGTAGCAAAATTTAAAAACTTTCTACTCACCTAGTGACATAACAAAAATCACACCAATCAAACCCTTGTGATCTCTAAATCTTCAGACAACCCTGGCAGTGTTTTTTCTATGGGCTGAGACTAAAAGTCACTGCTGTTTCTGGCACAGGCTAGGGAGGATCACCCCCCCTGTCTAAGCTCTTGTCCATCTAAGAGAACTAGAGAAATACTCCAGTTTACCACAAGGCATTGGCAGAGGAGTGTGACTGCTGGGACCAAGAGCAGGAGCTACAACATTGCAAAACCATCTGGCCCCACATGAATTCAGAAGTGAGTTAGCTGGGAAAGGCACTGAAACTGGGCTTGCTGAAGCTACACATCATTTTTGGCTGACAAACATTCTCCCAGAAACTGTGGCCTGCAGGCTTGTGAGGAGCAATCAGGGATTAAGTTATCATTTCGTGCTCTGGCAGCAGAAGGCAGATATTTAACAAGGTGAAACACGCACCGAGCATCATCGCTTCTCCCTTTCAGCCAAGGAAATTGTGTCAGGCTAAATCCCACCGTGGACCTTCCTGCCAACCAATCTGCAGGGTCTGGATCCTGGCCAGGGACTCACTGGATTTTGCCAAGCCTGACGTTGTCCCAGGGCAGAGGAGAGCTTGCAAAGGAGGATGTAATTCCCACCCTTGGGCAGACTGCTGGGAGACTGCTCCTGCTGCTCCAGGATTAGACAAGGCTCCTAAAAAGTGCCCACACAAGTCCTCTGGTCTATCACCAACTTTTATCATGGATTTTTGAGGTGAAAGAGGGATGCAGGGCCTTTAGCCATGGGATGAGAAGTCACACTCTGCAGGTTGCCAGTAAATTTTCCGAGGGAATTCAGGTAAAACCCAGGAGCTCTGGCAGCAAATCTTTCCCCAGCAGCCTCAAAGCACCTACAACCCAAGGTCAGAGTTGCTGCTGGAAGTGCCACAGCTGCCCACCAGATTGCTCCTGCCTCACTCTTATCCCTAATTACTTCCAAGAGCTTCCCACAAGCGACACCATGGATTCGCTTCCTGTGCTGCTCCTATTCCCAGAGCTGTTTATCTCCCCAGCATGCCTTCCCTTTTGAAATCCCTTTCAACACCTTTCCCTCAAACCAAAAAAAAAAAAAAAAAAACACCCCAAAAAGAGACTTAAACCTTTTAATAACGCTGGTGCTGGAGCAAAAGCTGTTTATGGTGGTAGATATTTTTAAAAAAGTCCTTTTCAGGACTTCACACGAGTGCTGGGTTACATTCAGCTCAGGCCAATTAAAAGTTCATTGGATGGTCAAGTGTTCTGTGCTGCACAAATGCAGCTCTGTGGCTCTTCAGCACCTTCCCCTCTTAGGGAACATAAAGGGGCTGAAAATAGGGAAAACAGCAGACAGAACAGGGAATCACAGAGATGGAGAATAAAAAATGTTGCCCGAGGGCTCTGTGTGAAAGAGTCTCATGTAATCACTGAGAACAGAATTTTAGGATGGTTTGGAAAGGACCTTTYAAAGGTCATCTGATTCAACACCTTCCACTGTCCCAGGKTGCTCCAAGCTCTGTCCAGCCTGGCCTTGGACACTTCCAGGGATCCAGGGRCAGMCMCAGCTTCTCTGGGCACCCTGTGCCTCTTTTTAAAAACCCTCTTGGAACTCATCTAAAATGACTTTGCTCCAACTGCAGAACAGATCTAATGCTTCCATTAATTAAATGTATTTTAATAAGTAAATTCAATGTAATTCAGTAAGTAAATTCAATGCTTCAAGGCGTTTTCTGGGCTAAAGCATCTCCAATGTCCATCCTGGATGAGGAGAACAGTTTGGCTTTTCTGTGAAGGTCACCATAATAAACCTTTTTTTATTTTATAGGAAGTCCTAGTGAACAGAGCAATCCATCACCCAGAAACTGGGTCCTCTGTGCTGATTCCCACTGCCACAAATGATTAATACTAAATGGATACTTGGGCATTGAGGGAAATACCAAAATACATCCGTTCTCATCACTGCAAAAATACTGTCACCACTTAGTTCTGTCAAAAAGCAATGTAATTAAAGAGAGGAATAATAACCTAAGAACCAAGAAAAGCAATCACATTTCCTTGCTGGAATCAGAGAGAATTTCTCTTAATCTAAAAGTGGAATTTTAGAATCATAAAGGTCAGAGAAGACCTCCAAGAGCATCGAGTCCAGCTGTCAACCAGCAGTGCCACCACGGTCACCACTAAACCATGTCCCCAAGTGCCACATCCAGACTTTTCTGAACACTTCCAGGGATGGTGCTTCCATCACTGCCCTGGGCAGCTTGTTCCAATGCTTGACAACCCTTTCCACGAAGAAATTTTTCCTGATGTCTGATCTTAAATCTCCCCTGGCACAATTTCCTCTCATCCTGTCACTTSTTACCTGGGAGGARAGACTGACCCACCCCTCCTGTCAGAGTTGTGCACTTTTGCAACCTCTAAAATCAATCTACCATCACTAAATACCACAATTATAGCAAATTTTGTATCATTCCTTTATGAGGGAAATACAGCCTGTGTTCCATGTGAGTTCTGCTCATTTGGGGCACGACACTCTCGGCAGAAAGTTGAAATTCTGTCAGTGTAAAAACCTAAAACAGGATTAAAAAACACCAAACCCAACCTGAAATTTGAACTAATTTCACACTGTTCTTCCTTTCCACAGTAGCCACCAGCACCAGACACTTGCTGGCAGCTGGTTTCACTTAAAACTTCTTTTTTTCTTTCCAAGGATTTATCTGGAAGACAAATTCTCRCACGTGCCACGTGGAAAAGAGTTTTTGTGTTTTGTGGTCCAAGTGATTAAAGTGTGATAGCTCACAGACACAGTAAAGAAGCCATTCATTTCCCTGAAAAAGAAACACCTAAAGGTGATACCAAATAAACTTGTTGGCTCCTGAAGCCAAGTTTGCATTGCAAAGAAGTTATTTTTAGCCTGCGAGYGTTGGCTACACAGCGAGTCGCTGGTATTCATCAACAGGGATGGGATGTGAGGCTTTCATGYGAGCCAGAGGATGTTTCCTGCTGAATTCTAACTTTGAACTCCCTGGCTGCCTGCTGCTCATCTCTTCTGGCTGAAAAATAGCTTGCTTTTACATGCAACTYGCTGCCTGCTTGGCTGTGCTTCATATGGGACAGCACGTGCAGAAGGATTTKTCGTGACACTATCATGATTTAGCACTGAGCACAGCAGTGCCCCAAAACAAGAATAAAAGCAGATGTCTCCTTGTATCTTGAGAAGCTCTTTTAATTATTTTAAACACACACATCACCAAGAAATGCATGATTTTTGCTAACGCTAAATGGAATTTGGGGATTRGAAAGGTGCTCAACAATGCCTTCTGCTCATCCTGAATTGCAAAGAGCAGCTGTGAATATTTATGTTGATGAACAGGCAGATACTGGAATTTTATCAGATGAACAGGACTGGCTTACTCTCAATTTGAAGCAAATGCTCTTATAATCACCCAAATTTTATTCTTCTAAACCCAAAACAGACCATTTTGAGAAGCTGGACATCAGACCATTTTGAGAAGCTGGAAGCCAAATACTAAATTGTTCAATAAAGATTAGACATCTAATGCTCAACAAACAACTCTTCATATAGAACGACCAAACAAGAATCATTAATTGAATTATTCCTCTAAAACTGTCCTGCTGGATTCCCTGCATCACTCAGAGTCACAAAGCAGCTTCAGAGCCACTGCAAAAACCCAACAATCCCACTTGGAATGTGAAATTTGAAGGTCAGCTCCTCTYCTTCCCATTTGTATCATTATCATAAAAATATTTTCTAACAGCAGCTCCTTGTTACAACAATTCTTGCCCACTTCACATCAAATAAACTCAACCATCTTCATCTCCATGGGGACTTTTCCTGGCTSTAACTCCCCCAAATTGTGGGGATGCATCAACTCAGTTGCTCCCTTACAAAACAAAACCCACCCACACGCACAACTTGCTAAAGGAAACATTCTCTTTAATGGCCATCCTCTGTTTTGGTGGGGTAGGGAATGGGAAGGAGGACTCTGTCAGAGAGGGAGCAAAGTTATTGCCTGAAAGTTGACCAGAAATGTCATTAAAAATGAACTACAAAATATTTATGGATTAGCTGTTCCACAGAGCTCACACTCTGCCCACCACTACAAAGCATCATTTAGTCATAAAAGCAGTAACTGAGGGGAAAAAATAATAATCTCCAAATTGGTAATTGCATAAAGAAGTTAGCAGAGATTTGAAGAGACAAACTGAAAGTATGCTGAGAACACAGACATGCAGCCAATGTTTCTTCTCTGAACAAGCAGAGGGGGGGAAAATCAACAGCCAAAATGATCTCTGAGAGTCACCAGTCTGGTCTGTTCATCTGGAGCACAGGGCTGGGATCAGGGAGGTGGAATCACTCARAGCAGCCACACACACTTTCCTTTTCCACATCCCTTGCTCTTGCTGTCTCACACAGCCCATGGCTGAAGCCAAAAGTTTCTTCAGCTGTTACATCATCTACAAATGTTTTTAAGGTTTCTCCCCTTCACACTTAATAAAACCATCACAATTTTCTAAAGAGCCTGATTCCAAAATGAACAAATCTGCATTTAAAGGTAGCAGAACTTCTTCTGCAGAGCCTTTAGTGACAGTGCAGGACATCCAAGCTCCCAGAGCCAGCCCCAAAAACATGGGTTGGAACCCAGTCCTTCAGACAGACCAGYCCTTTATCCTCCTYCTCCTCCTGCTGCCAACAGAAACAAAAAAGGAAAAATCCTTATTTTGCAGGCAGGTTGGGAGACTGTCCAAGGTCAGCTGTTCTAGGATGATGCCTGTGTTGCAAAAAAAAAAATAGTTTAACAGTTGTTTTGCCCAAAACACAGCCCTGAAAGTGGTGGATAAAAAAAGTCCATTTCCCTCATGTTTTTGGCAAAGGGAAAGGACTCTGACAAAAAGAAAACAAACTTCACGTGTCTGAAATGAGTGTCAGACTTTCAGATAAAAACCTGTGACACCGTAAGAACGAAACACAAGAACTGACAAAGCACAGGAGAGGAGAAAAGCAAAGGGATATTGATGTAAAGTTCAGATCAGATGTTCCAGCTGAGTGATTTCCTCAAAAATCAGCCTTCAGGACCACCCTGCTGTCCTTGGCCACTGCTATTGGTTCTCTTTGGATTGATTTTAATATATGATACCAGCTAATTTATCCACTTTYGATGTTACTGAACTGGTTGGCTTTTAGCTGGTAGCTTTTTTTTTTTGTTTGTTTAATCACCTCTGATTATGAGCATCAAATTCTCAGCCATGTAAACACAATTATTTAGCAAAGCCCATATAAAAGACATKGGCATTCCTAAGCAGCAGTACCCAAAGGAGTTATCCATTTCTCTATAGCATTCAATTTTCTGTGATATTAAATGCATATTCAGTAGTGAGATAAGAATTTCTAGAACCATTACAGGTGACCCATTGTATAAAATTAACTTCAGAGGCTGTCAAGGTATTTGACAGGATTTAAAAAGAGACAAACTCCAAGAAATAAGAAGCTGATGTGGATTTCACACCCCACATTTGTACTGTTCTGCCCTTTCTCTCTGTCTCTAAATGTCATGAAATTAAAGACAGGCAGAAAAAACACTCTAAAATCAAAAGTATTCAGATATATACAGCAAAAAAATGACAGGTTTTAGGTGGGACAGTCTGGTACCTTTGTCACCTTGGCAGTATCCCTTTAACCTCATTACTGCTCTGCAGGCAGGATAACAAAATRGACAAGATGTCTAATTACCATAATTTGTCCACTCTGGCTTATAAAACCCTTCAGTGCTCATTCATGCAGCTGATTGAATGAGKCTGTCCAAGCAGAACAACAAACACAGAGAAGATGCTGGATACTCAGTTTGGTCACTTGATGCCACAGGAAAACAGGGCACAGTGAGGACATTTCTCTCTACAGGTCCTGCAGGAACAGAAACTGCCCTTGTTAGAACTGGAATGTGTAATCCAGGATTTCCCAGCCAGCTCCCATAAAAATAAAGCCACCYAGAAATTTAAGGTGCTATTTCAAGCACAGGGTGAAGAGAGGATGCTGAAGGATGGGCTGTCACTGCAGACTCATCACACCAAATTTTTTTGCTTAATTAATCAGTTTCTTGCTGAACAGCAGCACAAAGAGGGGTTTCTTTTATGAGTTCTCTCTCCTCCAACATGTTTAGGATGAGCAGAGGGGGTTTATCCTTGGGGGACAGCCTGCCCTGGTTTAGGGCTGGACTGGGGGATGACAGCAAAGCACTGCTGGTCCCAGTGTCCAGCAAATCCATCTGCAGGGAATAAAGCACTTTGTACAAGTGGCACAGTTATAAATCTTATAGGTTTGTCTTGGCACTAGGTTAGTGTACTTATGAATATGTATTTGTTAACTACTGTTGTGAGATGTGGCTGAGAATAAAGAGTAGAGTAGGTTTAAATTTTAAGATAAAACAAAGTTTATTATACTACAAATTACAAATTGACAGAAGCGAAAACTTTCTTGAACATTTTTCTTTTTTTTTTCCTTAGTTCTTAAACTTTCTACACTCAAAAACTTATACAATTCACATTCCTTTCTATTTCACACTACTGGAAAAACTAATCTTTAATTTAGTAAGGGAGAGAAGTTTCTTTTGTATTACAGACTTTTTAAAGGGAATGTGTTGGGGTTTATTGGTTTTGTGTTTTTTTGTTACTCATGACACTACTCTATAAAGAAGTTTGTTAGGGTAATACTTTTTTTTTGTTTATATTTGGTGTTTTTACTACTGTTTATGGACTAAAAACTGTACANAAAGCAAATGCCTGACACAAACCCTTCCCTGCACACACCTCCCTCCTTACACCTCTATTTTTATCCTTCACATTCAGTTTTCCCATTGGGAATTTAATGACCCAATGCTCTCAGGGGGCAGAGTTGGCTYGTGCAACTCCAAACACTCAAGTTTCCATTTATTGTTCCACAGAATAAGAGGAAAGTCCAGCCTCTCCAAGTACAACACAGCATTTCAAACATTRCATTTGCCTTCCAGAGCTGGAAGGGAAAGAAACGTGCTTAAAACATGACTTGCAAAAAGGAAGGAAGAGAAAATATGTTAGAGGCAAAAAGCAAAAATACAAAGTATTTTAAGAGGCTGCTTGAAAAGCTCCTCACAGTCCCTCTGCAACCCATACAGGAATACCTGGTATGATTTTTATTTTTAAGCTGAATTGAGTTCTGATACCAAGAGAGTGATTTTTAAACTCTCAAGCTCTTTTGTTAGACTTTCAAAGGGTCCTGGGCTTGTGTCAAGTCCAAGGCTCCTTYCAGAAATCAGGCAGAGGACTTGGCCTGCCTAAAAATCACTGAGCAAACCCAAAAGAAATTAGCAGGGGGAAAAAAAAATCAGATCTCTCAATATCCTCCCTTATTTATTCTTCTCCAATGTAATTGCTTTTTAAAGTTCAACTACTAAACGTAAATTTTTCCAATGACTTAGAGTGCTTAAAGGAAAATTCAGTATGACACAATCCTTAATGGGAAACAACCCTTCATTAGAAAGAAAGCCATGGACAAGTACACACATAAACATCCCTGATGCAAATAAAATAAAATAACCCTGCTTAGTTTAACTAATGAGCCCAGAGATCTTATCAATTACCAATACACAATGAAGCAGGCAGTATTTCAAGCCCAGTGAGTTTATTTGCTTTGTGTTCATCTTATCAAACCAACACAGCACAATATTTTAGAAATATCTACATTTAAGTGTTATAAACCTGAGATCAGGTTGGGTTTGGGTTCTTGAATCTGCCCAGTGGCTCACTGGCATTAACTCAGCTACCTGTGCCATCAGCACACCCAAGATGATTCAGAAACACACAATAAAATAAAAATAAAATAATCACAAGTCTGTTTATGCCTCCTGCATTGTTCCCACTGCACGGATATGACAAAGGGGAACAGTGACTGATCCAAGGCTGTGCTGGCAGCAGAGCCTGAGCTCAGCATTTCTCATCCCTCCCTCCCTGCTCCATGTTTTACTGCCAGTCATGCCAACCTAAGGAAGAGAATTCCACAGCACAAATCATTTCATCCAGCACTGAAGGCCTTCAGAAAGAAGTAAAGAGGAAGGAGATGGAATTTCTTAAGGCTCAAGAGCAAAGTACTGCCCTTCCTTTTCCCAGATGACTCCTTCCCTTCTGTATTAATTGAGGTTTATTCATGGAGCTGCTCCTGCCAAGGCAACCAGAACCTTCCAGAGCCTAAAGGGGCTCCAGGAGAGCTGGAGAGGTACTTGGGACAAGGGATGGAGGGACAGGACACAGGAAATGGCTTCCCAGTGCCAGAGGGCAGGGATGGATGGGGTATTGGGAAGGAATTGTTCCCTGTGAGGGTGGGGAGGCCCTGGCACAGGGTGTCCAGAGAAGCTGTGGCTGCCCCTGGATCCCTGGAAGTGTCCAAGGCCAGGTTGGATGGGGCTTGGAGCAACCTGGAACAGTGAAAGGTGTCCCTGCCCATGGCAGGGGGTGGGATGAGATGAGTTTAAGGTCCCTTCCAACCCACACCAAGTCTGGCCATCAAATCCTCTCAACATTCAGAGAC
>CADDXX010000796.1:171661-194403 GCA_902810485.1 Alauda arvensis
CTTGGAGGGGGGTTAAAAAACAAAACTCCTGCACTTGCAGCTATTTTATGGCTTTGGGGAGAATGGTGAGCCAGCAGACAAAGCTGCCACCTGCACACTTCACTGATTCCATCAAATTCTCCAGGTTATCAGTGAAATAACTCATAGCTGTGTGTTATTTAAGAATTAATACAACATTTAAAGCAGCTGTGGTCACATAGGCAAGAACAGCAGGCCAGGAAAAGCATCCCCTTTAAAAAGGGAGGTGTTGGAGATAGAATGGGATGAGTTTTAAGGTCCCTTCCTGATACAGCACAGGTTCTTTATTCTTGTTCTTGCCAAGGTCAGGATGAATGATACACAGGAAACATAAATTCCAGYTGGGACTTGGTGATTGATTCTATCTTATCTATTCCCAGACTATTCACAAGCCATGAGCTCTCAACAGCTGCTAGAAAAACACAGCAAAAATGGCCACTACTGACTTTCCCCAAGGTCTTTTAAGCACTGTTTACACAATAATTATAATAAAATACCTATATTATTTATGGTTTTGACCCATTGATGACCACTAAAGGTCTGCAATGAGGACCTTTTTCACCCAACTACAGAAACCACTTAAACCCAAGAAGAAGAAGRAGGAAGAAGGTGAAAAGAAGGACTTAGACAACGCCTTAAATCCTCCTTCTTGGCTCACACACATTGCTGTATATTAAAAATCTTAAACCCTCAGTTTTTCACCCTGTGAGATCACACAGCACCATTCAAACCCCACACCCATAACCCCTGTGCTGTCACTCAGTGTTGGAAGCCTGTTGTAATGCAGTGTTTTCTTGAGGGTCACAGAAAACCCAAAATTCTCAGCTTCCAGGGCTCCAACACCTTCCCACCCAARCCATTCTATAATTTGATATATTCCACTCAGATCAAGCCAACAATTTGCTCATCCATGTTTGTCCATCACAAACATCATGGATARAAGGGAAAGGAGACAACTGGGAAGGTAAAAAAAGAGGAACCTCCTGACCAAGCATCACCTTGAGAGCACTGAAATCACTTCCAGCAGGCTGTTCTTTATCCTTTTTTGATCCTACAGGTCTTCTGCACAAATCCTGAGCTGCAGATGATTCTCTCTTTGGACAAGTTTGTTTTGTCTCAGGCACTGTGCCCTTCCTGGGAACAGGATGAGATCACCCTTCAGGGAGTCTGCAAGGACATTTTGGGTCCTTTCTCCTGTTTGGGGTCACTCAAAAACTGAAACAAGGCTTGAGACACAGAGGAAACCCTTCCCCAAATTCAGTGGACTGATTTTTTAATTTTCTTTCTTTTAGCATTTAATAATAGAAAAAGGCTACAAATGGGAGAAGCCATCATTTCAGTACATTCAGTTGGTTCAGCAATGAGAAAGATTCCCTATAAAGCATCAGTTCTTACATAAGAACAGGCTCCAGCGACTTGGAATTCAAATAATAAACTGAATATCTCCTTTTAAGGGAGAACAAATATCTTSTACTGTACTCCTGCCATTATTACTCATTTTCCATACTGCCTTTGGTGCTGTATTCTAAAAGAATCATATTTATAAATAGGTTTTAAAAGGTCTTCAAATGACATCCTTCAAATCATAATTAAAAATTGAGTAACTATTTCAGCATAAGATTTTTCCTTCTTTTTGAGTTCCCATAAATAGATTTTCAAGTCTGATTATAAACTCATTATTTTTCATTATGTTCCCCTGCAAATGCAGCTCAGAAACTTGCTCCAAAACTCCAGTCATMATTCCAAGCACAACCATTTGCAAAACAGCAAAGATTTTTGACTTGGGGCCATTTAATGCATTTTTCATAACATCTAATAAACCACTGTACACAGATGGAACAACAGCAGGAGAAACCACAATTATGCTGTAATTAGTTTCTTGTTGGCCTTAAGATGCCAGGAGAGACCAAGTTGTCAAGTTACTTTCTTTTGTGATAAAAATTAACTTCATTTTTCTGCAAGGACGGATTTCAATACTTTTCCTGAAGGGATCAAGCTCTTTCTAAGCATTAATCCTGACAATAAACAAGGCTTAATGACTTTTATGCAACTTGGCAACAGTTTTAGGACTTGTTAGTGCCAGGGAAGTCTCTGGGATTGGATCTGCCAAAATTTGCAGCAAGGCAAGAACAGAGCATGTGAACCCCAAATTTTTCTACCTCACCTGCAGTGTCTGAATTCATCTGTTCAAATCTTCTCCTATCCAGTGTTTTTTCCTTACAGCAAACTTAAAAAGCTATTTATCAAAATCTACCTTTGTCAAGGCTGAAGGATGCAAGTAACTGATGTTTAAAACCTAAGGAAGAAATGTTGTTTCAAAAGCCAAGATAACCTGGAGGGTGTCAAATTTTGCTAAAGGTCATTTATAAACACTGATGTGCTGAAGAACCTCCCAAAACTCAGGCAAGATCTTCCCCAAGCAAAAAAATGACTGAAGGAAAGAAAAATTATTTTTAAATCCTTGATATTTTTTTTTAGGACAAAGGACATCCAGCAGAGGTTGTGTCCACACAAACCAAAGCAGGGAATAACACAGAAAGCACYCAGCACTGCTTGAATTGGAATTTCTTTGGGTACCACTTCAGCATCAGGGATAAGCTAAGTTTTCATTTGGATAATTATTTGAGATGAACCTGAGATAATTGTGGTTAATTTTCATAGTTYCTGGATGGATGTCCTGCTAAATATCATTCCCCAAAAGGTGCAGACTTGTGGCTTGCCAACAGCCCCTCACAGATGAAGCAGCAATCACCTGCTGACATCACCACTGCCTTGAAAACGAACCTGTCTCTCACTTTCCAACCTATTAATTATGGCCACAATTATCCAGTGACAGCTGGTATTTACACTGAGCTCTGCCAGCTTGCTTCCCACATCTCAGCAAGGCAGGTGCAATCCAAATTCCACTCAGAACCAGGTCGCTCTTCAGCAGTATAAAAACAACTTACAGTTTTATTAATGCCCAGAGAGCTGTATAAATTATATCTGTAGATATTAAAAAAAACATCTGGACATAATCCTGGGTAAGCAGCTCCAGGAGACCCTGCCTGAGGAGGGAGGGATGGAGGAGACACCTCCAGAGGTCCTTTCCATCCTGTGACTCCACAGGCACATCCCTGGGTTTAAGACTGCCATGAGTAAGCCTCCATCACTCCAACAGCAATTCCAAAGTGTTCCAGAGTCCTCCTGCCTCTCACATCCCTCCAGGTGATCTCCTTGCTCAGCACCAGAGCTGACACAGAGCCCAAGGAATCTCAGCCATGGAAAGGGGTTTGTTGGCATGACCTGACCTGGSAAAGTGTCACCTGAGAAACCTGAACAGGGACCAGGGGACAAAGGAAATGAAGGTATGAGGAAATGTYTGACTGCAGAGTGCACAACAGTCTCAGCCCAGAAAGCCAAACACTGCCCTGGGCTCATCCCACAGCCTGGGCAGCAGGGGAGGGAGGGATTCTCCCTCACTGCCCTGCTCAGGTGAGAGCCCACCTGGGACACTGCATCCAGCTCTGGGGACACAGCACAGGGAAGACACAGAGCTGCTGGAGAGAGTCCAGAGGAGGCCACAGAGATGTTCTGAGAGCTGCAGCCCCTCTGCTCTGGAGCCAGGCTGGAGAGCTGGGGCTGTTCATCTGGAGAAGAGAAGGATCCAGGGAGAGCTCAGAGCCCCTTCCAGTGCCTAAAGGGGCTCCAGGAGAGCTGGAGAGGGACTTGGGACAAGGGATGGAGGGACAGGACACAGGGAATGGCTTCAAAGTGGAAAAGGGGAGATTTAAATGGGATATTGGGAAGGATTTCCTCCCTGTGAGGGTGGGGAGGCCCTGGCACAGGGTGCCCAGAGAAGCTTTGGCTGTCCCTAGAAATGTCCAAGGCCAGGTTGGATGGGGCTTGGAGTGACCTGGGGCAGTGGAAGGTGTCACTGCTCATCCCAGGGGCTGGAATGAGATGATCTTTAAGTCCCCTTCCAGCTGAAACCATTCTGTGACTCCACAGACTGCCATCATTTCACAGACAGCTGCACCAGCACATCCCAGGATATTCCTCACACACTCTCAGAGAACTCTGCTTCACCTCGTGCCACATTCACAAGTAAAACACCTCACTGCTGAACCATGAGATCCTTAATTATCATCACAAATTGGGCCATGCCCAAGCCCAAACCCATGTGCACATGCTGCAGTAATTAGCACACAGAACTGAGATTTTACTCTGTACCATCCTGTGCAGCCATGGTTCCACCAATCCCACCTAATTCCTGCACTGGGAACACTGGGAAAGGCTTGCCAGTGCTCTCCTGCAATAAAATTAAACTCTTAGAAGCACAGGAAGACACCTCAGTGGTGACAAGGAGAGGTAAAACCACGTTGTGCCAACCCTGCAGGGAGGATTTGCACAGGCAGGAGCAGAGCAGGGCTGGGAGGTTCCAGCATGAAGTTCTTCACAGCCCCTTTGCTGCTCAGGGCAGGTGGTAAAGTAAGAAAACTTGCAGGCAGCAGAGATGCTGGTGAGCCTCAGCTGGTGCAAATGTGGTTTCAGCAACCAGAAAATTGCTTCCTCTCACAACCATCCCTGTTTCTCTCTTCTCTGCCACAAAATCTGCATATGGGTTTTCTCTCTATTTTTTCCTCTCTTTTTTTTTGTTTTTTTGACTTCACACCTCTGAAGTTTCTGCAGAGCACACTGTGATTCTCCTTTTTCACAGTGCCATGGCTGCAAACTCTGCAAAGATTTTATCTTTAGGTGCATTTTTTTGAGAAGGAATCAGAAATAAATAGACTGTGACACACACACACATTCCATCATGGAAGTTGGCTGATGGCAAATACCATTCCAAGAGCTCAGAGGAGCAGGGAGAAGAACCTTCAAACCAGGAAAAGGTTTAACAGAAGAACAAAACAATGGGTAATGTCACTGCCATGGAATTCCAGAAGGGTTTGGGTGGGAAAGGACCTTAAAGATCACCCACTTCAAACCCCTGCCATGGGCAGGGACACCTTCCACTATCCCAGGGTGCTCCAAGCCTGGCCTTGGACACTTCCAGGGATCCAGGGGCAGCCACAGCTTCTCTGGGAATTCTATTCCAGGACCTCCCCACCCTCAGAGGAAGGAATTCCTTCCCAATATCCCACCTAACCCTGCCCTCTGGCAGTTCAATCAGAGTTAATTTTGATCAGAGTTATTCATATTAGGTCCCATTTTTTAAGTGATTATATTTGCTCCCAAAGATAGATAAAATTCAGATCATAAAGGCACACAAACAATGCTTCAAAAAATCCAGAGAGCTGGAAGTGCTCATCACTGCAGGACTACTGAGATAAAGCAGAGTGCATCTCCTGTTCCTTCATTTCACTCATGATCAGCACAGTAAGGCTCCAACTGCTGAGGGACAGAACAAAATGCTGGCAGGAGGCTGCAAAACCCTGAGGAGAAAGGGAAGAAAATGGTATTGTGCCTTCCAAAGGGCTGAAAATTCAAGTGAGTGGATGAGCCTGAGAGCCCCAGACAATGCACATTAAGATATAGGGTTTCCTTACGTCACTGCCACAATATAAAGGCACAGAGTGCTGGCCCCACTGAGTGATGTGACCTAATTAATTATACACCAGCTCAGGAAGCTTCTTGCTGGGATAAAAAAAATGAGACCAAAAAATGCCCTAACACAAAAAACCTCGAGATGACAACAATAACAACATAAACAAACCAAAAAACCATCCTCCTCAAACAATAAAAAGCCACCCTCCCACACAGTAAAAATGCTTCTTGGACTAGATATCAACCAAAAAAATGGGAAAAATGCAAGATTTGTTTTAGAGGCTTGAAATGGAAGAGGGGAATCTGCAGTTCACAGTCAGATAAGGAGCCTATGGCAGAGCTGAGGCAAAACTTAAATCCCCTTGTCCATCCTTCCTCTCATGATRTCCTTCATGTCCAGCCCTCTTCCTTTAGCCAAAAAAAAAATCACTATAACCCTGATTGCTCCTCTCCTCCAAGGAGCTGCAGCTGGATAATTAGTTATGAAAGGCAGTACATGCTTATCAAACCTTGTGTTTATCAAGGCTGCCATGAACTTTCSAGCACTAATTAAAATGTCATTTTCTTTCACATCCTCCCAGAGCAGTGAAGTTCCTCTGCATTCAGCAGCTTTATTTCAGGCTTTACAGAGCTGGTGACAGAATCAGAATAAATCCCACAAGTGTAAGGTAGCATCAAGTGCCATCCTAAAATTAACAGCACCACAACAAAAAAGGACAAATTGCCTCCAACTGATGCACTCTAAAAACTTCAAATTTCCTCAGGACAGTGACTGTAAGGGGTTTCCAAGAACTTTCTCCTTTACTTTACTTTTCATACATACAAGCCTGTATATAATTTAGGAAACAAACCCTGACGGTTTTCCTATTCCATTTTCCAAAACACCAGGAAATTAGAAGATTCCATGTGATATTATCTGCCTGTGCCTTCCAGCTGACCATGCAATCACTGATAACATGATGAGGCATCATCCACTTTCTTAGGAGAGCATCAAACCCTGTCCTGCCAAAGCAGCTCAAGCTTGAAAATTTAGATTATCTTGTTTCAAATTAGCCTGGGGGACACATCTACACCATGAAAATACTGCAACAGAGAGTCTGAGAGYTGTACAAAGTTATCCTGGTTTTCACTAATCAATCATGTTGGGAAATATCCTCTCTTGCATCTCATTATRTTAATCTGAGATCAAGATTCTGGAGTTCAAACTCAAACATCCCCAAACCAAAATTGGTTGAGCACGAAAATAGTAAAATATATATAGAGAGAGGCTCCTCTTAAAACTAAAGATTTTGTCTGGTTTATAGATTTAAAAAGCCAAGAAAATAATTAAAACTTCAGTCTCCTTGAAGCTTCAACAACCTGTTACTGAAAGCTTCAGACACAGGTGGGCTTGGAAACCAGAACTGCTGAGACAGCTCCCTCAAACCTGCCATAAATGGTTCCATAAAAGCTCCATCCCACTCAGATATTAAACACATTCACTCTAATAGCTTCAGCATGACACCAAGAGGGGTTTTGGTTTTGTTTTGTGGTTGTGTGGAGGTTTTTTTTCGAGAAAACAGCCCAGCTCTGGGAAGTGGCCCCTGCTGCTGGGTACCACTGTGGGAACTTTCTGTTTGCAGCAGAAGTCARCTCCTTGGAGAAATCCCARCCAAAAGCCTTTGCCAGCTCCAGAKGAGTTYTCCTGGAGGGCTGGATGCTGTGGAATTATCACCACCAACCTCCAAATGCTGTCTGCAAGCAGGGCAATAATCCCAGGAGTCCTYCAGAGCTTGCAGCTGGATTGCACAGCAAAACCCTTCCATTCAGTGAAGAATTAAGGTACTTTACAAATATTTTGGGTTTTAAGGACAAAAAGCACCAGAGATTAAGAATTAACAAAGTCGAGGGTTGTACTTCAGATCACATGATGTGAAACAAATTATATTTTTTCATCTATKTGCTCTTTTYCTCAAATGCAGCAAGATCAAAAAARGCCTYTTTGATATTCASCCARGGAATATGARGAGGCCAAGGATGATTCCAGCAATGCCATGGCCACCCAATTCTCACTTCAGGAGGATATGGCTCGTGTTAAAAGCAGTTTTCACTTGCCACATGGGCACAAGGCTTTTAAATAACAGATAATCCCAATTAGCTTATGACTGTGTTTACCATAAAAAGCAGATGTAAATAGGTGTGACCCAGCTGGTGGGAAGGGAATCAGCTCTAACAGAAATCATTAACACAAGTCTCATCATTTATTTACTTCAGCAACACAAAATAGGTTACAGCTCTGTTTTAAGCACACTGACAGCACAGTTCAAAACTTCTGTTTRCCTTTTATCCATCACAAAAATTAACGGAGGGTTTGTGTCTCAGATTTTCACTTTTACTTCAGTCAAAGCACATGAGCTGGAGCAAACACTTCCTCAAAAGCACAGCTTGGAAGTGCAGCAACCCCCTTCTCTGAACTGGCAGAACTCCCACTTCTCAATTTCACACCAGATRAGGATTTTATAGGGTGAGCCTCCACCTCCTTGAGCAAATTAATCTCTCCCTTGTGCAGCCAAAGCCTTGGGAGGTGCAGTGGCAGAGCCCTGTGACCAGGACACTTTTAACAAAATGATTTCTAGGTACATCAGAAGTGTTTAGTCAYATAATTTTTACATCAGAAGATAATTTTGAGAGAAACAGATGACTGGGAATGGGATGCAGCCTGGCCTTAATGCACATAGAATTATGAGAAGTCCTCTAAAACCATCAAGCCCAGTCATTCTCCCATGTCCCCCAAGTGACACATCCACACAACTTTTAAATCCCTTCAACTCCACCACTGCCCTGGGCAGCCTCTTCCAATGCTTGAAATCCTGCCAGTGAAGAAATTGTCCTTGATGTCCAAGATAAACCCACCCCAGCACAAGTTCACCTCCAAATTATGGGTTTAATACCACTTCCTAAAAAATAAGCTTTGATAGTAGACWGAAAAAGCAATGTTTTCACCACAACTTCATTCATTTATTTAAATTACTCTGCCAATTTTAAATTAGCCTTATTGTCTTCCAGCTTCTTTAGGCTGTTCAGTAAATAAATCCAATAAAATCCAGCAGAAACAACTATAATTTTACAGAGCAAAATTCTCCTGCTTGAAGTAAGAGTTGAGCAGGGATGCAACAGAGGCCAAGCTGGCAGTGCAGGAAAATCTCATGGTGCTGTTTTTGCAAAAAATGAACTTCCTGTGAGCTGTTCYGTGCCCAAAAAGCACCAGTTCGGATGTCAAGAGGGGCAGACTTCCCTTTTTTCTGGATGTCAGCCCTCAGCCCCAGGAATACACACACACTCCCTGCTCCCCCAACTTCCTGGAACATTGCTGCACATGCAAACATTGCACAGCTCTGTTCCCTGGATGACAATGCTGAGCTAACACCTAACCCAGAAATTTTCATTCTCAGAAATTCAAGCACCAGGTCCTGCTTAATGCAACTCTGTGTCCCTTCCACACACCCTAATCTGAATTTTCCCTACCCCCCAGCAGTTCATACAGAATTAATACAATGCCAGGAAAGATCTGGAGCAATTAGCTTTCACCCATCCTCAAAGATAATAATATTTCTCCCTTGGAATTGCTTTGCTGTCAAATAGCAACCGTACCACAGCATGCAGATGGCTCAGCCAGCCCAATATTCCATTTCTGGTGGTGCCCAACAGCTGAGACTCCTCAGCCAAATGCAGCAACAGCTGGGGACACAGATGCCTGAGATGAGACAGCTCTCCAAGCGGCTCTTGCCTAACATCAGGCAGGATCCTGGGTGACTTTCCAGAAAATGTGGGCATTTTTCCATGACTATCTACCAGTAATTGCCTGTTTTCTTGGGAGTGTGGAGTTGTGCAGATCAGTTCCATAAATAGCAATGCCTTCATGCATTTGCCTCCTTTCCTGATCATGCACTGCCCTTTTTTCCTAGGGTGGAAGTGAAGTCTGCACCCCAACGTGCTCCTGCTGCCATGAGTTACTTTTTAAAAGTCAATTTTTTTCTGGTTACTCCAACCAGCCAACTCTTCCAGTTCTTACATATTTATATATTTAAGAACTTCTGTATAATCCCACCAGCATTTCCTCTCTAAGCATCCCAACTCTGTGAGTGAGGCAAATGGATGTTTGTGTGCAAAAATTGAAAGATATGGAACAAAGGTAAATAGGATCATGATGTGTTCAATTTTTAATCAGACTTTTCTTTATCTGGGATTTTTGCTTATCATTCCACATATACTCCTTGCACAGCTCACTGAAATGTGTGATATAGATACACTTTGTCACATCACAGAGGTATTTTTTTTAAGTTATAATTGTTTTTCCACTCAATGCACATTTCCCCCAATCAGCACACTCCCTTATCTATAATTTTTGCCCAAAAAAATCCATTTTTACCACACTAAAATTATAATTTCCCATTAARATTGAAGGAGCTTGAGGTCTCTTAACACTCCCCACAGCAAGAGCTGCTAAGTCATGACTTATTCCCAGCTTTCAGCAGCTTTAAGGGGAATTCTGGAGTCACCTRAGGAGTCACCCAGGCAGGTGAAAGGCGGCTTCACCTTGCTCTGGGCAGACCCAGCATTGTGTAAGTGCTCAGGCTGTGCCAAGCAGGAGCTTATCCTGCCTCCCCACATGCTCCTGCATGACAGAGAGCACAGGGAGCTTGTGTGGGCTTGCAGGAACRCCCCATTCCAGATTTTAGTGACCAATCTGTTTGTTTTTCAGCTGGAAGTCACGTGTGTTTGTTATCATTCCTCCGCATTGGGCTTAACCCTTCAAAAAAGAGTGAACTGATGTTGAGACCCTAATTCTTGTTTTCTGGTAGCATTTTCTCAGTGTCTCAGTCTTTGCCAGGATTCTGTCTGAATTGGCCCCAATCTCCATTTCTTCCAAAGGATTAAAAGCTTCTTCAGCTTTGTAAGGAGAAAGGAACTTCTCAAAGACAAACTCAGGAAAGCTTTAACACACTGGGCTGTTCATTTTAACCCAGCTGCTGCCTGAAGTCCATCATCCACCTGAAATCAGCAATTTATTCCCCACTTGAATCATAGTTTGGGTTGCAGGGACCTTAAAGCTCATCCCATTCCCACCCCCACATTTTTCCCATTTTTCACCATCCAAGCTCCAAGCCCCATCTCCTCCCAACCATCTCCAGGACTGTCATATGTGTCAGAAAGAAAAAGGGAATTGGAATGGCAGAAGAACCTTCTAAAAATATTCTTTCCTATGTTAAATATACTTGGGCTTCACCCAGTTCCTCATCGAAGCAGAAATCACTGAGCTCAGCTGCTGCAAGTGCACAAAAATCCTCAATAACAGCAGATCTCTTCTCAATTTTCAGAACTCCTTAAAAACAGAGTGAGTTTAAGCACCCAGACTTGATGAGCAGAAAAACTATGTGGGTATAGAAAAAAGTAAACTGGTTTAAATCCAGTAAGAGATACCTTAAAAGCAAATCTTTACAAAGGTCCTCAATTACTGAATTATCTACAACAAAGCACTAATTATAAAGACATTACAATAGCTGGGGAGGAAAAGCCCAGCCTGGTTTAACACACTTGTCAGCTCCAGTTAGCTGCACACATTCCTTGCAAGGGTTTTTCACCCTGTGCCAGTCTTTGGAATCTCTCTGCTCTGCAAAACAAGAGGGAAAGCAGCTAGAAACCACAAACTGCACCAGAAGTACAGTGAAGTCAGCACTCGTTTCATTTTTAAACATTTTTCTCTCAATAAAAAGGCTCAGGGATTGTTTGCTGGACAGATTTAATGAATGGTTTGATTTAAAAATACCATGGCTGATACACCACTGATCTCTGAGCTCATATCAGTTACACATCAATTAGTCATGGCTGCAAGACAGAATAAACCTGTCAAAAAAAAAAAAATCAATCTTTTTTACAGCTCTTGTATGGGAGATATAAAATTACACCACAAGGAAATTGAGAGTTAAAAGAAAAAAAAAAAAAAAAGCTACAAAGGAACCTGGAGTAATTTGGAGGTTTTCCAGAAAAATTAATTCCCATAAACATTCCAATTGTTGCCCAGGAGTTATCTATTCACTTCAATCACAATGAGTTCACACCCTCTTCCCAGCGAGTGGGAATGCTGTGAGTAATCCCTGCAGCACGGAGTAAATCCCGAGTTGATAAAGGAACTTCAGCCTTGACCTTTGCAACAGGGAGAGAGCAGAGGGAGCAGACAGCTCAAACAAAAGAGGGGACAAGTCATGCTCATGATCTTATCCATCCCTGGAGCTTCACACATCCTGGAGGGGAGGTTTTGATTTAAAGAGGTCATCTGGGGGAATCTGTGACACAACTCCAAGCTCTGTCACAATTAATTTGGTGAAGGCAAGCTAAAGAAAAGGGTGAGCATTTCCACACGCTGTAATTTTAATTTTAACACAAGAAAGCACCACCTGAGCAAAGCCACCCCCACAGGTTAATAGCAAAGCCTGGAGGTCACCCCATGGATTTTAAAATTGATCTTTTGGACGTGATCRAGTTACTGAGACCTGCAGAACAACGTTAAGGATTGCTCAATAAAATAACTGCTGCCTSTCTSCAGCTCAGGAAAGGKCATTTCTTGGTTARGGAATAACAGGAGAATACCAKGGCTTTTTCAKCCATATGAAAAGAGACTTCTTTTARGAGCAAGTGTTTTACATGTACTTATTAATCCTCAAGTCTCTAGAGAAATGTATAAATAATACATTCAGTTTTCAGATGCAAGAAAAAGTGAAAGAAAAAGTTATCATCTGGATTTTCAAAACATTGYTTAATATTTAATGCCAAATTTGGAACAGCTACAGACACTTTTTCTGAAGACCTGAGAACATTTCAGTGGCAATTACATGGTCACAATTTGTCCTATGGAACAGTCAGGTCCCACACACCTCAAGTTGGGGGATTTATTTGCTTCTCTCCATCTCCCAGGCTTGGTTTCTCCCAAAGAAGTTGGAAAAAAATGCTTAAATCCAGAAGTCATGAGTTGTTTTTCCAAATGTCACTCCCTGCCAGAGCAAGGCTGAGTCATGACAAGTGGGGATGTGACAGCACAGAGCTCTGTTTCCAAAATTCTTATCCCAGTTCCTAAATCGACCCTGGCATCTCAATGAGAAATGCAGCAAAGCTCTGGAGGTTTTCAARCTTGCCCTGCTTTGCAAGCACCTAAACTGTGTGTTTACAATATTAATTACTTCTCTTTTCCCTGTTTAGTTAAAAAGGTTTGCCAGAATTCCTTCAGCTCACTTGAGACACCAGAAGACTCTGAAATCCAGAGGAATTGATCTTGTAACAGAAGGCAAAGTGGTTGATGGTGGATTTGGAAAGCAGAACCTGAGCATAAATTCAGCCCCAGACTCAGAAAAACTGCAACTACAACAAACCTCTTCCTTGAGCTGRTATTTCAGATTGCTCTGATGGAGCTGCAGAAGCCAAAAAATTCAGCAGCAGCCTCAGAGGGGTGTAACCTGTTCCAGAAGGACCCTGCTGCAAACCCTCATCACTCCAGCTTGTGTTTTTGGGATCTGCTGTCTCATCAGGCAAACCCACAGAGCTCTTAACGGACCTCCACTTTCCCTTCTTCTGTGAAATCACCCCAGATAAATTTCCCCTGCTTCCTGCTTAGATTAGCAGCATTTGTGAGGATGCAAATGAAGCATTCTTCTCTCCAGAGCTGGACTCTCACACTGAGCTCAGCAACCTGGGACCTCCAGCCACTGCCAACCCAGCCCTCCCCTGCCAAGGGACACCATTTGCATCATGTGTGGCTGCCCCAGGAAGGTTTTTAAACACATATTAGGGACTCCAAACCRGGCATTTCCTTGCTATGTTTTAGAGAAACTCCCAGGAACGTTTTTAATCCAGCTGTGGCTGACTTGGCGTCCGAGAATCTCAATTTCCTGCCATTTTTGGAGGCTCAAATCAAGCCAAGGTTTTGGCAGCTGAACAATGCACGTGTTCCTGGAGGAGGAGGATATTGRTACAAACAAAAACAACCCCCCAGACACAGCCTGTTTGGTTTTAAGTAACTTATTAAAGCTCCAGTCCCACTGTTTGTAATGAATCTCTCAGCTAATGACAATGGAAGGTAAATATTGCACCTGATGATCTCTGTGCTTGTCCATTCACTACCACTTTGAGGAGCTGAAATTATCAGAGATCAGTCAATGAATACTGACCCCTGTACAGYTCAGCATCACATGAAAATTTTAACAAAGCTTTCCTTTGTGTTAAACTGAATTTTTCTCCTGTTACCCTTAAGACCTTTTCCATTTTCCCCCCCAGAAAACAGATGATTGACTGCAGACATCCAGCAACAGGTTTTGCCTTTTCCTGCACCATTATTTTGTTTCATGCATGTATTTTTTCATTTCCTCCCCTTGCATCAAGCAATAAATTAAGCAGTCACAAGCTTAACTCTGTCACTTCCTACATGACTTTTCAGTTTCACAGTAATTTAATAGATTAATGCCAGTTCTGACACAAACTGGTCCCAACACTCAGCCACTTCTCCATGGATTTCTGATGCATGGAATGCCCCACTGTCAAGAAATTCCTAGAGCTCCATCTTTCCAGAATGTTCCCATTCACCTTCTTACACCATGACCCATTATGAGAAAACAACTGTGAAAATTAATTTCATTCCAAAACTACAAACTGTGCTCCGCTCAAATTGGTTTGCAGATTTAAATTTCTCCTGTCCCATAGCAGCACATGAGAAAAAAACAAAAAGAATGTTCATGGACTCATTAACCACTAACAAATTGTTGGGAGCAAGGAGAAAATGCAAAGGTTTTCAAAGCAACTTCCCAGCATGGTAAAAATCAGCCTTGTTTTATGGATGATGGCAATTACACTGCAGAAAGAATAGACATAATTTTTAAACTGAAAGCCTTCTGTCAAGGCCCACATTTCCTGGTTGTTAGRCTCCTATTTAATTTATGCAACCTGACCTTCCCGATTCAAAAATCTTACCTGGCATCTCCTTTTGAAAGGTTGGTGTTTACGGGGTGAAGAATAACCTTGTTTGCATCCACATCCACCACGCATTTTGTATGCAGATCAAGCTCTGTAAAGAAATGAGAGAGTGTCAAGTGCTGCTCCTAAAGCACTGGGATTATATACACCATTTACTTCCTCCAGACACCAAATTTATTCATGCAGTCTGACAGCCACCCATCAGGCAGAGAATAGAAACAGGACTTTTGCCAAATTCCACTTCTAGGGATATTCTGACGGGATGGATCCTGTCCAGCTTTAAAGCAAGCACTCTTTTCAAAGCAAAAAAAAAAGGAAAAAAAAATAAAAAAGCATTTGGGTTTCACTGAACCACAATCAGCATCTACAAGTGTGAAGTATGAAATTTCTTCTGGGGGGAAAAAAAAAGAACCATTTAGGCTCGGTACCACTTTGACAGCTCTTCTCATTGCTCCCTCAATGCCTCGCAGGGAAAGCTGGCCCTGCCATCTGCAGCACATTTTCCCCGGCCACTGCTGTGCTACAGTGCCAGCTGTCAGTCCTGGGGCACCTGCTCGCAGAAATTCGAGTCCCATCAAAAAGAATTTAGGTGCAAGCACGTAGAAAAAGGGTTTGTCCTTCCCCCAAAGGCTCCTGGCAAGTGCCAAGCTCTCCCAAGTGATGCTGAGCAGTGGGATGTGGGCTAKGAGTAATGAGGATGTTGGGAGTGTGGGAGAATTCTCGGCCACAGAGGTGGGGAGAGCAAAATAGAAGGTTCAGATAACACTGAGAGCAGCCCAAGGTATCCACCCAGTGACAAAKGGAGTTAGGTGTGGGATAAAGCACACAGCCTGCACACAATGGCACTGCTGTAGGATGTGGGGACTGCACACAAACATTGCCCTGCACAGTGACATGAACCCTGGAAAGGGCACCAAGAGCTGATTCCAATGGCTGTGACACACTGCTCACACCCAAAGTCACTGCTACAGATACCCAGGACACAAACATGTCCCTGCACACAAACATGTCTCTGGACAGTGATACTGGCCCTGGAAAGGGCTCCCAAGTGCTGATTCCAATGGCTGTTGACACACTGGTCACACCCAAAGTCACTGCTACAGACACCCAGGACATGGAGCCTGGACACAAACCTGTCTCTGCACACAAACAAGTCCCTGCACAGTGACACTAACCCTGGAAAGTGCTCCCAATGGGTGATTTCAATGGCTGTGACACACTGGTCACACCCAAAGTGACCAATACAGACGCCCAGGACATGGAGCCTGGACACAAAGAAATCCCTTCAGTGACATGAACCCTGGAAAGGGCTCCCAAGTGCTGATTCTGATGGCTGTGACACACTGTTCACACCCAAAGTCACCGCTACAGACACCCAGGACATGGAGCCTGCACATACACATGTCCTTGTACAGTGACACTAAGCCTATAAAGTGCTCCCAAGAGCTGATTCTGATGGCCATGACACACTGTTCACACCCAAAGTGACTGATAGACACCCAGGATGTGGAGCCTGGACACAAAGAAATCCCTTCAGTGACATGAACCCTGGAAAGGGCTCCCAAGTGCTGATTCCAATGGCTGTGATGCACTGCTCACACCCAAAGTCACTGCTACAGATACCCAGGATGTGAAGTCTGGCCACAAACAAGTCTCTGGACAGTGATACTGGCCCTGGAAAGGGCTCCCAAGAGCTGATTCCAATGGCTGTGACACACTGGTCACACCCAAAGTGACTGATAGACACCCAGGACATGGAGCCTGGACACAAAGAAATCCCTTCAGTGACACTAACCATGGAAAGAGTTCCAACTGCTGATTTCAATGGCTGTGACACACAGTTCACACCCAAAGTYAYTGCTACAGACATCCAAGATGCGGAGCTTGCACACAAACATGTCCCTGCACAGTGGCATTAACCCTGGAAAGGGGTCCCAGGAGCTAAATCCAGTGGCTGTGACACACTGTTCACACCCAAAGTCACTGCTACAGACATCCAGGACATGGAGCCCAGACACAAACATGTCCCTGCACAGTGACACTGGCCCTGGAAAGGGCTCCCAAGAGCTGATTCCAGCAGCTGTGACACACTGTTCACACCCAAAGTGACTGATACAGACACCCAGGGCGTGAAGTCTAGACACAAAGAAATCCCTTCAGTGACACTGGCCCTGGAAAGGGCTCCCAAGTGCAGATTCCAATGGCTGTGACACACTGCTCACACCCAAAGTCACTGCTGCAGACATCCAGGACATGAAGTCTGGACACAAACATGTCCCTGCACACAAACAAATCCCTGCACAGTGACACTGGCCCTGGAAAAGGCTCCCAAGAGCTGATTCCAGTGTCCATGACACACAGCTCACGCCCTCCCACGCCGGGATGACAGGGGCTATGCTGAATAACCTCCACACAGGGTTCAGCACCTCAGCTGAATCACCCAAATACGCTCGTGTCTAATCATGYTAATTATAATCCTCATCCTCCTTCATCTCTGCTCTTTCCTCCCCAGTCACCTGTACTTGCTCTTTCACCTCACAGCACCTTATAAATATAAACTCAGTCTGGAAATCTCTGAGGCACAGACCACAGATCTTATTGCACAGCATCTTGCAGACTTCTCTCTCCTGGTGAGTGACACAGTAAGAGGGAGTTTCTCCTATGAATCTTTTTGGAAAGAAATGTTACAGCCTTTTGCAGCAAAGAAAGCCAAAGCTCGAGATCACTAGCCAAAGCAGGCAGTCACATGAAACTGAAATCCTCCTGAGCAAAACTGCTCCTCTGTTATTACACTGTGCTTCTGCAGGAGGAAGAGCCAGACGAGCTGCAGAAGCCAGTGTTTATTTTAATTCCTCCCCACACCCTGAAAGCCAATTTACCTATCATTAATATGCAACACATGCTTGCTCAGATGAAACCATGCTCTCCGTGCAGCCCGTATCCGACAGGGCACTTTATCTTGGTCTGGCTGGTTAGTGATTAACACTCTGCACTGCAGTGACCTGCTTTTCCCAGCTCCTCAGGAAGGGTTTTACCTGCCTCATGCAAAGCATAAGGTCTGCCTTCTGCCACGGTTTTTAATGCAGCTCTTGAGAGAGAAACGCCCATGGCAGCCCAGTGAACTCCACATCACCAGTGATCATTAAACCTCTCTTTGTGAAATGCCCTTAAGAAAGCACACAGGCAGGATAAGAGAATTCCTTAAAGTCCTCACAAGAAAAAAAGGTTTAAAGCCAATTTTTTATCTTGTTTGATAATCACCCTCACACAGGTCATGTTAAAACCCCTCACCTTGGTGTGCTGCGAGGTTTTGGRAGATGTGGTGAGCCAAACTAGCAGCTCTTTCCAAACAGAGAGGCTCCAGTCCTTCCCTCCTGTGCCTGTTGCTCACCTTCTGCAGCCACCCTGCTCAGTAAGTCACCTCAAGTTACTTCAACAGCAGAAAACCACCCAACGTGGAAAATGGATGTATCCAGACCCTATGGAAAGCTCCATCCCACTGAAAGCCTGGCCATGCAAACTGTGCAGAGGGAGGAGAGGAGCTGGGAGAGATCTTGTCCCAGCAGAGATGAACTGCTCCACCAGCTCATGGTGTCACATGAAMCAAACCCCTAAGAAACAGCTCTACTGAGCCTCTAAGCTGGGTCTGGAGCCAGACAGCCTTAAGGCTGCTTATCCCAGTTACCTTGGCCAAAGGCTCACATGGAAACTCTCAGCTGAAGAAAACAGTTCAAATCCTGTTGGAACAGCACATCATTGACTTTCTTCACACATTCTGGCTCCATTACATTCTTGGGCAGATTTCTGAATAGATTTCTGAATTCTTTAATGCTTCTGGTACACTGAGAGATGAATCTTATATGAGCCACTACTGAAACTTATATCATCATCATCATTTCCACCTCATTACGTTGTTAATATCATTAAAGCAGGTTGGCCTTATAATCAAATTATCTGCCTGCTCTTTTGGATATGATCACACAAGGACTCCACCCTTACTTTTACTGGTTTCAGTGTCTCCCAGGTGAGCTGGGTACTTGCTGCTCCTGAACAACAAGCAAAATTGGGATGCACCCAGATAAGATCATRAGGATGCACATCCAAACATCCCAATTAATTCCTCCTGTAGGAAGGACTCACTTGTCAAAGTTTGGTATTATTTTCTTCAACTATTCAGGTGTGGTTCTTACAGGCATCATGAAATGCAGAAATTAAAGATGAAATTAAAAGATGACAGAAGTGGCTCATTGTCAAACTTTGGAGATTTATCCCAAATTTTACACCTCAAACAAAAAGCAAACCTCACCTATTGCTAACCTGCTTCTACCTTCACTCATTACTGAGCAAGCACAATCAACTACTCATTTGCTTCATCAAATTAAGAAACCAATCAGCTAATTCCTCTCTGAAGAATCAAAACTCAAACTCTCAACATCAAGAACCATTTATTGCAGAGAATGAGAATCTCTTTCTCAGCTTCAGAATCAGAGAGCTGTGACATCCATAATAAAAGGGTAGCACATATCTGAGTCACATCTCCACATTTACATTTCACAGCTGTAGAAGTGTTAAGCAAAGCTGGGCTGAGTGTAAGAGTAATTGTTAAGTGTTGTGTCCAAGCTGCTCACAGAGAGTTCTTTGGATGAGTTTTTCTTGTGACACTGGAAGGTGGGGGGTTGAAGGAACTCTCTTTCCATTGATTTTAACTCCTCACAAGACTTTTCTACAACTGGGATTCARTGTAAATCAGAGCTGAAGCCCCAATTTGTGTCAATCCCAAATTACTGCTCTGCCTTTGGGTGTTACAAAAATAATTCACTCCCCATCTACGCTGTTGGGAAACTGGGAACTTCACTGRGTTTCAAACTGGGTGGAAAATTCAGCCAGCAAGAGAGAGATGAAAAAGCAAACCCAGGAGCAGCCTGGCCCTGCAAGGACTGGTGGATTCAGCAGGCACTGGCTCATTCTCACCTCAGGTAAGAATTTCCAGTCCCTCTGTCACAGCAGTCACGTGTCTGGTAACCATAAACTCACCACAGCAGATTTTCCACAACAGAGTTRGGAAACACTGGCAAAGGTGCCTCTTGAAATGGTACCAATCAATTCTGGGGCAGAGACAAGGAGTGTGTGAGAATCCTGGAGGAAGGGGAGAGGGAGGTTTTGGAAAATGTTGGATGTTTTCACTTTTGGGAAATAACTGTCTTTGCTGATGGATCAGGCAGGAACTGTTTTCATGGACTGGCTGCATCTGCTCACAAAAGAGGTTGGACAATCTTGTACCCAGCTCTGGAGGCTGCCTCAAGTGACACAACAAAAACACCTGAACTGCAGCTTCCTCAGGCAGGACCCTAAAAACCATCCCACTGCAGGTCACTGCATTTCAGACCCAAACAACATGATCCTAAGAGATGGCTTTGGCAGGGCAGCTTGRAATAATCTTAAAATGAACAGTGATACAGCAAATAAGGAGATATGCAAGGTTTTAAACTCATGGTTGGGGGGGGGGGATGGTGTAATAAGAGTTTTTAGTACCACAGCCAGGGTAAATTAAAAGTTTCTTACAAATTATGCCACCCTCCATATTTTCCACTTTACATTCCCTGTTTTTCCACATTGTGTAAGATGGCAGCAGCCTTTCAGTGCCTAAAAGTGCTACAAGAGAGCTGGAGAGGGACTTGGGACAAGATATGGAGGGACAGGACACAGGGAATGGCATCCCACTGCCAGAGGGCAGGGATGGATGGGATTTTGGRAAGGAATTCCTGGCTGTGAGGGTGGTGAGGCCCTGGCACAGGGTGCCCAGAGAAGCTGTGGCTGCCCCTGGATCCCTGGAAGTGTCCAAGGCCAGGCTGGACAGAGCTTGGAGCACCCTGGGACAGTGGAAGGTGTCCCTGCCCATGGCAGGGGGTGAAATGAGATGAGCTTTAAGGTCCTTTGCAACCCAAACCATTCCATGATTCTGTGAATTAAGGGAAAGCACTTCCCAATTAATCAAGAGCTTTGATTTCCATGTAATTTTTTTCTATTAGATCTCAATTTAAGAAATTAGTTCATGAAGGTTGACAATTTTCCAGCTGTTTCAAACACCACTGGATGCTGAACCCCACTGAAACAGAACCATGAACCTGGTGTTATGAGACAGGTCAAATAAAAGTTGTCTCAGGTTCCTCCTGGTCCAACTTAAGCAGATTTAGGGCATCTAAATGACACCTCAGGACCTTYTGGAAATGGGCCTCAAGCTCTGCAGAGTCACTGGGAACCAGTGGAAAGCYGGAAAAGCCAACTGAAGTATAACAAATAAAACATGAAAGGTTGAAAGTGCCTCTCCCTAAGCTCATAAGCCAAAATTGGCCCCAAAYACAAAAGCTGAAATAATCTCCTGTGAGGACAGACGATAGAAATTTTTATGTTTTAAATTGCCAGTAGGTTTTCAGGAGATTAACATTCCCCTGGAGGTTAGACCTGGAATGYTGTGGCCTGAGCCATCCAATTGCATTGGGTAAGAAATTACAATTGGTTTCTCATACCTTTCTTGGTCTGGAAAAGCAAATGGCAAAAAACACTGAGAAATGTTTAAACAGGAACTTAAAATATGTTTATCACACAAATCAACTAAAAAAAAATGAGAGGCTGTTGTTTGGGGTTTTCTGTTGTTTTTTTTTTGTTTGAAAAAGAAATGTGAAAGGCAGTTCAAAGACAACAAGTCCTCAAGTTTCCCTGCCAATATTTGTTTCCCAAGAGTGCCTTTTCTCTTTGCCCTTTGCTACGTAGGAGCCAACACAAATAAAGGCAAAACTAACTGAGGAGATGAGTGGATGTGAAAATAACTTCCATCTACATGATAATGCTGAGGGCTTATATGGAAAAAAAAGTGTAAAACCACTTTTAGGGAACTGATTGCAAGAAACAGTGATAAATTCTGACAAAAATACAGCGATTTACTTGTACTTTACATCTACCAACACGAAGGCACCTTTCAAGCTTCTCTTGTTATATGACCTGCTCAAATGTAAGTCATGAAATTTTCAGTTTGCAGCAATTAAAGCTCATTAAAAATGTACGAGTGCATCTGGAAGGGCACACGATGCTGTCAAAGCTTGTCCAWGAGGGGAAAGTCAGCTCAAACKCAGGAGCACATGGAACAAAGCGGCYTCTCATGTTAATTCCATGTTGTCCAAATGCTAAAATATGTATACTTTATATATAAAATATCCTCTGCTGCTTCATTTTCTGCAAGGAAAAGAGCTTCCCAAACAGCTTTAGTGATGGGAACTTCATGTATGTGGACGTGGACCTTGCTCACAGCCAGCTSTGCTGCTGCAAACACCCCTGGGCTGGTGGGGAATGAGTAAATAAATTCTCTTTATTTATCARTGTGGGGTGAGCTCTGTGGAAGCTCAACACTCTGCATTTAACAGGCACGAAATGCCTGAGTTTGCTCAGAAGCCAAGGTGGATCTGATGTTCAGGAGGAGAAGCCAGCCTGAAAGCAGAGCAGCAAAGGAACCTCCCCTTGCACCTGGAGCTGGGGAGGTGCAATTAGCTCTGAAATTCCTTCGTGGCAATTAGCTCTGAAATTCCTTTGTGGCATCCACGCTGGATGTCTGGGAGTCCCTGGCCGTGGGGAGTGAGGCTGTAGCACCTTAGGAGCTTTTAAAATCCAATTGCCTCCCAAGATGAAACATTAACTCTGCATCCTTTCCCCACTTGGCACCTTATCTCAAGGTCAATCCTGCTCCCAGCCCAAACACTATTTTATAGCTTATCAACCATCACCAGGAAATATTCCCAACTCCAGGCACTCCTACAGACAAGGATAATGGTGAAGAAAATGCACGTTGCCATCAGGATACAACAGGTGCCATTTCACGCCCTCTCAYACTGTAATTAATTTTATAAACATGCTTGCACAAACGCCAATTTACAGATAAATTGTSTCTGTTGTAACTTCCACGTGAAAACAAACAAACAAGAGCACAGGAACAACCCCCGCCTCCTCACCTCAAACCCCAAAAACATTTCAAGTGGCTGGGAATCTCCTCCAAGAAGAGTGGGAGGATGTAAAATTACCAGTTGTCACAGTGATCAGAGGCTTGTACAGATACAGAARCAAATTCCTTCCTCACAAGCACTGGAAACAGAACCTTTAGCATCAAAGCATGAGGAGATCCCTGTTTGAACACTGATAGCCTGGATAAA
>CADDXX010000796.1:195118-210028 GCA_902810485.1 Alauda arvensis
CCAGATCCTTGAGAATAAGTCATGTTCTTTTTAAAMCAGAACAACTTTTATCAGCTTTATTTAGCACGACACTGAAGTGATTCAAAAGCACAAGGAAACACAATGACTTAATAYACTCATGTACTGCCTGTACCCAAACATCACCTGAGAACAAAGCATTCACTCAGAAAAATCTTAATTAAAAAGCCCTCAGCTGTCATTTGCTTTGGTTCATGGTGTGGGGTTGAGATTTGTATTTACCTGAAATATGATGAATATCTGCTAAGAGAAGTCAAACATGACACTCATAAAAGGAAATCCCACTGCAACTCTTAAATAAAACAGCACCAGAACTTCCTGATTGTTATCAAACCCCCATTTGAATAACGCAGCAGCACTAGGAAATACTTGAGTGAATTACAGAGCCAAGAAAATAAAAAGAGCAAGAGCCTTATCTGACAAAGCAGTGCTGCATTATTTAATTCATAAAAGCCTGTTAATCGAGATCCCAGCTTGCAGAGTAGAAGGGATGTGAAAAAAGACGCCTCAGCTGCCACCCAACTTCAGACGTGGCACTGAGAACGTGTGGGCACAGCAGCATTTTTATAAAAACAAAGCTTCCACACAGGCTTGGTAGGACTGAGGTCTAATTTGAAACAAGATCCAAAATAAAGCAGCCTGGATAAAAAAAAACAAAACAAAAAAAACCAACCCCAAACCCAAGTACAATTAGAAATGCTTCCCCTCACTAAAAATTAGAGCTGTAAACTGAGTTTATGGATTACCACTCTGCATGAGAATGATGCAGGATCCTCAACCCAAACACCCTGAAATGGGAGTGCTATAAATAACCAATTATTTGATACACAAATCCCTTCCACATGCAGGCAAGGAACCCATTATACTTTTATGAGCTGTAAAAAACTCCTAACAGTTAAGCACACCGCTTTTATTAACCTAATAAACCCTTGCCTTAAGAAATTCATAACTCAAACACCAAAGACAACCACCAGCACCACAAGTAAATATTTCAAAGCTTAACTTTCCACAGTCTCTCAGCCATCTGACAGGTTTGCAATGCTAAGCCCTTCGGTGCAGAGGGAAGGAAAGAACATTACTCGTGATCCTGAAGAAAACAAATACTTGCTTCAGGTCCAAAGCCCCAGAACTCCATACAAATACTGCTCAGAACAAAATGGGTATGAAAAGAGCTTCCAGGAAAGCTGCCTCTTGCCTCAGAGATTAAAAAAAAATAATAAAGCAAGGCCTCAGAAGTCTTACAAATGGATGACTCTTCAGAAAATCAGTTGCACAAATGCTTAAATGTAACATTAAATAGGTAAGGGAAATTGTAGCCTTGGTATCACTGTTTCTGTAAATTCAAGGTGCATCAGAAATACCACGGGGAGGTATCAGTAGTTTAGACCTGACCAAAACATCTGGACTGTGACAAATAAAAACAAAACACTTTGAGGGCATTTTGTTTGAGGGAGAAAAAGGCATGGATCTTYTAGGCTAGACTTAAATGGATTTAAGCATCACTCACAAATTGTTTAATAGCAGCAAAGTGCCAGGAGTGGAGGGTTCAGCCCCCCCCTTCTCTCTGATGAGCATCAAGGACTGAGACTCAAATGTCCCTCACTCCTGGAGGAGCCTCCTGACAGGAGTCATCCTCCCCATAACATCTTTAAGTTTATACAGAATAAAAGACAAACAGAAGTTGGACTTGTGGGTCCCTTCCAACTCAGGATATGAAAGAGATCCTATGAAAGAGAGTAACAAGACACAATCTAGATTTCCTCTAGATTAACTTCCCCACAGTTCCTGGCTGGAAAGGGACATGTGGAGAAACCCAGGGCTGAAGAGATGTAGGATACATGTGGGAGGGTGCATTAGTCACCCCTGGAGATTCCAAACTTCACTGATGGAGGYTCTGTACAACCTCATCTCATCTGATGTGCTCCAGAGGTCCCTTCCCAACTTGAATTATTGTCTAACCCCAGGGGTGAGGAACACCAGGCAGTCAGGAGACGTCTGGGGCACAGCCAAGGAAATGATCTATGTCAGGAAAGGGACATGAGCAAGAGGAAAGCCCAGATCTGTCACTGACACCAGGCACCACCTTTCAGCTCCCCTCCCAGCTCCCACCAACTCATCCATGCTGCCACTCCATCTCCTCCAACCAACCTTCTTCTTCTCCTCAGTTTTGAGAGCTGGCACCTGAAGTTCAATAAAATGCAGCTTTTGGTCCAAATATCCTCAGTTTCCCTAAACCATCAGACTGTGAAAACATCAACTCCATCTCTAGTTCTGGAAGTGGGACTCAGGGGCTCTTGTGAGCTCAGTGACCATTCCCCTGCTGACATTTTACAGGTGTAGAATCGCTGTATTCAATACTTTAACCCTTTTTTTTACAGGGAGGAGTTAAAAAGATATTTTATGTAAGACCGTGTAGATAACAAAGGGCTTCCCATCTCCCTCCTTTTTTTGCTTTAACCACTAAACTGACTTCACTGGATTCCCTTTCCCCAAAAGGAATATTGGCATACTCCTGTGAGAATGTGGGTTTAAAAAAAAAAGCCATCCTACACTTTTTGGATTCCTGCCTTCTTCACCTTCCCATTCCTTGGCTGAAGCTGCCTTTTCATACTTCCTCGTCATCCAGAGCAAGTTTTTCTAATTAAGACAAGCAATAAACATTTAAACAGCTGCCCAGACCACGGTCTGATTAACATAACCCTTAGGCAAGTTTCGTCGAGGGGGGAAAAAAAAAGSCAACAACAACCCAAAAACAACAACAAAAATTCTCATGTCAATTCTCGCTTCCCCTTCTGTRTTTTCTCGCTTGTTTTTCGTCCTTGTGCCGCTGTCACCTGGTTYACAGCGTCCCACTCAAGCACCGAGRGCTGGAGGGCAGCGGGGTGAATTAGCCCAGGGCAAAACGCAGAAAAAGCAGCGTTTTCCCCCCAAAAAAGCGCGATGCAGGAAGAAGGAAGCGCTCTCCCAGCAGGAACCGGCTGTAAAGCAGGTGCAAGAGGTGTGGGGAGAGGGCTGCTCCCCGGGGCGAGGCAAAATAAAAAGCCATAAAGCCAGGCGGGTTTAGGAGCAGGGATTTCGGGAGAAGGGGAGGGTGAGCAGAGCGCGGCTGCGGCCGCACCGCCGCCCGTGCCCATCGCGGGGTGTGCTCACTGCTCAGAAATCATTAAACACACACGGACACGCACCGATTCACCCGCGCCGGGGCACACCTGTCCCGACCGACACCTGTCCCCAAGGAGCGGCAGCCCCCGGCCCGCTCCCGGCAAGGACAGGGGAAGGGGATGCTGAGGAAGAAGTGGGAGCCTCACCTCGCCGGTTCATGGGGCGGACACGCACCGCCACCTTCACTTTAGAGTCCCCCATGGTGCCGCTCCAGCCTTCCCGGCTCCCTCGTCCCTGCCCGGCTTCCGTCTGCCGAGGGAGAGCAGCAGAGAGGGGAGGAGCGCCGGGGAGGGAGGCGCCGCGCCGGGGCCAATGCCGGCCGGACTACAACTCCCGGYGTGCATCGCGCAGCGCCACGCCCCCTCTGCTCCCGGCGGGCCGCCGCGGTGCGCGCTGGGAGATGTAGTCCTGCCCTCAGCCCGCTAACGAAGCAGGCTGGCTGAGTCACGGAATTAATTAGTGCGGAAAAGACCTCCGGGATCATCGAGTCCAACCTGTGATTCATCATTACCTTGTCACCAGACCAGAGCACTGGATGCCATGTCCAGGTGCTCCTTGGACACCTCCAGGGATGGGGACTCCAAACCTCGCTGGGCAGCCCCTGACAATGTCGAAGCACAGAATCACAGAATTGGKCAATTTAAAGGTGACCTCAGTGGGTCATCTGGTCCAACCCCTCTGCTCAAGCAGGGTCATCCCAGCACACACGGCACAGGGCTGCATCCAGGCAGTTCTGGAATATCTCCAGTGAGGGAAACTCCACACCCTTTCTGGTCAGCCTGTTCCAGTGCTTGGTCACTGCACAGGAAAGAAGTTCTTCCTCATGTTCTGCTGGAACTTCCTGGGCACCAGTTTCTCTGCGAAGAAATTTTTCCTAATGGCCAACCTAATGCCCAACCTGGCACAATTCGAGGACGTTTCCTCTCCTCCTGTCCCTGTTCCCTGGGAGAATTCCYGACCCTCCTGGTGTCCCCTCCTGTCAGGGAGTTGTGCAGAGCCATGAGGTCCTTCCTGAGCCTCCTTTTCTCCAGGCTGAGCCCCTTTCCCAGCTCCCTCAGCCCCTCTTGGAGCTCCAGACACTTCCCCAGCTCTGTTCCCTTCTCTGGACATACTCCAGCCCCTCAATGTCCATATTGAAGTGAAGGACCCAGTAACTGTATGTTCAGATGTGGAGTCCTTCAGAACAGAGGGATTCGTGAGGGGGGTGCAGCCAAAATGGCATTTTTAGGGAGGTAGCTCAGGTTCACCCCAGACCCTGCCACTCCACCCATGGGTGGCTGCAAGGGAGGCCCATCACCTCTCAGTCCTCTCCTTTTGGGGAAGTACTGAGGTATTTCATGTTGAGGAGACAACAGCATCGCCACTGGAACTTACACACCTCACCTTGGGATTTACTCTGTGTTCCATGGGGTTTCTGTCCATTAGAAATCACTTTGTAAGTCACATCACATTAAAGATCGCAGAATGGTTTKGGTTGAAGGGGRCATTAAAAGCTCATGTTGGTCCAACCCCARCCCCTTCCACTATCCCAGGCCCTGTCCAGCATGGCCTTGGACACTTCCAGGGATCCAGGGGCAGCCACAGCTTCTCTGGACACCCTGTGCCAGGCCCTCATCATCATCCCAGCCAAGAATTCCTTCCCAATATCCCACCCATCCCTGTCCCTTAGCAGTGGGAAGCCATTCCCTGTGTCCTGTCCCTCCATCCCTTGTCCCCAGTCCCTCTCCAGCTCTCCTGGAGCCCCTTTAGACACTGCAAGAATCCCAGAGAACCATCATGAGCCAATGTACAGACCATGGTCCTGTCTGGGTCTGGTTTCAGAGGAACCCCTGATGGSTCCAGTGTCATTCACTCAGGGAAGGCAGCTCAGTAAAAACCTCAGCAGGAATAATCAGGCACAGCCTGAACATTATCACAATTTATCCTCACCAGACCCCTCAGCTGCCCAACCACAGCCACCTATTGCAGAGACCGAGAACGAAACTCTAATGCAAAGGTGCAAAAACCCCCAAACCTCATTTAAATGGTCATGGTTGAAAACCCTCGCAGCTGTTATTTATTAGTTCAAAACAAGGATTCTCTCAGTGTTGTTTGGAAAGGGCAGATTTCAGCAAGGACAGCAAAAACCCCTCAAAATTCACAGTTGTAATCCTTTGGCTTTCCAACAATTGAACGAGGTCTTGTGACAGAAATAAATAAATAACACATTTCYAAGCGGGTTCGAGATAAGATTTTGGCAAGTGGCACTTTTTGCCCTGAAGAGCTGCACTCAATATTTATCATTTCATGCCTGTCTGACCTGGGGAATATCTTGTCAAAGCAGAGAGAAAACGAATATTAAGTTGGCATTTAAGTCACACTGGGATTAATGTCCACCTTCCTAAGAGCATCCCAAACGAGCATGAGGGCTGGGAAGATGTCCTGGAGGTACAAGATAAATTAAATAACGGGTCAGAGCAAGCAGAGTCGTGAAAGCTTGAAGCAAAAACCGAGTTTTTATCTGCAGCAGGGGAAAGCATCGTCTGTGCAGCTCCCTGGGAGTGGGGACGTCCCGCCCTGAGCCTGCACAGTTGGTCCTTGCACTTGTGAACTTGAGGATCCAATTACAGGATGAAACCCGGCTTTGAACTTCTCGTGGTATTTTCCAGCTGGGGCCTCCACAGAACCGCACCGAGCTTTTCTGAAGCCGAGCGCTTTCGGCCGCGGAGATAAATTTAATCCCCGCTTTCCAGCTGAGCACCACGAGCGGAGGGTGGGTGGTTTTTTTTACCTCGGGG
This sequence comes from Alauda arvensis, assembly GCA_902810485.1. NCBI lineage: Eukaryota > Metazoa > Chordata > Aves > Passeriformes > Alaudidae > Alauda > Alauda arvensis. Next base: position 201,076 of record CADDXX010000796.1, read on the forward strand.
CTGAGTCACCTGGAATTTGATGTAGAGACATGGGATGGAGCCCAGGGCCAGATGTGCGCACCGCTGGGGGCGGCGGGTGGCACCCAAAGCCAGCCCTCCCTCCTGCATCTCCTCTCCTGCTGTCATCACTGATTTGGGTAAAATTAAACAGCGAATCTTCTAGGGGGGAGCATCACACAGTACTTTTTTTATTTAAAAAATAAAAGAGGTTCCAAAGAGGGGTCTGTGCGTTTTAAGCGCAGTTCTTGCAAGCTTTGCTTCGGTTTTCTACTGGAGTGAAGAATTCGTTTTATAATCTGAAAAAAACACTCTTTTAGCCTTCCTTCACTTCTAATAGCCAAGGAAAAACCAGATTTACATATAACATATATGTAAATACATACATACATACACATATACATATAACCATTGCCACTTTCTGCAAAGCTCTTCAAAGGCAGAGRCATCCTTAGAGTCCAGAGACCCCATCTCGCTTTCGGTGCTGTTGCTCGGAGCTCTGCGAAGATGCTCGGCAGCGATAAATCCTCATGGCTCTCTGCAAGTCCTGGCTCTGGACTTTCCCTTTATGCCGAATTTACAGCAGGGCAGCTCCYCTCGCACTGGCACCGGCGCTGCCTCGCTGTAATTACCCCACTGTGAATTCCTCCRCAAGCCCTTTCCCTGGCTCAGGGCTCCGCAATCTGTGGGAAGCATCTCCCCGGAGGGGCACAGCTTGGAGGGAGGATATTGTTTCCATTCACAGCCCTGGAACATGCTAATTATGCCGGGAGGAAAGRGGAGGGGGGTGGCAGCTTTCACTTGGGAGGGACGGGCCGGGCAAAGAGTTCGTGAAACGCCAACTTAACCCCATCTTGTAGGGAATTGTCTCCGGCTCTTTTCCCCCCTTCCTAGTTACTGTAATGAGGGGCTGACTTCCCAGATTAGCTCGGGCTATTTAAATGCTAATTTAATTAACAAAACATCCTTGGGGGTGAGGGGGAGGCGCTGCTTGTCCCTCCCATTCATTTATCGGGTTTCTGAATGCGACGCTGTTTTCATCCAGGTTGAGGAGCCACAGTTATTGCTGTGCCCACCTGGTTGTGGCAGGGCTTGAACGAGAAAAAAATCAGGTCCTTTATATATTTTTTTTAATTTTTAAAAATTACTATTAATTTTTAAAGCACCTACATTTGATAACTTTTGTTTAGAAAAAGTTCCATGTGTCCTGCCCGGGGCTGTGCATGCCAGGGAAGAAGATTTTGCTTTTTATCTTGATGAAGGTACCGATGTTTCAGCTCTCGGATCGTCTAGAAAGAATTTTATCTAGAAAGAATTTTATCTCCAGCAAACACGACATGGCCCTTTGGATGCCCGTTGGTCCAAACCACAACAGGCAACAAACCCAAAGCGCTTAAAATCCGCTTTTTCCATTTGTTCTGCTGCGCTTCGAAAGAGAAGCATCAATTATGGATTTGCTGTAGACCTACTTTGTGCCCATAAATCATTCACGGCGTCGGAAAACCAAACCAGGGGATCTTAGCAGGGTTTAGACAAACTTTTGAAGCGTTCACCACAGTGCTCAGCATCTCTGGGACAGTCCTGGGATGCATCCAGGGCATCCAGCAGCTCTTTGGCACCTGCAGGAATCAGATCCTCTGCACAAAATAGGTGGTGAAGCGTTTAAAAAAAAACAAAACTTGTTGCTATTGTGTATTTTTCATAGATTTTTTTTGTCCGGTCCCCGGGGTAATAGGTTTTCATCTGGTTGTGTCTTCTGGTTTATCTTGCTTTTCAGCCTGAAGATGTGAATGTATAAATGAAGTAGAAATTTGGAGGCAYGGGCAAAAACAGAAGACAAGTTTGTTATGAATTTATTTCTACTTTAACTGACAAAGAAAGTGGCAAGGAAAACCAATATTAAGAACAGGTAAAAAAAAAATCTGCATAAAGCAGCAAATAAATTTTTCCAAATCAGTTGAGTCAAAATTCTGCTTGTTATAAAAATTTATTTATTTCCAGAGGAATTGCTCCAATTTCTCATTCAACACGTTGTGCAAATGTGCAGGTTCAGGAAATTCACCTCAATTTTTGCCAAGCACGTTCTGTGCTTTATTATTTTAATAGGAACTCTGTAAATTTGAAGGACTGGTTGTTTCCAAGGCCATTCATAACTCTGAACAACCCTGATCCTGAGCTGGATTTTAAAAGGTATTCGTGTATGGCCTCCTGCCCTCCCTGTGAACAGAATATAAATATAAATAAAATATAGCAGAGTAAAGCCCCAAACAAACTTTTTATAGACATCTCCCACTTTTTAAAAAAGTCATTCCAAAGTTCAAAATCCTGGCCATAAATTTTCTGGCGTTATAGGACGTGATGTTTATTCTTACATTACCCAGAGGGGATCCCAGGCTCTGACATCTCCATAAATCCCATCCATGCCCTGTTTATGGAAGGGAAATTCCTTRTGGCCGTGCTTTAATAGTGGGATTTTCAACACGAATTTTACCTCTGGCAACAACACAGGGCCAGGAAAYATCAGTAATTTATGTGCTGGTAAGRATGAGGCCCCTAATGAGAGTTTTCTCCTCTTGTTGAGTGAAAATTTTATTATCCTTATCAGCTGCTCAGTTTGCTGATCCAGCAACTGGTTTTRCCCTTTTCACGTTGCATTTTATTGGAGTGGCTCTTTCCTCAGACAGAGATTCCACCCTGGATGAAAATAAAATAGATTTTCTGTCCTTGGAGGGAATGAAGAATCTCTAGAGAGCTCGAAAAAAATACAGAATTTAGCAGGAGAGCAGGTTTGGCTGTTGCAAGACAGGTTTGTCATCCTGGAAAAACAAAACCCCCCAACACAAGGCAGCCATCGATACTCAGAGGAACGCATATTTAGGGAGTTGTGTAATGTTTGCAAGCCTTTATCTSCCGGGAATTCTGAGGAACGGGATGGGTGAGACCTGAACTGCCTCGGCTTCAAAGGCTGGAATTCAGCTTCATCTGCTGAATCACGTTCTTGCTGCAGAGGGGACTCCTGAAAAAGCCACGTTTTTGGGATTTTTCACCCATCCCCACTTTTCTCATCACTTTCCCTCGGATCTAAACTCAGATCTCAAATTTCCAGCTGCATTTATACCAATAATAACAACAATAATTTAATGTTTTTTTTCAAATGTTTTTTCCAGATCTCCCCAGATTTATCAAGTTGGTGATTCGGCGTTGAAACCTGGGAAATTGCGAGAAGTGGGGGGCGATGCTGTCACCAGCRGGAGCCGCAGGATTTATCGATGCATTAGGATTTTATCAGCCACGGAAAATTCCTTTCTGACTCCACAGGCAAGGGTGACACCCGGTGGCTGCGGAGCAAAATAAAATCAGCTTTTTCTCTCTTCGTTTAGTCTTTTTTTCTGCTGATTTTAAAGGAAGAGCTGGCCCGGGATGTAYTTCTACCCCCTGGAGAATGAACATCCATCACCTGCTGGCACAGATTCCCTGGGATCTGGATTCCCTTTGGGAGGAGACTGAGGGAGCAAAGAGATGCTGGCACCCCTCCTGTGGCTGCTCTAGAGTTGTTTGTTCTACACTAAAAATCGTGGGGCAAAAGGAATGAAAGAGCATTTTTCTCCTTCTACTGTGGATGTAACCTGAATATATTCACTAAATGGTTATAGAATGGTTAAATACCACAAGGAGAGTGCTAAAAAGAGAGAGAAATTAGTAATCTTTTGTGRAAAAKGGGYTTTCTTTGGACTYTCATTTGGAATTACTAAACATGAAAATGGAARTGTCCAGGTAATTACATCACTCACTGAGCTGTGGCTTTAATAAATGTCAAGTGTTGGCAGAGTTGGTGCCATGGGCTCCCCTKGAAATGTGCCCATGGAATAAATCAAAGGTTTGGCTCCTAAATCCGAGTTCCTGTGATGTTTCTGTGAGGGAGAGCTGTGATATTCCACGCTCCCTAAGGCACCCATCCATATCTCAGTGTGCAAAGAGAGGCAGCTCAGGTTGAGGTCTGAGCATTCCAGTTTGCTTTACTGAGAAGATAAAGCCCAGCTCCGATATTTGGATCTGGATGTTGGCTCTGCTTCCAATTCCCTGCTTCCCTGGTGCTGCTGGGTTTAGGGGCTGGGTTGATGCTGTTCCTCACTGAAAACGTGGAGCAGGGGAGGGTTGTTGGAGRGAGATTTTGGTGCTCTGGTCCCTCACTCATGGCTGGCTGCAAAATTAGGAAAACGCAGAAATGTTGTTTCTCAAAATGTGGGAACATCTGAGTGAAAAGAATGGAATTCCTTCCTGAATGCAATCCAAAGGAGCATCATATTTGTGTCACAGAATCACAGAATTTCTAGGCTGGAAGAGACCTTTAAGATCATCGAGTCCAATCCATGTTCTAACACCTCAGTAGGTTTTAGAACATGGAAGTAGAATGGCAAAGAACCACGTGGTTGTGAGCATCACATGTCCCCAAGTGCCACATCCGCATGGCCTTAAACCCCCCTCCAGGGATGGGGACTCCACCACTGCCCTGGGCAGCTTTGCCAGGAAGAAATTGTTCCCAATATCCAATCTAAACCTCCCGTGGCACAGCCTGAGGCTGTTCCCTTTCCTCCTGTGCCTGTTCCCTGGGAGAAATCCCGACCCTCCCTGGCTGTCCCCTCCTGTCAGGGAGTTGTGCAGAGCCACAAGGTCCCCCCTGAGCCTCCTTTTCTCCAGGCTGRGCCCCTTTCCCAGCTCCCTCAGCCTCTCCTGGTGCTCCAGCCCCTTCCCCAGCTCTGTTCCCTTCCCTGGACACAGCCAAACATCCAAACCGCCTTCTTCCATTTTCAAAGAGCTTCAGAGCCTCAGCACAGCTCTCAACATCCAGCAAATATTGGATGAACAAATTGCATCTGGAGAAAGTGGCTCCAGAATGAAAACATCCCCCAGGTCCTTCTGTGCCAGCCCCCCCTTTGGCTTCTCCTTCTTTTCCATTCCTTTCTCCACCTCCATCTCCCTTTCCCCTTTCACAAAGCATTGGCACTGGTGAAAATGGAGCAAAAATGGGAGTTTTCAGGATCTTTAGCTCAGAAATCCTTGCTCAGCCTCAACACAGAACCTCAGCTGAGTCTGTTTCTCCCTCTCCCTTGTGAAGTGAAAATAACAACAAACCAAATGAAAACATCGGAATGTGAAGCATCAGGAAGACTCAGCCTGACAAGTCCAGGGGCTGATCCAGATGTTGTGTTTGGGGTCCCCCTGTGGAAATGATGTGCTCAGGGCTCTGCCAGAGGCTCCCAACCTCCACTGCCTCCAGTTATCTCGTGCAGCATTAAAGATGTCACTGAATGTGCTCTGAGTGCTAAATCACTGCTAATCTGGGGCCAAATCATGAATTTTTCAGCATGGAAAAGAAAAAGGGAAAGCTGTGTTGCTCACCAAGAGTTAGTGGGAACTCTTCCCCCTGACTTCCACAGCAGGTATTTTATTTCCAGTTTTGCACATCCCTTTCTTGGCCAGTTTTTGACACCTCTGCTGTGTAGGAAGGGGGACATCCCCTACTATTCCAACCCATAACTCTGAGTTAATGGGTGATGCTGTGCACATCCCTTGGGGCAGTGCCTGGGTTAAAATAGGCACCTACAAGTGGAACATTCACATGAATTAGCAAAACAAATCACAAAAGGAGAACAGTGATTCACAGCAGAACCAGAAATACTGGAGTGGTGGGTGTGAGACTGGCCAGGGCATGCCCAGATTTATCCCCAATCAGAATTKGTATTTAATGAGATATCCCAGAGCAGAGAGGGACCACTGAAGTCTCCGACCCCTCTGCTCTGGAAAAATAATGAATTTACACCCTGATTCTTCCTCTAAATCTTCAATTCTTGGCACAGCCAGACCTGCTGGTTCTTTATCTCCAGCTTGAGTCCGTTTTGGTTTTAATCCCAGCCTTCAGATCATTYTGCCTTCATGTCCTAAATTGTATTTTAAATAGAGGAGATTGTTTGCTTCCCACTCCGTATTTTCTACAGAAATGCTCTGAACCTTGCTGAAGGCTTAGATAAGGAACAGGAAGGCACCTTTCAGTCTTTTTCAGCTCCTAAAAATACAGGATCCAAGCACAAAAAGGGGCCTCACTGATGATATTTTTCAGCCTTAAAGATTCTGTGCTCCCATGGCATCAGGGTCTCCCCTCTTTGCAGCGGGAAAGAGAAGGAAAAACGAACCTGGAAGACAATTTTGATTTTCTGGAATAAGCATCAAAGATGGGAGAAATCACCTTTTTGCTGGTGCTGGGGACAGGGAGGCTCAGAGGGTCTAATTTATAGTTTGGTAAAGGGAAATAATTCCCACTCCAAACAACCTTTCCCATGGTTTAGGCTGCAGATCTGCAATGATCCTCCTTGCTGTCATCCCAGGAATCAGTGGAGCTGCTTTTCTCCAGCACCAGGAGGGTTATCAGGGAGACGTGTGCCTCTGGGAACAGGTTGTTCCAGCTGCTCACAGATGCTCAGTGCCCTGCCTGGTGCTTTTTACAGCAATCTGCTGCCTCAGAAAGTCATCCTGGCCCTCCTTTCTGGCTTCCCACTGCCACAGGGCAGGGTTGGATGGGATTTTGGGAAGGAATCCTTCCCTGGGAGGGTGGGCAGAGGTGCCCAGAGAAGCTGTGGCTGCCCCTGTGTGGGAAACCAGAGTATTCCTCTGGGTCTCCTGGATGGGCAGCAGCCAGGACAGGGGGGTTGGGATCACACAGCCTGCGTGAAAGATGGCATTGGCTTTGATCTGACACCTTGGAGAAGGCTTCCAAAGCTGTCTGAGGATTTGGATGACACGAGGGTTTGATTGGTGTGGGTTTTATTATATCACTGGGTGTATAGATATTAGTTTTAGATTTCTCTGTATTCTTATTATTGAGCAAATACGGAGGCAGATCAATGTGATAAAGTCACATTTTCCTGTTCTCTTCCTTTTCCTTTTGCAAAGGGTGTTGGGTTTTTAGGATTGGGTAAAGGTGTGATTTCACTGTGTGACTTAGATTTTAGTTATTGGATTTTAGAAGAAAGCAATGTTAACGTAATTTAGAATATAAAAATCTGGGTGATGTTCTGGGGGTGGGCAGAATTCAACTTTCCAGCTGCTTGTGAACACCACGCTGCTTTCACAGAATTTAGAGATGAGTATTTTAAAATAAACATCTTCAAACTGCAGCCCAAGGACTCTGATCCTTTCTTCCAAGCGCGGGCAGTGAGAAAACAGCCGCTCACCACAATTTAAGGTTATCTCAGAAGAGATACACCATCACCCCTGCATCCCTGGCAGTGTCCAAGGCAAGGTTGGACAGAGCTTGGAGCACCCTGGGAATGTGGAAGGTGTTGGGGCTGGACCAAAATGAGCTTTAATTGAATTCCAAACCATTCCATCATCCCGATTCTTTCCCAGGCACTGATGTTCTCAGGCAGAAGGGGGAGCCCACACATTATTTTTTTGTGTGTGTGATCCTCACCAAAGCAGTGAGGAACCCATGAGAGCAGGAGGGATTTTTGGAACGCTGAGAGCTCCTGCTTGGCTGGAGCCAGAGCCACGCACAKCCAGGGGAAGGCAGGGCCCGACTGCTCTTATCTCTTCCTTTGCCACAGCGAGAAATCGAGGAAGATTTGAATTCTAAACAACTTTATCTCGTGTCATCACATCAGCCCGAGTGCCAGAAAGCAGAATTTAATTAGGAACTCGTTAAACAAACAAAAATACAGAGGGAAAACAGGGCCTTTAGAAATGGAGCAAGTCACTGCTGCGTGACATTTATTTTTTTGCTAATTTACTCACACACCCACTGGGAAACGAAGTGAAGTCATCTGTGCGGTGCTGCTGTGGTTATTTGTACAGGAACAGTGTGTCAGATGCTTCCCGAGGATGCAGGGGGATGTTAAACCATGAAACAAGCTCTGGGCTTTTGTTGGGAACTTCTCTCTGGATGAGCRGCTGAATGAAAGCGCTGGGGAGGTTTTTTTCATCCCCTGCCCAAATCTCTTCTCAGCACGGGAGCTTCCAGGCGTGTCTTTAGTCACAGATCCTCCTCCAGCCTACAAGGAGCACTTTGATCCATTGCCTGTGCATCCAGGGAAGCCCCTGAGTTCATTGGAGCTCTGGGAACCCCCCCAGTTCATCCCCCTGGGATGGGGTTCTTGCTGCTTTTCTCCGCTAAAAGGTTTGGTTGCTCTTTCTGAGGAGTTTGAAAGCAAGGAGGTTCTTTTGCCTCGTGGTTTTAACACCATCTCTGCTAATCTTTACAGGATTCCAGAGTCATTTGGGTTGGAAAAGACCTCCAAGRCCATCAGCCTGTGACAAATCCCCACCTTGTCACCARYCCAGTGTCCTYCCTTGGACACCTCCAGGGAYGGGGGCTCCAAACCCCCCTGGGCACTTCCAATGCCTGAGCACCCTTTCCATGAAAAAATTGCTCCTGCAGAGAAATTCTTCCTGACAAGAAAATTTTGCCAGAAATAAGGAATCAGTGGCATTACCCCATGTCAGAAATTTGGTTCCCAACCAGAAATTTGAGACTGGGGGAAATCATGTGCAGGTTTGGAGGGCCAAAGGAATCTGAGGCTGTAGTGGGGCTTGGAGCTGAAAACCTCAGCTAAAGGCTGGTGGGAGATCCCTTAAAACCAGAAGTGAGAATCTGGAAAATACAGAATTCAATCAGCCCAAGAATAGGAATTGAATTCTTRTGCTGAGGTATAAATTAACTTCTGCTTGAAACTGCAGTGGAAGCTTGGCCAAAAAAAGCATCCCATTAAACAGGGGAAGGTTTCACCCTAAATGGGGGAGGAATCCTTCCCAGTGTTGGTGTTTTTGCACCTGATGTGAAGAAAAACTCCAAAAGGTGAACTGGAAATGGTCTCAGGAAATGGTGTTTGTTCAAGGGATGAAAATGTCTGTTGCAGTGATGGAGATGATGTCCAGGAAACAGGAATTCAGAGAGATGGAAAGG
>CADDXX010000796.1:210389-222641 GCA_902810485.1 Alauda arvensis
ATTGCCACTATTTGTCAAATAATTTGGTGGCAGGAGGGCGAGGGGCAGAAAAAGTCTGATGAGAGCAGTCAGGGTATCAAATGGTTTTCAGGGAATCTTCAAAACACTGGGAAAAGAAGGGAATTCCTGAGCTCTTCAAGACCTTCCTCCTTTCAGGAGAAATCTGAAAAAACTGTAACAGGAAAAAGAAAATGGAAGAGTAAAGGTTTGTGTGTAAAGCTAAATACATTTTARGAAATCTGTAGACTGAAGTGGCATAATTTTATTTGCTTCTGATGTGAATTCTGGATTAGAAACACAAATTCTAAGGATTCACATAAAATTAGAGTGTTTAGTCTGAGGGCACTGCATGGTTTAGAGCCTTTGCAGCCTCAGAATAATGCAGATGTGGTGTTAAAATAAACATGGAAAGGGCAGGACCCTTGGGGAAGCTGCTCCTCATCCAGTGAGGAATTCTTTGTATCCTGGAGGAGGCTGGAATCCAGCCCAGAATCCAAACCTGACTCCAAGGATGGGGATAGCAGAGAACGAGGTGCATGGATCTGATCCTGCTTCCCAGCCTGGAAATGTGACTTCCCAAACTTCACTGGGTTGGGAAAGAGAGAGAAAAAGGGAAAAAGGAGGAGGATTTTCAGTGCTCAAGCAAAACTGGAAAAACCCAGGCTGGGGAAGCCTTGGAGGAACCATGGCTGAACATTTCCCTGGGCTTGGAGACATTCCTTTAAACTGTTCAGGCTGCATGGAAAGTTCTCCCCTTCTTGTAGGTTACAGCAGCAGAGCTGTGTAGGGATAACTTCAGGAAATTCAGATTTGTCTTGGCAAAGCTGTAACCTAACCTAGCAAAGCTGAACAGACTGGGAGTGATTTTTTGAAGGTTCCCTCTCCAAAGGAGCTCGTTTATGCAGGTGCTGCTCTGTACTGGAGCTGCCAGCTGTCCTTCCCAATTCCCTGGGATGTCCCAGGAGCTGATTTTGTGGCTGCCCTGGCATTGCACCCTCCTGACATCTGGATCCCAGAGCTGGGGTGTTTGGGACCAGCTGGGCTCGGAGTGCTGTGGTGGAAACCCCATCCCTGGAAGTGTCCAAAAGGTGAGAACGCTCTATCAGTGCCTCATCACCCTCAAAATAAAATTCCTCATTTTATCTGGTCTAAATCACCTGGTCTTTGTTTTTTTTTTTTGGTTTAAAACCCTCACCCCTTGTCCTGTAGCAACAAACTTTAATAAAAGGCTTGTCTCTATTTTCCATATAAGCCATGGGAAGTGATGGGAAAGGTCAGGCAGGGACAGGGTGGGAGCTGGACAGGGGAGGACCTTGCCTGGCTCCCCAAAAACCCTCCAGGGGCAAGGAGAACACAGGAGACTTCTTCAAGTAGATCAGATTGCTCCAAGTCCCATCCAAATTGGCTTGGAATGTTTATGGGGATTGGGATCTACTGCATCTCTGGGAAACCTCTATCAGTGCCTCACCACCCTCAAAAGAATAATAAAAAAAAATCTAAAAATAAAAATAATTTTTCGTTTTATCTGGTCTAAGTCACCCGTTTTTTTACTTTAAAACCATCACCCCTTGTCCTGTAGCAACAAACCCTAATAAAAAGTTTGTCCCCATTTTCCATATAAGCMATGGGAAGTGATGGGAAAGGTCAGGCAGRGACAGGGKGGSAGCTGGACAGGGGAGGACCTTGCCTGGCTCCCCAAAAACCCTCCAGGGGCAGRGAGACCTCAGGAATAACCCAGGTGTGGGATATGTGCAGCTTTATCATCCTACACATGTGGCTCACCTGGCAACTCTTCATGACCAAGGCTTGTTTTCCCATAAAAAGTAAAAAAAGCTGTGGCTGTAGGGATGATAAAATCTTTTTGCAGCAGCTTTTCTTTAAACCTAGCAAATCGTAGCTGTGCTGCTCTGATTGGAAAATATTTGGGAGGTTTTTTTTCCCCTCTAGTRCCTCCTCCCATCCCTGCATCCCTCGGTGCTGTGGGAAGGGCATCGCTGGGCACAGAGATCCGCAGGAATATTTAACAAGCGGATGGATCGCCCGGAGCCGGCACTTTGGGAAGCCACACAGGCATTTTTGGTGCTGTTTCCTCCGTGCATCGCCTGCACCCACCCTTCCCCAAGCCTCCCGCCTTCCTCCACGCAGAGTTCCGAGATGCTCCTCCTCCTCCCCAAAGGCTGCGGGGATTTTCCCGCTGCTGAGCTCCCCTCTAGCGGCTGCTGCTCCGGGATGCTGGAATGTCGAGGGATGCACTGCAAGCTCGGGAATCAGCGCTGCCCAAAAATCCCATCCTGCGGGATGGGGGAGCAGGACCCGCAGCGCATCCCCCTCTTGTGCCGTGTGGGGTTTGACCTCTGGGATGCGATTCCCGCTGTTCCCCGATCGGGAYGAGCTCTTTGCCATGCGGGATTCGCTGTCCCGATCCGCAGGGAAGGGCTGGGAATGGCGAGAGCMGTGTCGGGTCGAGGGCGCTTCTCCTTCGCGGCGGTTTCGCCTCGCCAACAKTTTGGGTTTATCCAGAGCAGACATGCCAGGGGAGAAGCTGGCTTGGTTTGAAATCTCATTAGGGCCCCTCTGCGTTTCATCATCCTGCAGACTCTCCCTGCTGCGGCAGCGGGAATTGCAGGGGAAGCCTCCGCGCCTGGTGGGAATGGGATGAAAAGTGCAGCAGGGATCCCACCGACATCTCCACACCTGGAGATGAGCCTGCATCCCTTCCCGGGGTTAAACCATCAAACCTGGAGCCAGCGCTGGGGGTTCCTGGCCAGTTGGGGGGATGTTGGGGAAATTGGGGTGCAGGGCAGCATTTCCTCCTGCCTGGGGACCACCAGAGCAGCACATCTGAGCYTCCCCAGGGTGAATATCCAGGGGTGTGGGAGGCGCTGCTCATCTGAGAGCCACAGAGCCAGACTGTCAAAGCAGGGTCATGAAAACCCTATAAAAAACCCAGGGTCATTATTTCAGTGTAAACATCACTAAATCTGCTGTTGAGGGCGTTAACAAAACCCATCCAGACTGAAAGGAGCAATGAGTCTTGATRTCTATCCCCAAAACTCTTCTCCCAACAGGCAGCACATGCCARGAGTGATTCCTGACTGATGGAAATTCAGGTTGTCGCTGTCTTTTAGGATCATGGATCTTCCCTGAGTTATCTTGGTTCCAATCTCAGTCCCAGGGCTGCTCCTTTGGCTAATTAAAGGACAGCCATTTGTTAATTTTCAGTGCTCATTGARATATTTTGCATTTTGCTCAGCTTGGCTGTTAAAGCAAACTGGAGCCACGAGGATTTGGAGCCCRGAAACTCCCTCTGGTCTGGGGCTGATCCCTCAGGGTGTTTGGGGTGTGATACAAAACAGGAGCACAAAACATTCACATTAAACATGGAAACCTCTATTTTAACACTGAAATGTGGTCACAGCAKCACATCTGCCCCCTCCCAGCACAGTTATTTCCCTACATCACAGCCAGGCGTTTATAGGAAGCAGATCTGGGGATTAATTAGGATCATTTCAGCCGGGATCTCAACTGGATTTCAACTTTCAGCTGGGATTTCCAAGCAGGGCTCCAGGGGAGCAGGAGATCCCTGTCCCAAGGGATGTGTCACTGCTCACATGGAGCAGAAGATGCCAGTTCCAAGTGACAAACCCAACCCCTCYGTCCCTCTTGAAGGTCACTGGGGACATCACGGGTAGAGAACAGCTCCTTTTGTGCCATGTGAGATATTTATGCATCTGAAGGCTGCTGGCCACTGGGAAGCTGCCCAAGACTTTMATGGTTTAATTGCTGTTTCCTGTATGTGCCCCTCTCTGCTGTTCATCACAGATGACAATTGTGGTTTCATGTCCACGGGGCTGGGCWGGGTTTCCCTGGGAATCTCATCTCCTTGTGCAACTGCTGCTCCTGGATATCTCTGGGTCTGTCCTTGTGGTGTCCCCCCCCAATTAAAATCATCCATGAAAACCTTATTTCCTGGTGGGAACTCCTCCAGGATGATGTTGGTTCCTTTTTTTTTTAACCCTGAGGTACAAAGGAGGGATGGAGCAGAGATCTGGGCATCCTCGAAATAAAAATCCCATAAAACTGCTGGGGTGAGAGCAGGATGGACAGGACAAAAAAMCAGGGGTGGGCTGGAAAACAAGCACATTTTGGGCACTCTGGGACTCCCTGGTGGTGCCACAGAGCTGCATTAGTGCAAAACAGGGCACAATCAGATCTTCTCAGCCTCGATTTGCTCCACCCTGATATTGATCCTGAAATAAAACCATGCCACCACTCTCCTACTCCCACTGCCATTATCTCCAACCCCAAACTCCCAGAAAACCCAGCAAGAAACCCCCGGATCACARAACTGCTTCCAATTTCTTGATTGTATTTTTAGTGCTCTTTCTAATGTACTTTGGATTTGCCTTCTGGGTTTTTATTTATTTGTTTTTTTAGCTGCTCGAGTAAACTCAGCTCATCCCTCAAAGCTTTTGGACACTGAAGTTTTTAAGAACTGAGTTTTGCCTCTGGGGCTTTAKGGAAAACAGCATCTATATGTGTGGMTATGGATTCCTACAGATAYTYACACCTTCATAAAATGGTAAAATTACACAAGCTGGTGACACAAGAATCTCTTTGAGAGGGTGAGGAATTACCTCAGCAGGGACTGAGGTGGGAGGGTAAAGGCTGTCTGAGCTCATTTGAGCTGATTTTGTGGGTTTCACACATGAACCCCCTTTCCCACATCTGGATACTCCCTGAATTTGGGCTGGGCTGCAGCCAAGGTCTGGATGTTTGCTTTAAATCACAAAGGTTTTTTTCTCTGCCACGCTTTAAAAGCTGATCCTTGGCTCAAGTCRTGCCAGGATGAGTTTTATCACAGGAGGAAGAACCTGACAAAAAGGGCTATAAATATTTCAGGACATTAAAAAATTTTTTTTAAAAAAATGAGGTTTCTTCTCCCCTGAGCATTTTAACAAAGGGGGTTGCCCTGGGATTGAGTCAGTGCCTCTCACCCCTGCTTATTTCACCTCCTGGCACTTTCTCCTCCAAAGCTGCCATTGGCACTGAGGAAATCTGCTGGGAAAAGGAGCTGGGAATTGTGTTTGTGCCATGGGCACTGCTGACCCTGCCCCACAGGCTGCTCTTAGGGAAAGGTCAGGGCATCCATCAGCACCAGGTAATCCCAGCCCAGGGAGCTGCTCCTGTGGCATCACAGGAAGGATCTGAGCCTTCATATTTAATGCATGAGGAGCACCAGGATGGTCTTTTTATAGCTGGTGCTCTCAGACTTCACTTTATTTTAATTGTYGGGTAAAACGGGGGTTTGAAATTTGGGGTTGGGCCCCCAGGTTGGCAGGAGAGGTCTGTGGGATCCAAACCTGGAGTTAGAGCTTTGCTGGAGCCAATTTCTTATCCTGAGGATCCATGGGGAGCCCATGGATCATAGAAACACAGAATGGCTTAGGTTGGAAGTGACCTTTAAAGGTCACCTAGTCCTGCAAGGAGTTGGGACATTTTTAGCCAGAGGGTCTGGAATATGCTGGAGCCAGGCAGGGAATGATGATGGAATGGTGGATTCAAGCTCMTTTCTCAGCTGAGTGCACTTCCAGCTTCCCCTTCCCTGAAACTAAAAAAGGTGTTTTGGATTAAATTSTGAATTTGAGCTGCTAGGTTTTGTTGCAGAAGAACAGGAATCTGGAGTGTACACTCTGCTTTGCCAGTGATGTGCTGGCTGGGAAGTTTTCCCTCCGTTAAATCCATGCAGAATCCTCCTTGTACCTTGCTGGATTTGGCCACCAGCTTGGAGATCTACTTGTACAATCCTTCAGTGGGTTAAAAACTGTCAGTTTTCCCTCTCCAGACATTTCTTCCTCTGATGATTTTGGCCTTGCTAATTTTAAAGTGAAATCCTTGAATCCCACGCAGCGCTCCTGCATTTTAACCCCTGGCCCATGGAGGGTCACAAGGCAGCTCTTATGATACAGAGATTTTTCCCACAAATGAGGCAAGAAAGGAAGAGATGGGAAYTGGGAGTTAATTTTAAAGGCATTTCAGGTGTCACCTCTCTTTTCCATTGGCTGCCAGTGAAGGAAGTGGCACACAAGCAGCCTCTGGGATTTTAATCCTCATTTCCAAGTTGGCTGGACTGATGGACTGATGTKAGGGTGGAACAAGAYCCTTGGATCTCACTTGGCCCAGCCYCAGCTGGTCCTTAGCTGTTATTTTAAATCAATTTAGTGGTTTTTTTTTTCCAAGAATACTGGGAAATACTGGGGTCTAACCCATCCCCTTATCCCAAGGCAGGATCAAGTGTTTTCTCCTGTCATCCCTGTCACACTTTTCTCTAACCTGATATTCAAACCTCCCAGGAGCAGGGACTCCATCCCACACTAAACTCATCCCACAAGGASTCTCTCCCCCTGGTAGCAGGAAAGAAACTGCCACTACCAAGAGAATCAAACCAATATTTATTTTATTGACTGTATCAGTTGCTGACCCTGGTTGTGTCTGGGCTCTTGGGATCGTTAACTCCGGGCTAATGAGGGCAGCGTTAAGAGGATGCTGCACTGGGGAGCGATAAGGAGAGAGGATGGAGAGGTAAATCCAGGTCCCTCGTAGGTCCAGAGTTAATCACTGCTGYAGGGCCCTTTCCCACTGCCAATCACATCCCATCACATCACCCCGTGYGAAGCAAACCCTGGGAATTTCCCTTCTCCCCAGGAAAACCTGACCGGAGAAATTCCTCGCCGTACAGCAGAGCGGTGAGGGAAAGGAGAAGAAAATGCAATATAATGGGCCACAATATGGTGCTACCCATAAATATTTTACCAGGAAAGGTATGCAACTGGTATTTCGAACAAATCCCCAGCCACAGCTTTAATAAAGTGCCTTTAGCTGCCACTCTGCCGTGTTTAAATCTAATTCCAGTTGTCAGTCAAATCGCTGCGCGTTATTAACCTATGGGCATAATTGCCTATTCCGAGTCTGCAGCTCTAAGAGGCTTTATGTATGATTGTAATAAATGAAATAACTTTTGTGATTCCGGCTCCTCGCYGAACACACTGACATTGGGAATTACACACGCACACGCCTCACTTTTGTCTCTCCCCTGGATGAGACGTTCCCCGAGCGGCTGCGGAGGAAGGCCCGGGGTGAGCAGGGAAATGACTGAGCTTTGCRTTAGCTCATCCCCACAGCTGGTGCCACACTTGGGCTGAAAAGGCAAAAAAATCTCCATGAAAATAAGCAAACGTTCCTGGAAKTGCCACCGTGTGCACGGAGAGCAGAGAAATCCTCGTGCTCTGCTGTGACCTCAGGGGTTTCTGTCAGGTTTTRACCTCTTCCTTCTTCCCCACCACATCGTATTTTGTGCCTGTAGGAGGAATTGATGCTGCAGGAGCCATTGGCTGGTTGGTTTATTTTTCATTTCTCACCTCTGGGGCAAGGGGGGGACATGAAATTCAAAAGGCAGGGGCAGCATTTTCCAGACTTTTTGTGCTGCCAAAAAACCACAGCAGAAGTGAAGGTCGCTGACCACTAAAGGATGTAGGTCTGTAAAAGTATCATCTCAGCTTCTCTGGTTGTGGCCCCCCAAACAGTAATTTATTGTTCAGTTTGGAGAAATGAAGGCACTGGAAAAACCTTAGAATCCCTTCCAGTGGCTAAAGGGCTCCAAGAGAGGGACTGGGACAAGGCATGGAGGGACAGGACACAGGGAATGGCTTCCCACTGCCAGAGGGCAGAGATGGATGGGATACTGAGAGGGAATTGTTCCCTGTGAAGGTGGTGAGGGTCTGGCACAGGGTGCCCAGAGAAGCTGTGGGTGCCCCTGGATCCCTGGAAGTGTCCAAGGCCATGTTGGACAGGGCTTGGAGCAACCTGGGATAGTGGGAGGTGTCCCTGCCCATGGCAGGGGGTTGGAAGGAGATGCTCTTCCAGGTCTTTTCCAGCCCAAACCATCCAGTGATTGTGTGAGTTTACGAATCCATCCAATCTCGTTGAGGAGCTCAGGATCTGCCCCTCCAACTGCAGCTCAGCCATTCAGAATCTCTCTTCATTCTTCATCCTCTGCAATATCAGAGCAGCCCCATTCCCACCTCAGGACTCAGCCCTGGCTCCCTTTTCCCCACGTGCAGTGATTTCTTTGGCTCTGCAGAGTGAAGCAGGCAGGAGTCACTACAGGGATCCCACAGCAGCATCCCTGCCCCGTAACCACAGCACCACTGGGCACTGTGAGCGCACACAACACTGCAAGYGCCATGGGAACACTGGCCTGGCATTCCCAGCCATGCAGGGAGTGCTGGACCCACCTCCCAGCTCCAGGGTGAGGTGTGAGTCCCCTTTTTTCCATCCTCTGCACCGGGCAAAGCTCACTGGCTTTTCTCCTTTGGATTCTCCCACACCGCGCATCTCCGCAGCGCCGATCCATCGGGGCCTTTCAGCACAGTTCCTGATGGGAATTCATCTAAAGCCCGCTCCACTCCGGGCATTTTGGGAGAAATTTATTTTGAGGGGATGCCTCAAGGCAAGGGTGGCCTGGAAGGATCAGCAAAGCGTCGTCCCCGCTCCTCGGGGTGCAGCGTTCAGCCTCCCTGTTTGACCCCTTCATTTCCAGCAGTGATGTCACTGAAAATCCCTGCTCGTGGCCGTGCTGCCGGGCTAAATTTAGAGTGTTTGAGATGATTTGTGACTCTGTTGCTGGGGGGAGGCGGGGCAGGGGGGGGATGTCGGGGAATGACATGTGAGTCCTGTGTCATTGAGGCTCGTTTGGGCTTTGAAGGCAGCRGAGTGCGGAGATGACAGCGCTGTCCAGGAAGAGCGGGCAGGGGAAAAGGAGATGGGACTCTCGGCCCCTTTTACAGTCTAACCAATTTAATGGAGCTCGTTGCTTAGCTGAGACATTAAGAAAGGATTTTCCCCTCGAAACCTGATTAGATTTCCCAATAAAACGCCCACTTGGACTGCTGCTGCTAGGAGATGTGTTGGCTTGTGGTTCATGGAGGTACACGGAATAAAAATAAA
Organism: Alauda arvensis; assembly: GCA_902810485.1. Classification (NCBI taxonomy): domain Eukaryota; kingdom Metazoa; phylum Chordata; class Aves; order Passeriformes; family Alaudidae; genus Alauda; species Alauda arvensis. The sequence continues at coordinate 219,396 of CADDXX010000796.1, forward strand.
CGGGGAAAAAAACGGGAGCTGGACGCTGCAGGGATCTGGAGGAAAAAGACCTTCCTACATGGAGACCATCATCCTTCTTGGGGCTTAAGAGTGGGGCTGGCACTCGACAGAGGTCTGGGAAATGAGGGAAATAGAGGAATTTCCCACATCTTCCATTCCACCTCCCCGCTGGAGCCGGAGCATCTCCAGCCCAACCAAGTACTGCAGCGCAGAGCGAATCGGTCAGGGGTGGGCGTGGGCAGGGAGAAATAAAAACCTGCATCAAATCGCAGATTGGAAGGATCTTTGCTCCCCACGAATCCTCTCCATCCATCCCCTTCCCTCTGCCCACGGGATGGGTACCCCAGGGTCCCTGAACCCCAGCCCCTGCTAGAGCACGACCTTGAGGGCCAGACACCTGAAGGTTATTCGGGGGCATTGCTGTGTTAATCARAGCTGCTTAATTCCCCCCATAATCCAAGTGGGGACGGAGCCTGGCAGGTCCCTGCCGCTATGTTTACATCGGACTGCGGGTGGAGGGAGGAAGGAGGGGACAGGGAGGGAGTGGGGGGGGAGCTGACGTGCTTGGAATAAAACCGTGCCACCTCCTCCTCCATCCCTCAGCGAAAAAAATCAAACGCATCTGTCCACCCCCCGCACCTCCCCCCTCCCCGCACCAATTCCCTTCCCAAAGTGTCCACCCCAAAGAGGAGGGGCCGCACTGCAGCTCATCTCAAGGGGGCAAAGGTCTTGGAGGAACCCCCGGCCTGATTTATTCAGGGCACAGCGATATTTCTCGGGATTAGTATTAATAAGAGCCTCCTGCCCCCTCCTCTCCATCCCTCTCTGGGCTGAGCCCGAGGGGAGGCAGCCGGGCCCTGCCGGGGGTGCCGGGCCTTCGGATGCGCGGTGATGGCGTCTCTTCATCCTGGCCAGTTCACAAAACAGGTTGTGTATTTGTTTGGGGTTTTTTTTAGGTCTTGTTTGCCTCTCCCATGCCGCAGCTTTAAAAGCAAATCCATCCCGTTTGTGAGGGCCGGGTGCCGTGGGGCGATGCCGCAGAGGGATGCTCAGAGCAGTGTGGCATGGCAGGGATCTGCCTGCCGGGATGGGGGCAATCCCAAAGGGAAGGCACCCCAAATATCCTTCTTTCCCCCCCTCTTTTATTCGCTACACAGGAGCCCTCAGGCATTTCAGCCTCTCCTGGAGGTCCAGGATGCGGCGGTGCCCGCCCAGGGCTGTGGAAATCGCCCAGGCTGAGGTTTTTATTTTAACACTCAATCCCCCACCTGGTGCCGAGTGCGGGTCCTTCAGGAGGGGGGGGGTCCTGCCTCAAAGAGACGGGCGAGAAACCTCCAGGAACAAAGGAGAGGATGCAGGAACCCGCGAGGAAAGAGAGCTTTATTATTGGCACAGCCCGAGGGGCTCCTTGCGGCATCCGCAGCGGCCGGGATGCGAGCCCAGGGAGGGATGTCCCGAAATACCTGCAGAACCCCTGGCGGCTGCAGAGAGGCGTCCCAGGGAGCCCGAGCTGCTGTCAGCGTTCCCGAGGGCACCGCTCCAGAGGTGAGGCTCTGTGCACGSAGCTGCAAAGAGAGATGGGACCCCCCAGCGCTGTCACCAAGGGTCCTCCCCGAATTTGGGACAGCTCTGCAGGTGCCCCAAGGTGGGGGGAGTGTCCCCTCCAGAAGGGCCTGTCCTTCCCCAGTGCCAGACACCTGCTGGGAGCACTGGGATGGGCCGGGATGGAAGGGATGGATGCTGGGCGGCCTCCAGCTGCAAAGAGAAGGGGAAGGGAGGAGAGGGGATGGGAGAAGGGAAAGGAGGTGAAGGGCCCCAGCGGGGAGCAGGGCAGAGCGGCGGGGATGGCGGCAAGGGTGGAGGGGGGAAAAAGAAACCCGAAATAAAAATGAAAGCGTGAAAAAGGAGGGGATGAATAAACCAATGGGGTGTCGGGGGGAGAGTGAGGGGGGGGGAGCAGCCCCTGTGCTGCAGGAGGCTCTGGGGGGCACCTGCTCCGTGTTAGGCCGCGGGGTCGCAGCATCCCTGCGGGGTCGCAGCACCCCTCCCTCCCCGCCGCCTCCGGATTTTTTGAATTTTTATTTTATTTTCTGAATAATTCGGGTGCTGTTTCTTCCCCCCCTCTCCTTCATCCTTTCCCCCCCCTCCCTTCCCCTCGGCTCCTCGCACACACACGCCTCTCGCCGGGGCTGTGTAAGGAGTATAATGAGGCAGCCGATGGGTAATTGGGATCTTTTGTAGGGAGGATGTATGGCTGGGGCAGCTGCCGGGGGGTGGGGGGGCAGCTGGGGGTGGGGGGGACAGCATTACCATACAAAGGGAACAAATGACATGTTTATCCCTCCGAGAGATTTACGCCCGGCCTCGCCCTGCAGACACAGCGCTCCCCCCCCCCCTTCTTCTCCCCGGCACTTTTGATTTAAATTATAAGGATTAAAARGAGAGGGAGGGCGGAGGGGAAAAACACACAAACAGCCACCGGAAAAAAATTATATCATAATAAAGCTTTAAAAAATAAAGAAAAAAAAAAGCGGCTTTGCCCCAGCATCCCCCCCCCTCCTTCCGCCCCCCTCCGCCGGGGGAGCAGCGTGAGCCCCGGTGACCCCAAGACCTGCCCTTGCTTTTAGCAAGGAAAAAACCCCACGGCTCTGCGGAGAAAAGGCGAGAGAAAAGGCAAAGCACAAAGCGGCGGCAGCGGAGCAGCCCCGGGGACGGCAGCCGCGTCCCCCCGGGGCCCACCCGCGGGGCACCCCCGAGTGACAGCTCCGCATTTCACACCCCGGGGCTGCTGCGCTCTCCAGGACCCCCTCTCCTTTATCCCGGAGAGCCCCTCCAAAGCTGCCGTGCGCCCCGATGCCCATCCCAGCGCATCCCAGCGCATCCCCATCCCCATCCCGTGCCGTGCATCCCTGTCCGCCCCCTCCCCGCGCTGCGGTGCCACCTGCGCCGGTGCGCAGCGCTGCCTGCGCGCCCCGCGGCCGAGCCCGGGGCACGGGGGGGGATGTCAGGGGGTAGCGGGGATGGGGGGAGAGCCGCGGAGCCGCCTCCGGCCTCGATGCTGGTCAGCCTCGTTCTTGGCATTCACCGCGTGCCTTAATTGTATGGACATTTAAATCAAGGTCCGCTGTGAACACGGAGAGAGGGGCCTTTCCTCGGGAGGAAGAAAAGATAGAGAAGGAGAAGGGGAAATGGGGGAGAGAAAAGAAAAAGGAGGGAGGGGGGAAAGGAGGGGAGGGGGGGAGAGGG
>CADDXX010000796.1:225580-246619 GCA_902810485.1 Alauda arvensis
ARAAAAAAAMCCAAAAAACAAACCCAAACCCTATTTACCCTGAGAAAGCAACTCCACCGTACACCTCCCTGGAGCCGTTTGCAATTCAAATAAGGCCTCTAACGGCGCAGATTTTAAGGTCTGGCTGACAGAAGCCAACAGCCAGAGCATCCCTCTGAGACCGCCRGGCTTCCAACCGCAGCTGGAGCCACGGGGCCACGCGAGCATCCGTGCCTGCCCCGCGGGCGGCTGCCCAGTGGGGACCGGGATGGGGTCACGGCGCCGCCTGAATCGCCCYCTCCTTGCTTCCCTGCCTGGGAGATTTATGGGGAGCTGAGGTGGTTTATTTAAAAATAAGTGGATGGGTTTCGCGGCAGGTTGGAGGTGAACGGTTGTAATTTCAACGCTGCCCTGAAATCGCTTCTGYGTGGTTTTTTATCAACGTTTATTTTTTATCTCTCTGTGAGGCCTTTCCTTCTGAGGARCCGAAAGCACCTTGGGGGTCAGCGTAAGGCCTGATCCCAATGGCAATTTGAAGGAAGGAAAAGCAATTCCCTCTCTGAGAGGGGAAACTGAGGATCAGGGCCTTGGGGAGGCTTTGCCACCCATCCTTCGTGGCTTCCAACGGGATGGATCCATAGATGGGAAATTCTGGGGGCAGCAATGGGGACACAGACCCAGAGCAGGGCTGGCAGCCCTCGGGGCTGGGCAAAACGGCTTTGTCGAGTGGACACGGGGGATTTTCCGCCTGAATTTCAGCTCACACCGAGCTGGATGTCACGTTATGAACCTGTGCTGGATTAAAGCTCCAAGGGCTCTTCCAGGGCCTTTTCCAGCTCGCCCTCCCGCCCGTCACGTCGGCCCGGGATATTTAAAGCCCTCTCGGAAATRCACCCCGCTCCCTTAAAAACAGCAATCCTGGGACTTAGCCGGTGATCCATCCCCTCCCCGTGCACCGTTAGCACATTAAGAAATTAAACGATAAAACTCCCAGAGATCCGATTGACCGGGATGGCGCCGCTCCATATGGCACGGCATATGTGTCCTGCCCTCGGCCGGGCCGGCCTGCAAAAGGGGTTTCAAGGCAAAATTCAGGTGCATTTAGAGCTACTTCTTCTTTTTTTCTTTTTTTTTTCCCCCTCTCTCTCACGACATTTCACTTCTCTGCTCCACCCCCAGCGCCAGAGGGAAAGCTGTGGAAGGTGATGCATGTCCCTAAATAAGGATGCAGAGCCTGGCTTTGCTGGAGGAGGTCAGGTGAGGCTATTTAACGCTTTGCAGCCTCCTCGAAGGCTTTGGAAAAACCGACGCCAAACCCCCCGAAGCCGCCTCCCCCACCAGCAGCTTCACCCCTGAGGTGATGCCGGGGGAATGGGTCCCTGCAGGTGGAGGGGAAAAAGTCCCTCTCCTTCCCTACCCACTCCAGGATAAATCCCCTCGCAGCAAACAAAGGGCTCTGGGCCTCGCTGGGAGCTTTCCCTGAGCGACAACGCCGGGTTTCTCAAAGCCTTTAGAGGCTTTTTCACCGCTTTGGTGGAATTTAAACCTTTCCTTTAATTTCTTTCTGGGGCTTGCTTGAATTGTGAAGCGCTGGGAGGTGCGAGGGGAGCGAAGATGGCAGCTGGATTCATCCCTGTGCCYGGCGCTGCGGGATGGACGGGTGGACAGAGGCTGTGCCACAAACCTGAGCTCTAAACATGACCTAAACCAGCTTAGCAGGGATCTACATGGAGAAAGGGATTAACCCCCCTCGCTCCCCAGCCAGGAGCAACAAATCCCATTAACACCCCATCCCTGGGAGGGGAAACTCCGCATCCACCGGTCCCCGAAATAGGGACCTGCCTGCATTGAGTGGGTTATTTATTGCCCATAAAGATCCCAGCCCGTGGCAATGTCTCCTGCAGAAGCTCCGTGGTGAGAATTAGGGATTTTTTGTGGGAAGCTCCGGCATCGCTGCGAACAAGCCCTGGCCGCGTTATCCTGGTGCAACGCCYGCGCCGGCTGCTCAACCTCCTCAATAGTTAATTCCTGGAGACTGTGAGAAGGTTAAATATGTATCAGGAGCAGATGCAGTCACCTATAGCTCCCCTTTCTGCAGGATTTCTCAGGGTTACTCAGAGAACTGGGAGCAAAATTCGGCGAGAGGGGAGGGTGGGGGGATGAAAAAACCTCCCTCTGCCTGAAAAACCCAGCTCTCCCCCAAGTAATTTGATTTAAAGCAGGGGAATTACTCACCGAGGTGATAGGTAGGAACCGTGCAAAATATAGTGGGGGGAAAAAGAAGCTGTTAGAGACAACAGCAGGAGAAAAACTCTGTTATCTATGGTAACAGTCTGGAGACTGATTTATCCAGTGTATAAATAGAGCGGGAGAGGCTTTCGCRCTGGAGATGCTCCGATGGGGAAGTGAGAGTTGATTTTTACCCTCCCTTTCGGGTTCAGCTTCGAGAGGAAAAATTTCCCATTGATGCAGCAGCTCCAGGGAGTGAGGCATGGCACCAAATTCCAGAGGAAACGGGCCCAAAACTTTCTCCCCTCGCTGCCGTGCTGGGCACAGCCATGGGATGCAATTCCAGCATCCCCTCCTTTCCTCACGGAGCTCTTCCATCTTAATCAACATCCCAGATCCCTCCAGAGCTGCCCTCTCCAAGCCCCCAAAAATTATTGCTTTGTTTACCGCTGGGTTTTATGGAGGATGAAAGCTGGTGGACCACATCCCTCTTCCATGTCCTTATTCCCTTCCACGCTTTAAATAATATTGTTTCACCTGCTGGTTGTGGAGACAAAAAAACCGCCCAGCAAACAAAATGCCCCAAATCTCTCGCACTCCATGATTTATTTCTGAATTTTCCTCGAGGGGGAAAAAAAATCATCTAAAGGTCTTCAAGCTTTAGGTTTAAAMCACATTGTATTTAGGCAAATTCTAGTGGAGTAAGCACAGGGAAAAGAGGGGAGATGCAGAGCCTTGTTCAGCATTTTGGGTAGCATAACACACATTTTAGAGGGTAAAACCTGGGGCTGGGAGGGAGATTTCAGGGCTGGTCTCAGTGAAAGCTGCAATGTTCATCTTTGGGAGCCACAAACCCCATCCTGCCATTCGTCCCCCCTCAYGTTTGGTGCCTCCATCCTTTCAGGACAATCCGCAAAACCCATCAAACCCCCCAAACTCCCCTCGCCTCGCTGGGATTCGCCCTTTATTTTCCAAGCCGCTCTGCCAACAGCAGCAGCGGCCTTGAAATCCCATGGCTCCCGTTTTTCCTGCCACATCTCCCGGGGTGTGCATTCCCCCCATTGTTCCACAGGTCAGCAGAGAGCCCCGGATCAGGTAAAAGCCCTTTCCCTGCTCCCTTTTGTGCCGTATCCCACAGCATCCACGCCTGCCTAGCGTGCGTTTCCCCAACGCAGATTCCACTGGCATGGAGGAGCAGATGGCTCAGGTAGCGGATTTAAAGCTGTCCCAGCCCACCCCCAGGCCTGACCTATATCCAGGATGAACGGATGGATGCCAGGAATACCTTTGCTTTCCCCTATGTCCATCATGCATCTCCGGATTTTTTTTTTTCCCCTCCCCATCAGCTGTCAAAAAAAAAAAAAAAAAGGGAAAGGGTAAAAAAAAAAAAAAGGAAAAAAAAAGCAATACCTTCCTGACTGATATTTACACAAGTAAATATTTTTTATGTATATACAGGCAGTATGAAATGATTTTTAATGAATTATCTGTGAGCGAAAACAGTTCTGTAAATCAGCAGGGCTGCAGGCAATTTTTACCATATGTCGGCTCGCATTTGTATCACGGAATTTGTTGTGGCGAGGACGGAATATCTGCTTTTCTTCCCTTGCTGATGTGCTAGAATTAGGATCTACATAACTCAGTGCGTTTAAGCAGGAATATTGTCTGGTTTTATTGGACTATTATTAATGCAAAGGCGGCCGTTCCCTCCTCGGCTCTGCACACCCAGAGCTGCACGGGAGCAGGGAGAAGCCTGAATTCCATTAAAAAAAAATCCCTCTTTTTTTCGCCCCCCCATAAAGCTTCCTTCAAACCTTCCTCCAGCAGGTTTGCAAGAGTAAATCAGCAACTCGCACAGCAAAAAAGGAATACCTGTAAAATGTAAGCTGTGCTCTGCTCTGCACATCCATCCTCCCTTCCCCTATGTAAAATAACATCTGAATTCCTCGTGGCAAATAAGGATGAATTACTTAATGTATGGAGGGGGGAGCTCAGGCTAAAAACACATCCCAGGGTGATGCTGGGCTTTAACATCAATATTTTTATCCCTAAAGCAAGGGGGTGAAACAGAAACCRGAGCCCCAAAATGAGGAATTGCCACCGTAACACCCCGCAAAATGCAGGTGAAAACTTCTGCCTGATGCAGGAATAAATGGAATAAATCTCTCCTAAATTCAGGTCCAAAACCAAGATGAAAAGTAAGGGATGGGGGTGAAGGGTAGGGGGGGAAGTTTAACACAAAACCAAACCGAAATTGCGATGGATATTGATATTCCTGCATTCTGGGGGGTTTTATTTCAAAGCTGTTAACGCTGAGGAAATGTTTGAATTATATTTTATAAAACAGTGTCGCAGGGAAGACCTCCAGCCTGATTCTCCATCGTTTATGGATGGAGGCTGGATGGGAAGGCTGGGGGGATGTCAGCCAGGCTGCAGCGATGCCRGGACGGAGGGAAGGCCTCAGGGAAGAGAGGTCCTGGATCAGCATCCYGGACAAAGAGAGGTCACCCCCGTTTGTATCCGGGTCCTGCACATCCAGGGATTTGCTTCAGCGGGAACAGGATGCTTTTCCTTTTTGCCCACGGGAATATTCCTGGATGCTGCCTCGGACAAGGGGGGGGAAGGGAGAGAGGTTGAAATTTAAATTTTTTTTTTTTCAGAGAGAATAAAACCTGTAAATAACAAAATATTTTTTTTAAAAAAAAATCCCAAGTCTTGCCATTCTGCCCCCGTTTTCACCCCCCTCCCCTCTCCCTCTCTTGCCAGGCCAGGACGCAGCCGCGAGCCAGAGGACGGCAGTGATTCTGTAATGACGTAATGCTGAGATGGAAAATGTCATAACCATTTGTCACCCAACGCCCCGTGCACCCAGATGAAGCAAASAGTGTGAGACTGACAGGGCTGATGAAAAACAGCACTTAAGCTAATTTTTCTTTTTTTAATTTTTTTCCCCCCCCTCCCGCTAAACTCCGTTGTGTGCTATGCAAATCTGATTGCCAAAGTGGGGTATTATCAACGCTTTAACGCTGGTTAACTTCGGGAGATGATACTCAGAGCAATCAACATAAACTTTGCATACAGTAACTTAAATAACAACAAAAAAACAACAAAAAAATGTTTCTCCGCTGCTGCTGCTGCTGCTGCTGCTCCGGCGCTGGCATTTGGATGCAGGCATGTGATGGATTGTGCCGTGCCTGGGAACAAAATTAAAAATACAGCGCCTCGGATCACCGGTGGCAGCAGCGGAGAGGAACGGGGTTTAAACCGGAATRACAATAATGGCAATTAGACACCAACCCGGCCTGAATCATCCCTGCCCCGCGAGCAGTTATTGATTATTAATAGGCTCAGATTTGCTTAGACCCCGTGCTTCATCCCTCTGGTTCCCACGCCAGACCCGCTCCTGATGAATCCRCATTCCAGCAGCTCTTAAATTTATCAAGCTCCTCAAAATACTCTTTTTTTTCCCCTCCCCTTAAGGTTCAGCTCCTGACGCCTGTGAGAGAATCGCATCTTTCCCCTCCTTTTTTTTCTCCCGGAAAACAAATTTCTCTTTATCCCCCGGCGAAGTGCACTGCGAACCCTAAAGGTCGCCCTCCCGAAGAAAGGAAGGATAACCCGCAATTTGTTGTTTTTAAAAGCTCACAGCGGTGGGAGAGGTGGCAGGAGATGAACTGATGGAGAGGAGAGGACGCGTCCCCCTCGTTAGCATTCCCCCYGTTCCCCCGCAGCCACGGGGAACGATAATAACACCTTCATATCTCCCAGCRGGGCTCAAAGGAGCTGGAAAAATGGGATTTAGGGTGTGAGCTGGGAAGGAAAACAAAACCCAAAAAAAAAACCCATGGCCCGTGCTGCAGCTGGAAAGTTGAAGCTGGATTTTGTGTGGTGGAGGTATTGATTGGGATGTTAACAAACCCGGAGCAGAGGGAGTTTGGATCCCGTCCATCTGGAACGATGCCTGCTCTGATAGKGCAACAAGCACTTCCCCAGCCCAGGTCTGCCCGGGGTTTCTCCTAAAAATGTTAATTAGGGCTCCCACGCTGAGTAAATGACAGGGAATTAGCTCTATTTTGCATATGTGGAATTAAGGTGTGAGGAGGAGCACCTGGATGAGGGTGGCCCAGGGAGTCCACCAAGAATTGAGTTCTTTATTCAAAGTCTGGGACCTCTGCTGAGGTCTGGGCCTCAACTGGTCTTCTCCTGAGCTCATCAGACCCAGTTCATTAACGAAACACAGTAAATTCATAGCAATTATTAGAGAGTTCATGGAATATCCTGAGTGGGACGAGACCCACGAGAACGGAGTCCAAATCCTGGCCCTGCACAGACACCCCAACAATCCCAACCCAAGCCAAGACAAAGGTTCATGGGCTTGGTTTCCAAAAATGGGCTCCCTCAGATTGCCCAGTCTTCTCTGTTTCCAGGAGTTCTCCCATTCCCATGTGCAGAAGATGCCAATCAGTTCTATCCCCATCCCTGCCCTCAGCATTTCCTTCAGCTGAATYRGGTSTTTATAGGTGGTACCTYGGGCACARTTAGAATCTGCTTTTATTTGTTAAMACTTTTCCCATTACAGCCCAAAATCCCAGAGGTGCATTTTTCCTGTCACCACCCAAATTCCAGCTCTGTGCAGAAAATGTCCTTTCCCAAAAGGGATAACCCACTGTCCATTTATGGGGTATCCCAGGCTGAGTCCTTCAGCTGTGACCTCAGTTTGTTTGGATTGGCAGAACAAACAATGGCACCTTTTCCAAAATTCAGGAGGCATGCCAAAACTTCCAGAGAGATAAGCAGAGCACCAATCCACCATGGCCAAGGAAATAATTACAGCCAAGGAAAYACCTTCCATCTTGGGATGGCTGGCTGCAGAGATGCACCAAAGTGCAGGGATTTTTCTCTTTTTGGAAGTTAGGGAAGGCATTTTATGGATGAGGAAACCAMGAAGGGTTCTACTGGACTGGGTTTGACACCAGCTCCATGGATGATGGGCAAGGCTTGCTGCTGACAGAGAGCACAGAGAACCCTTCTAAGACAATTCTTCATTGCCTAATTTATTTAAAAAATAGCAAAATGTTCTTCAGCTCTTTGACAGAGTGAGAGAACAAGGCTTACACAACTCCCAGGCCTCCCTGCTCATGGTGAGGTGGGATTCACCCCTTCAAACCTCAGGAATGCCCAGTGCCAAAACGTGCTCCAAGGTGTCTCAGAAGCAGCAGCAGTTTGGGGGCACCAAGGGAAGGCTGAGACTGCACATGCAGCCCACGGTGACATCTCCCCCACCCTAAAGACAAAGCCTCAAGGCCAAGGAAAGAGAATCTGGAACTGGTTTATTTAYTCCTGCAATTTTTCAATCCCTGCAAGTGTCCAAGGCCAGGTTGGACAGGGATTGGAGCAACCTGGGATAGTGGAAGGTGTTCCTGCAGGCAGGAGATTGAACAGGATGAGATTTAAGGCTCCTTCCCATCCAAACCATTCCATGATTCAAGGCAAGTTAAATCTGGGTCAGCAGTGCCCTGGCAGCCAGGAGGGACATCCCTGTCCCGGGGGCATCAGGAATTTGTTAACCTCAGGAGAGGGAGGGGAATTGCCCTGCTCTGCTCTGCACTGGGGTAGAATACTGAATACTGTGAGCAGTTTTGGGCACTGCAAAATTAGAACGACCCAAAGCTGTCAGGGAGCATCCAAAATTGGCTGCAGAGATGGTGAAGGACCTTGAGGGGAAGCCTGATGAGGAGCAGCTGAGGTCATTTGGTTTGTTCAGCCTGGAGAAGAGGGGGCTGAGGTCAGAGCTCACGGGGGGCTGCAGCTCCTCCTGAGGGACAGCTCCAGTTTCTGCTCCCTGTGAGCAGGGACAGGGCCCAGGGAATGGCTGGAGCTGTGCCAGGGGAGGGTTAGGTTGGATATCAGGGAAAGGTTCTTTCCTCAGAGGGTGGCTGGAGCAGCTCCCCAAGGAATGGGCACGGCCCCAAGACTTCCAGAGCTCCAGGAGTGTTTGGACAACGCTCTCAGGGATGCACAGGGTGGGATTTTCGGGGTGTCCTGGGCACGGTCAGGAGCTGSACTGGACGATCCTGGTGGGTCCCTTCCAACTCAGGACAGCCTGTGATTCTGGGAATTAACTGGAGATTCCTCCCCAYGGCAGGAATCCTTCTCCTGCTGCCGTGGTGGCTCGGGAGGGGAGCTGAGGTCAGGCAGCACAGAGCTCCCCTTCTCACCCAGAGCAAAGGCACTCAGGCACTGAATTTCTGCAGCTGTAACAAGCCCAGTGCCGGTCCCCAGCTGCCTCTCATGGCCATCAGCAAGTCCTGGAGTGAGAGCATAAATGCACTTGTTCCGCCTCTCTAAGTGCAAGGAAACTGTCTCAACAAAGGGGATGAAATATTTCTTGTGGCTTTTCTGTGAGTGGAGGCGGGGAGAGCGAGGCGGGCGGCAGCTCCTTGAACCACTCCACCCAGAGAGTGGCAGCCCACGAGAGCTTTGTGGGAATGCTGGGACAAGGCTTTTCTGCCGCGGATGAACCCGCTGCTGCTTTGTCATCTCTGCCCAGCTTCCCTTCCCTGCTCTTCCCAGCTCTKGGTTTCATAATGAAGCAGTGGTCAGGTCTGTGAGGGATGGGTGAGAACAGTCCCCCAGGGCCTCTTGTCCTGCTCTCCATCCCATCCCTGAAATCCATGTTGCTTCCACTGTGGATTTGTGCTTTGCCAGGGGCAGGGCACCACCACAGTAACCTCAAAAATCAGGAATTGTGCTGTCGGGGGCTGCCTTGGACCTCATTTTAAACAGGGTTGTCCTCCACCAAGTGATGTCCACCTCAAAGGACCTTTTTCAAAGCCCCCTCCTGCACCTGGAATGGAGGCCAAGAAAATGTCCCCATCGCTGTCACATCACCTCAAATCACTGCTGGTTTGTTTGTCACTTTGAACGACCAGGATCTGCTCTCACCCTGCGTTTTATACGCAGCCAGCAAGAGCCAATCTCTTTCATAACAGGAGCACATCCAATTAAACTGGCAAACAATATTACATTTCCCTATTACTTTGTGTGGAACATCCTTTCTGGTAAAGAGAAGCCCAGAGGTTATAGAAATTTGAGGGATTTCTTTTTTTTTTCCAGACTCCTACATGGCTGAATCTGTGATCTCAATTTGAATTAGCTGGGACCTGCTGTTGGGGCTGCTTCTTGTTGTTAGGTGTCACCAGCGATGGTGTTGCCAGAGAAGCTGGTACATAATAGACTCAAAAAGGACCTGGGGTCAAGGGCAATGAAGTTTAAAATACAATTCTCTCCTTGCTTGGAGATATTTTTGCACACGTGTATCCTGAACAGAAAATTCAGGAGAGTAATGCTTTCAAGTGCAGCCTGAATGAAGTCACAGGGAAAAAAAGGCAATATATTTTGTAATGAATTCGTTTAAACAACTCAGTGATACCGTTGATTTGCTGCTCCCTGGATTGTAATTTATTAGAAATTGCTTCTGATGTTTACAGGATGCATAAAGAGCAGTTCAATGTAAATAAGGAGCTGCTGTATGGTTAAGTGTCCCTTCTGGTGAATTAAATAACTTCGAGAAAAGAGTTCTTGTGTGCATTTATTCCATTTCCTGCTTCAATGTCATCTTGGCTCAGTTAACCAGAGGAGAAAAATCAAGTTGCAGGGGAGCATTTCCCCATTTTTGACAAAACCATATTTTGACATGGCTTGGAGACCCCCAAACTGTGTGCTCTGCTGTCCTCCTCATCCCCATAGCCTGATCACCCCAGGGACAATTTTAGGGKCAAGATGCCACCATGTGAGGCAGGAATGGTCCATCCCCTCCTTCCACCACTGTGCCAGGGCCAGAGAGCTGAATCCAGCACACAAAAACTGCTGCCAGACAGAGCTCAGGACACCACTCAARACTCACCTTTTCTTGGCAGAGGGATTTGCTTCATGTGGGCCTTGCTGCCCATTGTTGGAGTTMTCTCTTCTGAGATTTAACCCCRGCAGTGTAAATCTTTCTTCTCACCGGCCCGTGCTTGMAAGAAGGAATYGGAGAASGTCTGGGTTGTGGACTGCAGATGTTTATTTTACAAATCTTATCTCTAAGTTCTTTCTGTCCAGCGTGAAGTTCACAAGCAGCTGGAAAAATGGTTTGTCCCCCACCCACGACAGTGTCTGGACTTTTATACTCTAAACTACGTTAACATTGTTTTTCTCTAAACACCAATAACTAAAACCCATGTCATGCAGTGAAATTTTACCTTTACCAATCCTAAAAACCCATCACCCTTTGCAAAGAGGAAGAGGAAAAGGAAGACAGAAACATGTGCTCTTACCACACTGATCTGCCTCCATCTTTGCCTCGTTTATGTCTATGTAGCAAAATCTAAAAACCCTTCTACTCACCCAGTGACATAACAAAAATCACACCAATCAAACCCTTGTGACCTCCAAACCCTCAGACAGCCCTGGCAGTGCTTTTCCCATGGGCTGAGACCAAAACCCACCACTGTTTCAGGCACAGGCCAGGGAGGATCACCCCCCATCCAGGCTCCTGCCCATCCAGGAGACCCAGAGAGATCCTCTGGTTTGCCACAGCCCATGTGGGAATGAATCTGAAAATCTGCACACAACCATCTCCAGTGCATCAGGCAAATCCTGCACAGCCAGGGCTGACCAGGAGGGCTTGTAACACATGGATTCCTTAAAGCACCTGGAAAGGAATGCCAGGATCTATCCCAGAGCCATGACTTTTCCCAGAGTGCCTAAAGAGGGTTATACAGACATAATTTAGCTGGATTTAAATAATCTGAGATTTACAGGACTGGCAATGACCTCTTCTCTGCTAATCAATTCTTGTGGTGCAAGAAGGAGCTTGGGAAGCTCAGCCTTGGTGTGAAGTGCATCAATTCTTCCCCACAGGTTTATTCCTCCATGAGTTGTTTGCTCATTGTGATTTCCCCATCACRGACAGCCCAACAGAGCAGATCTGTTTTTTTTAACCAATTTACAGCCAAACTTTGAATGCCAGCACTTARTTCTACCATTAAGCAGCYCTCCTCTTAATGCAGAAACATCTCRCAAGTCCCCAGCCAGGTTTTATTCCACAGCATCCCACGTTTTCTCCCAGCTGGGCTGGCTGGCTGGACAGGGGGATCACCCTTCTCTTGGCACCAAGGCTCAGCACTCTGTAAATCCCTCACAGTCTTCAAAACATAGATTTTTTTTTTTTTTTGACTCGTTCTCCAGTGTCACCCCAATATTCCAGAAAGTCTTTTTGGGAACATAAAATGGCTCCTCCTTCAGGGCAGCATTTGATTAACTTTATCCTTGTGTGCTTTGCTTTCTCTGAAGGGTTTGGGCACAAATGGAAGATGAATTTGCTGGGGCTGCTCTTACAGACACAGAATGATGGAGTGGTTTGGGTGGGAAGGGATGTCAAGATGATCTCCTTCTACCTTGTGCCATGGGCAGGGACAAATTCCACTCTCCCAGATTGCTCTGAGCCCTGTCTAAGCTGGACTTGGACACTTCCAGGGATGGGGCAGCCATGGCTTCTTCTTCCCACAGCCATKTCCTGTGCCTGGGAAGAAGATGGAGCTGGGGAAAAAAAACAAAAAAAAAGTGTTGGCTAAAATGGGGGTAATGATGTAAACCTAAACTAAAAGGGGGAAGATTCATACTAGAGTGAAGGAAGACATCATTTTTATGATGAGGGTGGGGACACCCTGGCAGAGGCTTCCCAGAGAAGCTGTGGCTGCCCCYGGATCCYTGGAAGTGTCCAAGGTTGGATGGGGCTTGGAGCAACCTGGGATAGTGGRAGGTGTCCCTGYCCATGGCAGGGGTGGAACTGGATGGGCTTTAAGATCCCTTCACACYCAAACCATTCTGKSATTCTGTGAAACCAAAATATCTTCTCTTTCTTCCTCTTCCATGCTCTGTGACCATATGCCAAGTTTGGCTGTCAGAATTCAATTACCAGTGCTGGTTCCTGAAGCAGAAGAGACTCTTAACTTATTCTTCCTCCTGTATCCAGGCAAAGAGCTGCTTGTGACACAAGCTGAGTTAGAATTAACTCAATCACATTTTGATTTTTTTTTTTATTTTTCCCTGAGCAGAAGCACAATGTTCCTGAGGTTTGATCTTGCAGAATGCTGGATGCTCTGGCCCTGGTCTGTGATCCAGGAGCAGGGTCCATGCATGGTCACTTGTAGCATATGAGGAATTTGCAATGTGCATTTGAATTCTGTAAAACATGTGCTGTGCTGCTGACAGGAAGGAGTTTGTTCTGCTGTCAGTGCTGGGTCACAGTCTAGAATCAGAACKGTTTGGGTTGGAAGGGACCTTGAATTTMATCTCATTCCAACCCTCTGCCATGGGCAGGGACGATTTCCACAATCCCWGGTGGCTCTGGATGGGGAGATACATTTGGACCTTTTCCCTCCAGGTTCTCATCTTCTGTCCTGCTAATGGAGCCACATTTAATGGCAAAAGGCACYTTTTTTTTTTACAGTTCAAATGCTTTTACACTTGGCTTTCCTGGATTTTGGTGGGACAGGAGAATAAAGCGGCGAGGAAATTAGAGAGGGAGGAAGCTCATTAGCGGCTGGAGCTCTCCTGCTCTCTCCTCTCCTCTGAAGCCTGATGAACGCCACAAAAACAGGAGCAGAAATTCAGGAGTCAGCTCTGGGAGGGCTGTGATTATCCTCGGAATTCTGCTGGGCTCCTGCCATCCCCAACAGCTGAGCTGTGGCCCCGTGGAGCACAGAGCTGCAAATGAAGCCCACCCCCTGCCACGCTGGGGCTGGCTCAGCTGAGCTCARTGTGCCAGCAGGCAGCAGAGCCAGTTTAATATTTATAACCTGTTCTGACCATTTCATACATTCAGCCTATTTTTGAGCTGCCTGGCTCTGCACAGAGGGACTGCTCACATCACATGGGAAGGTTCCTGGCTCCTGGAGGCGCCTGGAGGAGCTTTGCAGGTGATGGTCATACTTGAAGGAGAAGGTTTCCTCCCTTGCTTTGGTTTTCCAGCAGTGGGAGAGGGCTGGGTTATGGCTGAGGATGCCTGGGAATAGCTTGGAAATAGCTGGGAATGCCTTGGCCAGGGTGGGATTGGCTGTAAGTGCATCAGGAAYGTTGACCCAAATTTGCTCTGATTTATGCTAAACTGGAAAACGCTCCTGCTGGTGCTTTAGGAAGAAATTCTGGAAGCACTTCCCAACCACTTTGGTCAGTTGATTTACATAAAGAAGGATTCAGGTAATGAGAAAACAACCCAATGAGACAAATAAGCATCAAATCAGACTTTTAAAGCACACAAGCTCGTTATAATCCAGGTCCAGAAGACTACAGCAAGAGGTGCTGAAACCAGTCTTGTTTGGATGATGTGACTGGAAGTTTGACTGTTTTCAGTATCACTAATCTGAAAGAGTAAGCAAGAAAATTAGGCAACGTGGGAGGAAAATTTGCTGAGTATTTTGGGGTTTATTTCTGGAAATCAATTGTTGGTTGAAACAGGGAAATTCAAGCAGTTGATGTTTCATTTCTGTGGCACACAGAGCTGGGAGGAAYCAGTGGCTTTTGGGGAGGGAATTTGCAAAGGCCATGATACTTAAATGCTATTGTCTCCAAACAGAATTTTTTTTTTAATGGACTTTTGGGGGTCTGAGAATTATTCATCATCAAGTGTATGAAAGAGAAATGGCTGGTGATGAGCTAAACTTCACATCTTCAAACCAGCCTCACCTAAGTGAGATTTGTGCCCACACAGGTGCCTGGGAGTGAATTGAAATGTAAATTAAATATCCCCAAATGCCCACACAGTGAATGTGTGACGTGCCCAAATTTGGGGTTAAACCAGATGTGGGCCCAGGTCTCCTGCCTTTCTGTCTCATCACTCATCCCACAGCAGGCAGGAAAAGCTGAGATTTGCAGGTTTCTTTTCAAATGAGAACTCACCTCACTTTCCCCTCCATGGTGTGACTGTGCTGAAGTCAGGCCCCCTCCAATTTTGGGGGAAAGCTGGTGCAATGGGAATTGGGATGATCCAAAACAATTGGGTCTAATCCTAAAAGCACAAATAGGCCAGGATGGGTTTTGTGATGCTGATTTATCCCCAATTCTTTCCCGTCTCAGGATCACTAAACCACCTCAAAGTGACTGTACAGAATCCAGCCCTTCCCTGATCTCCCCAGAGGTCTCTCAGGACAAACCATGGGAGTGACTGTGCTGAGAAAGGGCTAAAGAAGGGACAGGGGATTTGGGCTTTATTTCAGGAGCAGCATTCCCATGCATCATTCCCAAAAGCACCAGAGCTGCAGAAGGGCTGGCGACTTCCTCAGAACCCAGGTGAAGCTCTGGGCAGGGCTTGGAGGGGAGTTCAGCCAAATTTTTAYAACAGAAATCTCTGAAATAGGATTAGGGGGTGCCAGCCAATTTGGGGAAAAGGCTTGGAGAGATTAGGGGAGGCATTGGGAGGAAGGATTAGCGRGAGATCCCACAAAAACGGAGGCCAGGAAGGAGCACTCAGTGCTGAGGATGAGTGGTGCCACACACACCCAGGGTCAGCCACGCTCTCCTGGCAGCCTGGACTCACCTCCAGTGACAGAGGACAGGGTTAGATGGGAAGGAATTCTTGGCTGTGAGGGTGGTGAGGCCCTGGCAGAGGCTTCCCAGAGAAGCTGTGGCTGCCCCTGGATCCCTGGCAGTGTCCAAGGCCAGGTTGGACAGGGTTTGGAGGAACCTGGGATGGTGGAAGGTGTTCCTGCCCATGGCAGGGGGGTTGGTGACCTTTAAAGGGCCCTTTCAACCCAATATCTCTCAGCAATGTCTGTCCCACTCCATGGCCTCACTGTCCCATCTGGGTTGCCAGAATCTGTTGCCTTGGGAGGGCTGACCTGAAACAGAGACTGGACAGAACTAGAGAATAAAACAAATATTTATTAAAAAGCCCCCAGGATACCAGCCAAACCAACCCTGACGGCCCTTCCAAAAACCACTGCTCTCCCCMCCGAAAAACCCCCGGCCACACCCCCTGTCCCCTTGGGTCTATTTGCATATTGAGTTTAATTGTCCAATTACAACTCCAGGCTGTGAAGTCTCATCCTTCTTGTTTTCCTCTTCAGTCCATCGTTGTTGATGCTTTTGGGCCAGAAAGTTGTCCTTGGTTTTCGGCAGGAAAGGATTTGTTTTTACTACCTACTACCTACTAGCACTTAATATGAAGCTTAAAACTACACCCAAAACAGCATGGAATCTGGAAAACATAAAAGCTAAAACTAAAGGCATCACTTTTACCACACAATACTGCTAATGCTTCTTAGCCAATCATCTAAAAATACCCCTAAAAATTGTAAAAATACAACGCATCTTTCATRGTTCTATTTCTCCAAAATACCTTGTCTATTTGCAAGGCCACAGTTTGAAACTTGAGTTTCCAGTTCAGTTTCTCTCCCAACAATGTCTGTCCCACTCCACGGCCTTTCTAAGCCAGCACACTTCATCTCAGAGTTTGCACACAGGCACATTATGTGAGCCTTCTGTCAGGCTTTGGGGATTCTCTACAAAYCCATTTCCCACAGCTCTGTGTGGTTATAAGAACAGAATCATGGGAAGGTTTGGCTGGGAAGGGACCACAAAACCCATAAAATCCATCTCATCCCATGGGCAGGGACACCTTCCATGATCCCAGGTTGCTCCAAGCTCCATCCAGCCTGGCCTTGGACACTTCCAGGGATGGAGCAGCCACAGCTTCTCTGGGCAACCTGTGCCAGGGCCTCACCACCCTCCCAGGGAAGAATTCCTTCCCAATATCCCATCTATCCCTGCCCTCTGGCAGTGGGAAGCCATTCCCTGTGTCCTGCTTAAACTTCAGGCACACCCCAAATATCAATACAGCAAACCAGAAGAGAGCAGAAGTGGATGATGTTCACATTTCTGAATGACCTAAAAACCTTCTTAAAGGTCTGCAATGGATTTTTTTTTTCTGTAATAGACCCACTCCTTTGGGACCTTCTCTTGGTATAATCTTGTGCTGATACAATCTAACTTTTGAAATAATTCAGCATTTGAGGTAATCCTTTCAATCCAAATCTTACAAAACTTGGAGCACCATCTCCACCTGGAACAACTCTGTTGTTTTATTCCACCTCTGGCTGCAGCAGAGGATCTTATGGACCGTTTTTTAAGAGGGCTGAACACCATTTCCCACCTTCCCAACGCTCCTATTGTGAGCTTTGAAGGTGGCTTTGACACTTCACTCTTCTCTCATGAAAAAAAAACATGCTACAAGATCATGAACAGCCTCTTCATATTTTAAAAAAATAAATTTCTTCACTAAATTCCCTTGAAACATGGCAGGTGAAGCACTTTCACCTGTTTACTCAAGTGTGTGTCACATCATCTGCACCAGCATTAACGTTTCACTCACAGGAGCAGAACCTGGATCCATCCCACTCCTGGAATGTGCCCTGACAACCTCCTCCTCCATGGSATGGATGAGCCAAGGAGCAGAGGCGCCGTGCTGGACCTGCTGCCATCAGAAAGGAGGGGCTGGTGGGGAATGTGAGGCTCAAGGGGCTGCTGGGACCATGGAATGGTGGAGTTGGAGACCCTTGGGGCAGCAAGGAGAGTGCAGAGCAAGAGCAYTACCCTTCAGGAGAGCAAATTTCAGGGATCTTTTTTGGTTCAGTCCCATGGGAGGATGTCCAGGAGGGAAGAGGAGTCCAAGAAAGCTGGTTGATATTCCAGGATTGCCTCATCCAATCTCTGTTTCCATTGTTTTCTTCCTCAGGGCCATCATTTACAAATTGGATACAGGACCCAAACCTCATGTCCTTGAGGACCAGTGTTCATCTTCCAGTAAGATCTGTCAGAAATAGGGAATTTAAAGTGTTTTGGAGCCCAGAAATCATCAGCAGCATGACTCTGGAATGGTTTTGGCCTGGGATGAGTTTAGCTGAGCTAAGGGGCTCTGAAGATGCCCCTGCCCGTGTCAGGGGGGTTGGATTAGATGACCTCAAAGGTCCCTTCCACCCCAAACCATTCTGTTTGATGTTTCTGTGGAATGGTCCTCACATCTGTGGGAGACCAGAGTRTTCCTCTGGGTCTCCTGRATGGGCAGCAGCCAGGACAGGGGGGTKRGGMTCACACAGCCTGCKTGAAAGATGGCATTGGCTTTGATCTGACATCGTGGAGAAGGCTTCCAAAGCTGTCTGAGGATTTGGATGACACGAGGGTTTGATTGRTGTGKTTTTTATTATATCACTGGGTGTRTAGATATTAGTTTTAGATTTCTCTGTATTCTTATTATTGGGCAAATACGGAGGCAGATCAATGTGATAAAGTCACATTTTCCTGTTCTTCTCTTCCTTTTCCTTTTGCAAAGGGTGTTGGGTTTTTAAGATTAGGTAAAAGTGTGATTTCACTGTGTGACTTRGATTTTAGTTATTAGATTTTAGAAGAAAGCAATGTTAACGTAATTTAGATTATAAAAACCTAAGTACTGTTCCGGGGCAGAGAGAATTCACTTTTCCAGCTGCTTGTGAACACCACSCTAACCTGACTGAATTCAGAAATAAAGATTTTAAAACAAACATCTTCAAACTACAACTCAAAGACTCTCTGATTTCTTCTTCCAAACACGGGCAGTGAGAAAACAGCCGTTTACCACAACCCAAAGTTATCTCAGAAGAGATACACCGTCAACATCCAGGTTAGGGACAGATCTTGGCACTGCTCATCGAAACCAGGGTCACTCATTAATCCTGGAAGCTGGGACAGAGCAACACAGACTTCTAATCGATGTGATTCCATCATGCATTCTCCCCTTTATTCCTCAAGATGTCTGGTTAAATACAGTTGGGATAGTTCACAGTTACAGGTGCACGCTAATTGGTACAGAGAGTTAAAGGAATGCAAAACAATTCCAATTTAAGGTAGCTACCATAGATTCACCCTAACTATCCTATCTAAAAAATGCACACACCTTAATCTCATTTCTAACTGCGCCACTAAGGCTTCTCAACTCCCACAGTCCCAAAACTTGAGGCCCAGTTTGGGATCGCTCAAACCTCATTCCAAAGAAACCTCATTCCAAAGAAACCTCCTGTCCACATGCTCTACAGTTCATTTGACCAGGACAAATGTCCTGGAATCCCAGCCTGTTTGACACATGTATATATTGGTTATTGGGACTCTTGCCTGTGGACCTTGGAGTGCTGAGTTATGGTGGTGAAAAGGGAATGGCAAAAGAAACAGCGAAAACGCCAAGATGGAAGGGCAGAGCAGAGGTTTAAGTGAGATAAAATAGCAGTGAGATAAAATGACAAGCTCAGCCTCGTGGCTGTCCTGTTGTTAACAGTAAATGTTGTGCCAGGAGTGGGAGAGGGAGAGGGGCTGATGATGGAATTGAGTGTGGAGCAGAAACAAAGCAGTTTTGTGTCTGTCCATGCACAATGGTCACTCTGCCTGTACTCCTGAGATAAGATCACCTTCAGGGGAKGTGGTAGAAGGGGGACAGGCACCTCTTCTGGCTGTGCTGGGCTCCCTGCCCACTTCCCATCAGCTCGGGGCAGTGCTGAATTCACATCTTTTTGCACCCATTTCTGCTGGAAAACCCAGAGAAACCCCAAGCAGCACAAAGGGAAGTYATCTGGACTAAGGTCGTTTTCCAAACCTTCATGGAGAGCTTGAAGCACAAGGAAAACCCAGRTATTGAGGCTGTTTCTGCTCTTAAATATGGAGCTGTAAGGACAAATAGATAAAAGTGAAGGATTAAAAAGAACCCCCACAGAACCTGATAGATATAACACAAATGCCTTTGAAAGAAGGTGGCGTTGGGCCAGTGTCAAATCACAACAGAAGGTCATCTAAAATAACAATTAATTCATGGACATCCCTATTAAAGCATAAATTTATTAATGATGAAATGATGAAGTGACAACCAACAGCAGCATTTAAGCCATGACTACTCMCAAGCTGCTGCTGGAGAGCCCATCCCAGGCRAGGGGGGAGAGCTGATTCAGGTTTTGACCAAAAAAAATTACGATTGTGAGGATGCAAACAGCGTGATTCTGCCAGGCCTCTGATGTCAGCGCCCCAACACCACGTGGAGATGCTCCCAGCTGCTGGGAAGTTTGTGGGAGATGCCCAGATCCCTTGGAGCAGCTCAGCTGCAGTCCCTCAGCAGCCTCCTGCGCCTGCCAGAGGTCCTCAGTTGACTTTCTCTCCTGCCTTCACCTCCCAATTGCTTCCCTGTCCTCTTTTGCTCCCTGTTGGRAGCCCTTTCCCTCTGGCAGATTGATGGAGTTCCAGGGGGTGTCCCCAGTGGCCCTGCTGCCATCTGTCCCCCTCCTGCCAGCACAATCCAGAGGCAGGGATGGGCTCCCTGAGCGCTTCCAGGGGTCAGCTTTTCCCTCCCATCACTGCTGAGGGCAGCAAATATCTCCTGGTGGGATGCAGGCACCTCAAAACTCTGCCCAAGAATGGGACAGACAGTGCCCTGCCCAGTGAAGACAAAAACGAGGCTGCCCCTTTGCTGTAGGGTTTGCTCCAATCTGTCACAAAAACAACTTATTCCAAGGCGAGCCGGTCCCGGGAGGGAGCAGAAGTCCTGGCTGCTCTTCTGGCTTCATCTTTTATCCATCCCTGTGGCTTTTCCCTCCCCTGCCTGCCGCTAATCAGCATTCCTCGCAAAGAGCAGCTGCTAATCTGCAGCGGGAGTCGGTGCGTGCAGGGTGTGGGGAGGTGGTGGGGTGGGGAAGGGACACCCTTCCAGCAGCTCCTGGAACACCAAAACACCCCTTTCCCAAAGCTAAAAGGGACCCAGCCTCGTGCACCCACAAAAGAAAAAGCTGATTTGTAGCTCTTGCATTTTATTTAGGAGGGAAAAAAAAAAAAGTGTTTGTGTGTGTGTGTGTTTGTGTGCGTGCTGGTGTGTGTATATAAATACATATATATATTTTCCCCTCTGAAACAACTCGCTTCCCTTTGGGAATAAAAGGGGATCTTTAAAAATGCAAAAATTCCTTCCAGACAGTTTGTCATGTCTTACTAGAAACAGCCGACCCCATTAGCAATTTAAATGATGCCTGCCATTAGCATAATTTTTAATGAAGCAGAGCACGTGTTTCACATTTGTGTTCCTGACGTGGTGGGGAGGGAGCGCTCGGACACTCAGTGAGCATCAGGAGAAATTGGCTCTGGGAAGATCAGAGGGATTGAGGCACGTGGGATTCCTGGCCAGGACTTTATTTGGGATGCTTTTCTGCAAGTGGTTTTGCCCTAAAGTAATTTTCATAAAGTCCCAGAATGGTTTGGAAGGGACCTTAAATTTCATCCAGTGCCATCCCCTGCCATGGGCAGGGACACCTCCCACTATCCCAGGTTGCTCCAAGCCCCATCCAGCCTGGCCTTGGACACTTCCAGGCATCCAGGAGCAGCCACAGCTTCTCTGGGCAACCTGTCCCACCACCCACATAGTGAAGAATTTCTTCCTAATTTCTAATATCTTCCCAAAAATTCCATGTATCATTCAATAGAAAACCTTAATTGACAAAAAAGACCATGGGAATAATAACAAACCACCAATCTGGGGGAATATTTTTAGGATTCAGAAAAGTTTGCAAAGTGCCACTGTTGGATGTKTACAGAGAAACTGTAGTTTCCATTTATCTTTTTTTTCCTCCAAAAAAAATGTTGGGAGTAGCAGAACTTTTCTTCCCCATTGTCATCCATAAAATCTTTGGAAGCTTTTAATCATGATCCAGAATCTTCCTCAGGCTGCTGCCCCATGAGCCAGGCTACGAATCTCCCCTGGAAGTCCCAAACCTGGAGTGACTGATGGCA
>CADDXX010000796.1:255987-272857 GCA_902810485.1 Alauda arvensis
TCCATCCATCCATCCATCCACATCCCTCCATCCCTCCGAGCCCTTCCCGAGGCACAAAGCTCCACCGCGCGCCCGCAGGAGGGGGCCCGGCTGCAGCATAAATGATCAAAGGGCAGAGCAGGCTGATGTGCAGAGAGACGCTGTGATCCAGCAGCACAGAGCCCCTCCAGCCCTCAYCCATGCTAATGCATATATTTACCTCCTGATTGACTTCATAATTAATTGACTGCTCGGGGAGGATCCTCCTCTCACCTCSCCGGCTCTGAAGAGGCAGAGTGGCACGGGTGTAAAACGGGGCCACGCSAGGGATGAATGGGGCCTTTTGTCTTTATTTTCTCTGCAAGTGCATAGAAGCCATAAGGAGCCTGTAAGGATATAAATGAGGGCAAAAACTGTGTTTCTTCCAATCCCCAAACTGCAGCAGGAGAGAGTCAGCAYAGACAAGGGTTGAGGCAGTGGTTTTAAAGTAGAAAGGTTTGTGTTTTGGCTCAAAGGTAGATATATTTATAAAAAAAAATGGCAGAAAAGTAGGGGAAATTAATACTTCCATCCCAACCCGAAGAAGGAGAAGAAGCATTTGTTATGCAAATCTTTTCATTATTGCAAATCCCGAGTGCTGATAAGAGATAAGCGTTGTTCTAGCTTTATTTCAMGTAGCTCCTGCCCAGACGCGGGGACGTGATTCTATTGCCGCGAGAGAAAGAAACAAACACAACACATTTCCACCCCCCCCACCCCACCCCTGTACATTTATTTCTGTTACTGGAACACGGATTCTGGAGCCTGCCTGAAAAGGCGTTTGGTCCATTGAGGCTTGTTCATTTTACTGCTTTGTTTTCTTGCTAAGGTGACATCTGCTCCTGAATGACCTTCGCATCTTTTCCCGGCGCAGCCTGGCCCGGGTGGCCGCTCCTTTATGCGCATACATTAACGTGCGGGTGAATCGCAGCTTCAGGAGGGCCGCTCTTTATCCTTTTCATTCTCCCCTAATCCCGGAGTCTGCGGGGAACAAAGGGCTGGATCCTCACGGTGTAAACGGCCCGAGCCGGCTGTGGGGATTTACATCCGCCACGGCGTGACACCGGTTATCTCGCAAAGCCATTCCCCGCTTTTGCCATCTCCGCCATCAAATTCCTTGTCCTTGGTAGAATTTATTGCTTTCCCCCCACCCTTGTTTTTTGACTGTTTTTTTTGTTGTCAAATCAGCGCAGGGAGCAGCAGCAGCTCCCATCCCACGTCGGACACAATCCCACTGCAGGGGTTTGGCGGTGGGGAAAGGTTGGAGCCACACACAATGCACGGGATGCTGCTGCCCACCCCATCCCTGTGCCAAGATGCTCCCCATTTTTGTGGCCCCGGTGCAGGATCTGACCACATCCACTGCTGCCTTCCATGGAAATCAATGAGGTTTGCTCAGCCCTGCGTTTAGCCGAGGCTCAGTCCTCTTGTCTGCYTGGCTATTAAATTACTTTTCCACGTGACAGCGGAGCTCCCAAAGTTTGCAGCATAATTTCAGTTCTCACATGCAGCTCTCCAAGCTATTTTCCCTCCTCTCCCATTGTTTCACTGCTTTCTCCCCATTCAGCAGCTCGGTGTTGCAACAGGAATATTCCACTTGCCCCATCTCCCTTTGTCTGGCACCGTTGTTTCTTTTTTTTTTTTTTTTGCATCGCCACCAAATGAAATCAATTTTAGAGCTGATTTCTCTGCCCTGGCACTGGAATGACATGCCGACAGTTTCTGCTACAAATTCTCCTTGCTGTCCATAATAAGTTACTTAACCATTCCATTATTTCATGCTGGCTCCCGGTGGGTTTGAGCTGCACAAGGCATCTTTCTGATGAAATTGGCACCGGCTTTTAAAAAATCCAAATCAATTATATCTCCTGGGCCTTGCTCAAGGCTTTAAAAGAGGTTACTTAAGGCAGGATCTTCATTTTGCACATCTGGGTGGAAAATGCATAGGCATTTTTTCCCCTCTCTCATGTTGCCTTTTTTTTTTTCTCTTTTCTTTTTGTATAAAATTGTTTCTCATTGGAAGAGGCGGGAGCTCACTCCGGGAGGAAATTTTTGGCTGGTATTTGTGGCAAGGCTCCAGTGGCTTTAATGAATGAAATGTTGATCACTTGAACAACAGGATCAGCAATAYGGCAGGGATGTGATAGCCCTTTCCTCCAAGCCCTGGGTATGAAGTACCAGATAACACTGCTGTGTCAGAGGGCAGCTCCCAACAGAGGGGAGCAACCACAATCTGGGTGTCAGACCAGGTTTCTTCTCCCACCTCCAGTGGCAGCTGGAATTAGGTGATCTTCAAGGTCTTTTCCAACCACTCTCTGGCCTTCTCCCCAGGAAGACTGTCCCTGGAGCTAATCCAAGTCTTTTTTTCCATTCAGAGGGATATTGAAATCCAATATTACCTATCCTGGCAAGCTTTCTGGTAACAATTGGAAGCAATTAATCCTAATGAACTTTTTAATCACCAATTTCACTAGATTTCTCAATCTCCTTAAGCAGGTCTTACTTGATCTATTTTCTAAATGAGCACTGAAATGTTCCTTTATGGAAAGGAAAAAAAAAAAATCTGCTCCCTCACTTCTTCGAGGTCGTATCGTTATGCAAAAAACCCACATGTGCACAACTTCCCACCTTTTTAAAAAATCAAACCTAAATCTGACTTCTTCTAAGTACCTAATGGGAGCTGCAATTTCTTGCTAATTATATAATTACTCCAGATTGTTATGTAGCACTGGCAATCAAACACTTGAAATACTTTTAGCTTGAAGAAAGTAATTACGTAATTCCAGCAAAGCCGCATTCATCGCTGCTCCCTTCTCCCTGTGGCTTCGTGTCCGCAGCCAGCAGAGCTCACACAACCCTGGCACATCACTTCAGAGCACCTGAAGGCCTGGCTGGGTATGAAGAAAGGGTTTAATGTGGAAAAAAAATATTTATACAAACAGAGATGGATGTGTGTACAAATATATGTATATATGTATTATATTCTAGATTTCGAGGCCTTTTTCTTTTTAGAGGCCAACAGGACCATGTTCATCCCAGCATGGCAGTTCCCCAGGAGACCTCCCTGTCACAGTGTCTGATGTGATCCCAGTCCTGGGGCTTCCCAGTGGATATTTTCACGGGAAGAGTTTTCCCWGAGCCAGTGACAGCTCAAGTGTAGCCTGATTGTTATTCACCACCTCCTGCACACCTGGCCCAGAGCCCCACAGCTTTACATGTCTGACCAACACAGAGAGAAAAATTCCCTTGTCCCCTGTCCCTCAGGGTAACRTCCCTTGACACTGAATGCCTTCAATTCAGGTGACAGTTCTGCCTCTGGGGTCYCCACGTCTCCTGCTCTCCATGACAAGACACTCAGGTGATGCTTTAGTCTCCAATCTTGCACTGTAATTGCTTCCCTTTCATTGCAAGCTTCATGGAGGATGAAGCTGTGTGTGTTTCAGTGAGATCTGYGTGACATTTTTAACATTCCCCTAACTTTTTGGTTCAGGCTTTAGGTAGGTTTTGAAAACACTTAGCAGGTTTTTGTAAGGAGCAGGGGGAAAAATAAAAATAACAAAAATACTTAAACAACAGACAATATTTGACAGAAAGCAAAATGAGTGGAATTTGATGATGTTCAGTTGAGAACTCATTGATATCCACTGAATTAAAAAAAAATCTCTGCTGCATTGCTTATATTATGGTTACCATGATTCAAAGGCCAGAAGTTATATTGGGTTTTATTTCTGTCTCTGTTTATGTCCCATGGTCCCAATGACTCTTCCTTCTTGCTTGGTTTTATTTTGGTTATTTTTCATTGTTGCTGTAGCCTTGTTTTTCCTTCCCCAGGACTGAGGCCTGAGAGCAGGGCCTCTCTTTATGGCATCACAGAAGGGTTGGTGTTGACAGAGATGTCCAGAGACCACCAGTGCCACCCCCCTGTGAGAGCAGGGTCACTGGAGAAGGTCACACAGGGTCTCATTCAGGTGGCTTTGGAATATCTCCAGAGCAGGAGACTCCTCAGCCTCCCTGGGAAGACTGTTCCAGTGCTCCCTCACCCTCAGAGTAAGAAAGTTTTTCTTCATATTCAGACAGAACTTCTGAATGTTTTGGTTTGTGTCCATCTGCCCCTTGCATTGTTTTTGGGCACCACAAAATGAGCCTGACCCCATCCTCTTGAGAGCTGCCCTGAAGTTATTTGTGTGCATTGCCAAGATCCTCTCTGAATCCTCTCTCCTTGGGGCTGAAGAGGTTCAGCTCCCTCACACTCTCCCTTTTATGAGATGCTCCAAAGAACTCCTGGATCCCAGAATGGTTTGAGTGGGAAGGGACCTTAAAGCTCATCTTGTTCCATCCTCTTGAGAGCTGCCCTGAAGTTATTTGTGTGCATTGCCAAGATCCTCTCTGAATCCTCTCTCCTTGAGGCTGAACAGCTTCAGCTCCCTCACACTCTCCYTTTTATGAGATGCTCCATAGAACTCCTGGATCCCAGAATGGTTTGGGTGGGAAGGGACCTTAAAGCTCATCTTGTTCCAACTCCCTGGCACAGGCAGGGACACCTCCCACAAAACCACAGATGGGATATTGGGAAGCAATTCTTCCCTGTGAGGGTGGTGAGCCCCTGGCACAGGTTTCCCAGAGAAGCTGTGGCTGCTCCTGGATCCCTGGAAGTGTTCCAAGTCTAGGCTGGACAGGCTTGAAGCAACCTGGGAGAGTGGTCTAGTTTGGCCCTCACTTTGCTGGAAAGCATTTTCATCCAATCCAGAGTGCAAACTGACCTGGAAAAAATATCTCTGTTGGAAATGCTCAGAGATGATCTGTTTTGACTTGGCAGAAAAAGTGCCCATATATTTATATATGTAACCTCTTCCATTTTCCTTGTCCCTCCTAAGCTGGGGGCAGTCCTCTGTTTAGTCATTCTTGGGGCTGAATCCAGCATGGAATGCTAAATGGATTAATTATTACTACATCACTCTAAATTTAGACAGCTTCCTTTCAGAATTAGATTTCTTCAGGTTTATGCCATTACATTTCTTAAATGTACATTCTCAATCACATTAGCAATTATGAATACATTACATTTATTTTCTTTTTTGAAMTATTTTACTGTTGTACCTTTAGGATATGAAATACTCAGTGTCCTACCCAGGCAGAAATGTGAGGTCACTGGGACCTTTTCCCAAGAACTATCAGTTATCTCCTTGTATGAGAGAACCAACTTTCATTTTTGAAGGAACTTTTTATCTCCTGCACTTGCAGAGATATTGCAGGAGTCTGTCCCCATGGAGGGCTGGGTTGGAACTAGAAGATCTGAAAGGTCTCTTCCAACACCAACTGGTCTGGGATTCTGGGAGTCTTGAAAAGCATGGAGCATTTGCAAAAAACAGGAGGTGAATAAAAACATTTGACATTCAGAACTCCTGTCTGTCCTGGCTCCCATGCCAAAGGGTTGATTTGCCTGGGGAAGGGTCTCAGGGGAGTCCCCTTCCAGGACTACCTGCATTGCTGGCAGTCGCTCGTGTCTGGGGACTTCTTGGTGCCCTTTGGGGCTTGGTGGCTCTGCTTTGGGGCTCAGCAGTGATTTTGCACCTCTTGGGCGCCATTTCCTGAGGCCCTCTGCCCTCACTCCCCACTCCATGCAGACACAGACMGGTTATGGATGAAATTGTTTTAATGGAAAAACAGAAACAGTGAATAACATCTTCATCTACACCTACATCTACACCTACATCTCCATCTCCATCTATATCTACATCTGCTGAAGCTGCTCGGTCCCACCCTGGATATTTGGAATGGCTGCTTCATTGTCGGGACAATCAGCTATGGGTGACTTTGATGACAGAGACAAGTCTGATCCATTTATCCAGAAGCACAACTTTAATAAAGAAAAAATAACAAACAGGATGGCATACACAGTATGAGGGATGGACTGGAAAAGAACTGGCTCCTTTTAGGGCAGGGTTATTTATACATTTAAGTATAGGGAGGAGTTAAGGTGGGGATCTGAGGGAAGGGTCCAGTAGGGAAGGAGGATTAGGAATATTAAAATTAGGGCAGCAAAATCAGCCAATAGTAACAGGGAGAATTGAGAACTTTCTGGTAACAATTTGCATAGAACAGCCAGGGGAATCTTGGCAGTGAGTTTATGGCTCACCACAACTACAAATGGTTTTCCCATGGCCTTGAGCTGAGCTCTTCTACTTCAGCTACAATCTACAGCTTCACCTACATCAGCATCTACAGCTACAGCTACAGCTACATCTTCATCTACAGCTGTAACATCAACATCAGCCTTGCTTCATTCCCAAATGATGTGAGCCCTCAAAAGGCCTAATCCTACATTTCTGCTCCAGCTCTGCCTGTGGGAGCCTTGAGCTTGCTGTCAGCTCTGGGCAGAGACTTCTTCCTCTTCTCCCCTCACCTTTCCAGCCTGATGCCACGTGTGGACACGCTGCCCTGGGGTGGTGGCAGGTCTGTCCCTGCATCCTGCTGYGGCTCCTGRTGTTTCCTGCCACTGATCCTGCCATGCYCAGTGCTCAGGATGCCTTTGGAACCCTGTTCAGTGAGGGGCCCCTTCCCAGGCAGCCAGAGCTGGGTGACTTTGCACTGGTGCCTGCAGARCYCGTGGGCATGGGGACACTTCTGGGATCACCCAGGGCACACGGGGGACACACGGCCCCAGGGCCTGGCAGAGGAACTCACAAWGGRCTGCCCTGGGCTGATGTGGCCCAGGCAAGGCCAGGGGTGCTGGCCCWGTCCTGCTGAGCCCAYGGATCACAGCTGGCAGGGACACAGGGGKGCTGGGGGGGCTTGGCTGRTYCTGGGGGAGGTGGCAGCCCAGGCTGGGGTCTGACACTGAGGGCACTGAGGAGGAGGAAGGWGAGGCTCAGGGCAGGAGGGGCTGGGAATGTCCCCACACTGCATCCCTGGGCTGCTGCATTCAGGATCAGGCCCTGCCTGTGCTGCAGGAGGGCTTGGGGAGACCAAGGGCTGCAGGAGCTGGGCCATGGGGGAGCTGTGGCTGCCACAGYGGTGCCACAGAGCTGACAGGCCCATGGTCACTCAGGCTCACTGCCTGCTCAGCTCTGGGCACTGGACACTCGTCTGGAAGCTGCTCTTGGAGCGTCTCCAGGGCTGGAATGTTGGGGCTCCCATTGTTCTGTCACACAGCCAGGAATGCTGGGGCTCCCCTTGTCCTGCTTCCCCCCCACAACAGCTCTGCCAGCTCTTGGTGGGGAGAGAAAGGGTGAACCACAGGGCTGGAATTACGGAATATCCTGAGATTTAAGGGCCCACCAGGGTTATTGGTCCAACCCCTGGCTCTGCACAGACACCCCAACAATCTCACCCTGTGCATCCCTGAGAGCAGTGTCCAAAGGCTCCTGGAGCTCTGGCAGCCTTGGGAATGTGCCCATTCCCTGGGGAGTCTGTTCAATGCCCAACACCTTGGGGAGGAACCTTTTCCTGATTCCCCAGGCACAGTAAAAGGGTTGATGATAGATGTACCTTGCTGCAGGGAGACTGTGGATTTTGGAATCAGGACAGGCCTGGAGAAGGACACCTCTACAAGGCCTCAGCCCCTGGCAATGCCACGTCTTTATTTGTGTGATGCTTTCATCAAGGTGGGGAGTGGGGAGATGTGAACAAGACTCTCAAAGGGATGTGGGTAAATCTCTCAGATCTAATGGTTAAATTAGATGTGCCATTCCTAAATCCAGTTTATGTGACTGGGCACTGAACCTGCCATGGCTCATGTTTTAGGTTTCCCCCATCAATCCCACTTCAGAGGTTCAATCTTGCAGGGAGGTTGCAGTGAGTCAGGACCAGCACAATCCAGAGGATTGGAGGCTGGTTTTATTTCATTAATTCTGGGAATGGGTTTCTCAAGCAGGATGCTGGATACCAGGGATTTATTCCCACCTTTCTCTGAAGAGTTTCAGCCCCCATTTCTCTGCAGAGCTTTGATCCCAGGATGGGGTGTAGGTGCATTATATTTCTTCATTGGAAGCTTTTTAGCTTTACTTGGCATTTGAATATTAAATTAGTGAAACCATGGCCCTTTATCCTGGAAGGGGTGGCCCAGGTGAGGCCTGTGGTGTGGGGCTATAAGGCTGTKAGGGCAGAGAAATGGTCAGCATGCACCCTGGCCTAGTTTTGTTTCTGTGCCAACAAACATTAACCCAAAAATTCCCCAGGCACAGYCAAGGGCCAGGGCTCATTCCCAGTGAATGGTGTGGACACGGCCAGCTGTGTTTTGGGGACWGGGAGCTCAGTTGGCCTCAGGGCARAGAGCCATTCCCTGGCCTTTGTTCATTGCCATTTAGTTTGTCAGTGAGAAGGAAGGCAGAGGGATTAATTGGTGGGGCAAGGGCTGGGTCACAGGGTTCTCCCAGCAGCTCCAGCAGCACATGGGCCATTAGAGACCCACCTCAACAGCTTCAGCAAGGAGTTAAAAGAGCTCTCTCCCTGAGAGGAAGAAATATGAGGGCAAACCTGCTTGTCCATCCCAYCAATTTACTGATCAGTGGATGTGATGTAACAGCACTGATTTGCTGAGTTTGAAAAACCAATTTTTTTTTTTTTTTTCATGACAGCAAAGTCTCAAGTACCTGGACTGTGAAATCTGTAAGTGGAATGGCACTGGAAAGGCCCCTGTATAAGATATGGAAAAATAAGGGCCTTTTTGATGCCACAGAAAAGCTACAGAGGCTGCTGGTGYTGCCCATCCCAGCCCTGCCCCAGTGCAGGGGGGCATTGCAGGTCTCAGGAGACACAGCACACTGAGGTGCTGAGACAGCTCCTGCTCAYGGCTTGATGGTTCTGGGACATGGCAAACCTCCTTTGAAAATTCAGTCCTGGTCCTAGAAAATGTACTTCCCGGGCTGTGGTCAGAAAAAAAATTATTATCTGGCAAAGAAATGAGTTCTATGTGTGGGTCCCATCAGATAAAGCTGTATATAGAAGGATAGATGGGGGAGAGTACAAGAATCTATTTATACAAATATTTACACATMTTTTTATTTGACTGTATGTTAACACATCTACACAGGCTGATTTTGACACACACACACACACAAAACATTGAGACTTTAAAGTCATTTCACAGTAAAGAGTAAATAGGGAAACATGCTTTTTTTCAAAGGAATCATTTTACCACAAAACTTGAGGATGCAGCAGCTTTGCTGTGGCTTCATCCAACTCATACCCACTTTGTGACTAGAGGTGGAAATGGAGCTCAACACCCTGCCAGAACTGCGTGTGTCACATGTTAAACACACCCACAACACCCCATTTCCCCCAGTCTTGCACTCGCTATTTTATACCTTATATCTAGAGTGGTCTCGCTGGTCAATCTTAGGAAGGGTGGAAACCTCGTTTGCCACCTGAGATTTAATTTTCTGCCTCTTTCTCACATCAGTGAGCGAATCTTTGATGTTCTCTCTGCCTTCCCGCAGCTTTATCTTTGGCTGGATTGTACTACCTTGGGAACAGGAGTCTTGGAACAGAACAGCATTGATGCAGAGACTGTCAGTCAGGGAGAAGTCAATCTTGTTCTTCCTTTAATCATGTGGGCTTTCCTCTTTCCAGTTCTTGGTGACTTTCCTCCTACAGGAAATGAGTAGGATCTTCTGGCTCTGACTATTATAACATTTTACCACATGTGCTCTCTTTTGTTCCTAATTTCTCTTCAAAAGAGACTGCCTGGGTTGCTTTTCCCATGTTAAACCTGGTGAAAAAAAAATAGATTTTTATTTCTCCTTCAGCAGCTTGTGACAGATCTTGAAACCTGTCCTCGTTGTACAGTTCCCCATTGTAGTGTGCATTTTTACTATTTCAGGCACTAATTAATTTTGTTTATCCTCTCAACACTCCTTGCCTTTGCAAGGAGACAAACACTGCGTGGTTGTCGCCACTTCATGGATGTGGTGTTCTATAGAATCACAGAGTCCTTGGGTTGGAAGGGAGCTTGAAGATCATCTCACCCCACCCCTGCCATGGGCAGGGACACCTTCCACTATCTCAAGTTGCTCCAAGCTCCATCCAGCCGGGCCTGGGCCACTTCCAGGGATGGGGCAGCCACAGCTTYTCTGGGAATTCTCTTGGGCCTGGAGAACTGGGACTGACCCAAGAGAACACTGGAGCATTGACACCAGCCCCAGAGATGGCTCCAGCACCCCCTTGGGGYTTCATCCCAAGATTTTCTGCCCACACAGGTGCCTCTGTGGCATCAAATAGAAACCCACCCCAGGTGAGTGCAAATGTAGGTTGGAAAAGACCTCCAAGACCATCAAGTCCAACCTGTGACCGATCCCCACCTTGTCACCCAGACCAAAGTGCCACATTCAGTCACTCCTTGGACACCTCCAGGGATGAGGACTCCAAACCTTCCTGGGCAGCCCCTTCCACGCCTGGCCACCCTCTCCATGAAGAAATTCTTCCACCTGATCTCCAACCTGACCCTCCCCTGGCACAGCTAGAGGCCGTGTCCGCGTGTCCCGTCACTCATCCGTCGCACGGTGTTATCCGTGGTGCTTTGCACGCTTCCATGGTTTTATAGAGCTCATCATCTTCCAACTGCTGGAAAGGGCACGGATCAGAGCCATAATCAAGGCAGAATTCTGCTTTTAATTACACCCCTCGCGACACGGTGAAATCAGCGGYGTCGCACAGCCCCCGTCGGAATGCTCAAATCAAGAGACYGAAGAAAAGGAAAYRAAAGGAATTTGGTAAAACTTCCCCRATCTGCTGGAGGGTCAGAAACTGAGTTTGGTTTTAAGAAACTTTTGCTGAGGGGAAAATTTGGCCTTTTTRCTCTCTTTTCTTGTCTTTTCTAATTAATTTTTTATCTTTTTGTTCCATTGGACATGCTAGTTTTAAAAAAGAAAGACTGGATGTCAAAACTACTAAAAGCAAACTTCGAAAACTAAGGAATAATTCATTTAAAATCAGCATCAAACCCATGCCTCTCCCTCGTGTTCTTCCATAAACTCCTCCAAAAATGAGGTGTTTCAACAAGAGCAGTTAATTATACAGACATAATGTGGAGCAAGACATTTATAAAATCCCCCAATGGCTGATGGGATGATCAGAGCATCACAAAACATTTGCAATTAAACGGAGAAATATTCGGGATTTCTGGTTGTGCTTTGCACTGTTGGTGGTAATCTTACAGTGGCATATAATAAAACAGTTGTGAAAGGAAAGAAACCCCCCTGGAAGACCAGGTGATGAGAAAATAAATTGTGATCCCAGGATAATAAAAAACCTGCACTGATTCTTAATCAGGATCAGGTGAATGAACCAGTTCTCTGCTTCCCTGTTTCTCAACGAGACAACTGCATCTTGTCAAACAACTGCTCAGATCAAGCAAAGATAAAAACATCCAACAATTATTTTTATATGCAAGAGACTTGGATTAGAGTGCAGGCATAAAATAGGAGCGTTGCCCCACTTGAAAAGAATCGGTATTTTGCATGCAGAAATGTGTCTTTTCCTATGAAAAACTGGGGAATATCTGACAAAATATTCATGCCCCTTTCTTGTTTGCTTGGTGGAGGATCCCACATATTCTCCACGCTTGGTGTAGGAGTCCCATGCTAATGCMAGCACAGATAAAAAATGTCTGAAATTTGGAGGAGAACTTCTGGGAGSCAGCAACCTTCCTTGTTCCTACAGGTTTGGAAAGAAGTTGAAAAGATTTCGCGATTTCAGGTGGAGACACACAATTTGTATTCAGAACCAGCTTCTGAAGTGACAGCAAGATTTTTTTTTTTCATCGGAGATTTCCTCAATTAACCCCAAGACATGCAAATTGGCATTTTTACTAATATTCTCCAAGGTCTCAGGCTTGTGATGAGCAGAGTCTCTC
The DNA here is from genome assembly GCA_902810485.1 of Alauda arvensis. Lineage (NCBI taxonomy): Eukaryota > Metazoa > Chordata > Aves > Passeriformes > Alaudidae > Alauda > Alauda arvensis. The sequence continues at coordinate 267,857 of CADDXX010000796.1, forward strand.
ATTAGCACACCTGCAYGGGCTCTGCAGCAAGCACACACAGCTCCTGGCATCGGAATGTTTCCCAGCTCCATTCCCAGATCAGCGGCTCCACTCTCACAGGATGCAGAAGACAATGCCCAGATCCCAGCAGGGCCTCGTGCTGCTCCACAATGTGCAGACTGACAATGCCACTGGGGTTTGGTGGCAGTCCCCTCCAAAAATTAGGGCTGAGGAAAGATTTAGTCCCCTAAAACTGGAGGAAATGCACATAAAACAGGATCAAATATAAATATAAAGGAATACAAAGTTATATAAGATGTATGATATAATATCAGGGAATCACGGAATGGTTTRGGTTGGAAAGGACATTAAAGCYCATCTCCTTGCAACCCCCTGCCATGGGCAGGGACACCTTCCACTAGAYCAGGTTGCWCAGAGAGCCCAATTTTCAGAGTCATTACATGAAGTGTTTTAGAAACAGCATCTCTCACCCTCCAGGCAATGTCCTTTCCTTGCTGAGAGCCCAGACTCCAGCTCCCAGCTTTGAAGCTGCTCTTCTGACCTTCAGCTCATCCCTCCTGGCTGCTCAAGTGCCCTGGTGTGAGTGTAAAGGATGGTGTTTGTCTGGAAATTGAATCCTGGCCAAGGATTGTTTGTTCTGGAGYGAAGGGTATGATGAAAATGAGAAAGACCTGCTGGGAAGTGGTGAAGATCTCTTTGGGCAAGAGCCAAGAATAGGACAACAACAGAGCTGCTCCTCAATGGCTTGGCCAGGGCAGTGACACTGCCTGAGGTGTCCTGGAGGAGCCCAAAGACACCAGATGCAATAAAAAAGGAAAACCCTTTTGTTCATGTACATCCAATGGTTAAATAGAACAGATACTGAGSGTAAATGTTTGGATACCTGTGAACAAACACTCCTTGGAGATTCAGTCRTTGGAGAAAGAACTCCTTGTGAGGCCCAGGATCATTATGGTGTTATCAAAGAGAGGCTCTGTAGGAGAAGCCATAATGTGCTGAGCTACAGCACAGTCATAGGAACAAGGCAGCCAAAAATATCACCGAGCACAGTGCTTGGATTTAAAAAGGAGCCCTACGAAAAATGAGGCGACTCGTTCAAAGGAAATTAGCACGAGCCACGACGGGGTGAAATGTTTGCAAGCAGCAGAGATATTGTTTAAAGACACCATATTAGAGGCTCAGAGAAAATACTCGGAGTGTATCAAAAAAGACTTTTTAAAAGACCAGAAGAAAGCTACTGTAATTAAAGATCAGAGCGAAGGAGGCTGTTACAAGTAAGAAGACTTCGTGTTCAAACACGGAAAAAAAATAGAGAGCAGGCATTCTATTAAAAGGTAGACTAAGAGATTTGAAGAACTACTTTCTAAGAGAAGGAATGAATTATCAATCCTTTTACAAACACGAGTGGATTAGGAAGCCTGACAGACAGTGTGGAGGGCCAAGAAAGGAGCAGGGTGTAAAATGAGGAACTTCTGATCTGCAGGCCATAGCAAAAGGATCAAAGAACACCAAAGGAACTTGAATTTGAAGTGTCTGGGCAGAGAAAGTTGMTTGGAATTATAGCAGAGAAGCTGTGGCTGCCCTRGATCCCTGGAAGTGTCCAAGGCCAGGYTGGATGGGGCTTGGAGCAACCTGGGATGGTGGAAGGTGTCCCTGCCCATGGCAGGGGGTGGAACTGGATGAGGTTTAAGGYTCCTTCCAACCCAAACCATTCCATGATCCCACAATTCTATTATTTGAGTGGAGACATMAAAATGTCCCTTCCAACCAGGATTGCTTTGCAGGTCCTCTAGATTTTGGTGCCTCTGCACCTTGAAAAATCTGTGCTGCTTTCTCCCCTCCTCAAAAGGAGGGAAGAGCTGGGAAGCTGGAAAAGTAGGAATGACAGGAATAAGGATGATGGAAGCAGTGGAACAGCACTGACATGAGAAGAGGGGAATTTGACTGAACTGCCCACTTGAGCYGAAGAAAGAGGGAGGGAGTTCTGCACATGGATGTGCTGTGAGGAGACTGAGCAAGGCAACATTTATAATTTCATAGCACAAGATCCAGAGATGATCTGAGCAAATGCCTCAGCTGCAGGTTCAGCAGCAGCCAGGAGCAAGTTCTGGGGAAGAATCAGCCTCAATCTTCCATTTCTCTGCACATTTGTGAGTGATTTCATCAGAAAGACAAAACTCCTCAGTGGAGTCTGTGCTGTCTTCCCAAGTTCCAATGAGCCTGCAGTGAAGCAGCAGAAGACACACCCACAAAAATACCTCTGCAAGGCTTGACCCAGCCTTTGTATGAACTGGAATAAAGGGAAAACAGTGAAGTGAATCCTTCCTCCAACCTCAAATGCTGCTGACATGCTTCTGTAGGTCAGGTCAAGATCAGTAAAAGTTTACAAGATGGGAGCTCACAGGGGAGAAAGGGAAAAGCTGCTGCCAGGGCTCCTGTGCTTTGTAGCTCTGAAAACCTTCTCCTTTCCCCATCTGCTTTTTTAACTGGCAGAGCACTCTGTGTTTTCATCCTGAGGGTTGGGAAGGGCAGAGGGAGGAGGAGGGTAAACAGTTGTTTTGCAGCGGTGGTTGTTCTCTCTAGTGACAAACTGTTTGTCTTTGGGGAAAGGTGACTGTTGCCTGCCTTTGTGACATCAAGATTGATCCCAGAATGTTTAAAATCCTTGGAAAAATGCATTTCCCATTGAYTTCTTTGGGAGCAGCTTGCACAGTTCTGCAAGCAGATGGCATGATGTATATTAAATTATCACTTATGTCGGGGGGCTTATTTTAAGGATGGAAGTGTCGTCTCTTGGTATTTATGCCAGAACTGCTCATCCCCAAATCAGGATTTTTCTATCCTTCCAGCCGTCCTGGAAAACATTTGAAGGAACATGCCCTTCCCAAAGRGAGGTAAAAAACAGCATCATCTTGCTCTTCTTTGGCATCTTCCARTGAAAAGTAAATGAATTTTAAAAATCCTTATGAAAGAAAGGTCCGAATTGGTGTAAACTGAACTAAAAGACAAATGTCCCTCGGAATTCACGGTGAATCTCCTGCACCTGGGTGAAGGTTCACACTGACAAACAGTGACAACAGGGATGAGGAGTGCAAACACGGCTTGTGAAGCCCAAAAAGTCTAAAGCAAATGCTGAGTCATCAACAATATTTATAACCTTCAACACTCAGAATAGAAGGCACCAAGGGGCTGCAATTACTGAGATGTGACAAATGTTGAATTTTCATTCACAGCAGCTGCAGGACACGCGTTTGTCCAAACACGCTGCTGCTGAAAGTCACAACCTTTGCTTCAATCTGTGGCCATGGGTTTTAAATTATGCTCTGCTCACTTTGCCCATGAAAAGCATTGCTGTTGACAGCCCCCAAAAATTATGCCCAGCTTTGCAGCTCTCCATATCCCACTCTCCCATGTTCTACTCCTCTCTCTAATCTGGTTTGATAACAGTCCAGTTTTCTGTGTCACTTGCCAGCCCTCTCAGGCTCATTTTGGTGCCTTGCAGCCCATGAATGTTGTGAGACTCTTCTGTGGATGGTCTGTACTTTAATACTCTTCACATCCCTGTTTCCAAACCAAAATTCTAACCCATCACCATGAAAAAAAAATTCAATCAACAACATCTGCACTGGGCTYGTTATGGCCTTCACAGAATCATAGAATATTTTGGGGTGGTAGGAGATTTTTTGAAGGTCATCCAGTCCAATCCCCTGCCAGGGGCAGGGACACCTTCCACTAGACCAGGCTGCTCAGAGCCCCCTTTAGGATGTTCTGTCTCATTTGGAATGTAACTTCCTGAGGGGTCAGAAGAGGTGACAAAGTCCCATTGATTTCCCTGAGACTACAATATCTACCTACCAAGAGAACTTCAATACCTAAGGATCTTTTATGCTTGGAAATGTCCAAGGCCGGGTTGGACAGGGCTTGGAGCAACCTGGGATAGTGGAAGATGTCCCTGCCCATGGCAGGGGGTTGGAATTGGATGATCTTTGAGGTCCCTTCCCAACAAAACCATTCTGTGACTCAATGRTCTGGACCTGTGTCTTCCTGTAAGCACTGCACAGCAACATCCAGCATTGCAATTCCAATAAAGAATGGAATCAAAAGTCACAACATCCCATGGATGATTAAAAATAATCTAATGGGCAGTCAGATATATTTTACATATGCTGGTAATTTATTTTCTTCCAAAGAGAATATTACCTGGCATTTAATTTCCCTAAAGGATCCAGATGCTGTCAGGAAATGTCCTGATATTTTTGTTAAAAGCCGGGAAGCATTTCAGGTGGCTCTTAATCCACTTCATTATGATTTTTTTTTTTCAACGAAAACACCTCGAATACACAACCTTTCCATTTCCATCAGCACCTGAGTGCRTTTTGCCAAGCAGTGACAGGCTGCACTGCAGATCTGTTCCCAGGAGAGCTTTCTGTGTTGTGATTCCATAATCACCGTTATCGCCGGATGCCACGACAAAACCAAGGTATGTGTGGTCAAACCCCTAAACATTTCTCATACCTTTGATGAAACACTAATTTTGCTTTATTTTTGCGTGCTTCCTTATGCAGGGAGGTGAGGAGACAGCTCACATTCCATAAAGATCATCCTCCTGGAGACCAGCGAATGCCTGGTTTGCAGGACGTGCTGCTGCAGTGGAGGAAGGAGCCCACGAGAGGGCTCAGGGAAGCAGCCCTGGACCAGCATCCCTGGGAAGCTGCTGGGCAGGGAAAAAACGCAGGGCCTTGAGGGAAAGCTCATCTCTTCAATCATSCTCACCTTAAAACATCTCATCTAGGGGCAAGCCAATAAACAAGCAGTCCAAACAACATCAGCTTTTATTACCGCGGGTAGTATCACGCATGTATTTTTAATCTTTTGCCTGTGTATTTCTTACAAACTTTATTAATCCCGGGAAATGCTGCTGCGGGGAATATACGATGGCACTTAGAGCTGATGAAGCTCCCTCTCGGTTTTATGGTGTCGGCACAGCGGGCTCTGCTCAGC
>CADDXX010000796.1:278457-289897 GCA_902810485.1 Alauda arvensis
CTCYAGKARCMTTTGGACAGTGCTCTCAGGSATGCACAGGGTRGGAATGTTGGGGTATCTGTRCAGGGCCAGGACTCAATGATTGTCATTGAATCCCTTCCAACTCAGGATATTCTGTGATTCACTCTTTGACAGTTTTATCAGCTACAGAGAAGAACTGGGAAAATGATTTCTGTCAGCAGCTGAGGAGAAGCTGCAGGAGCAATAGCAACAAAGACAAGGGATTGGAACAAGCCTAGATTCGTCATTTAAATGGTGACAAGGTCTAGGCACAGAACTCAATTTTCTACGTATCTGCCATAATCACCTTTATATTTCTATACTTTGGTAATCAGTTCCTTTGGGAGCCCTTGAGAAGTCACAGCAATGTATCTGTCAGGCTGGAATACTGCTCCTGGACAGATTAAGGCACATCCAACCAAGAATCAAAAAACCAGATTACACCAGCACTTGCTTGGTCTGAGCAGCACCAGAATGGTGAATTCCTTACTCACATCTTCATCAAAGCAGGARGAAAAAAAATCAGGAAATACGTCACTTGAAAACCTGAAGAGCGTCCAGAGATGTGCAATGACTCAAGAGAATTAGAAAACATCCTTGACAGTGATGAACTCCCAGAGTCCTGTTTATCTTTTCTTGAGGGATGACCGCAGCCTGCAGCGCTAAGTCTGGATAACAAAACCTGGATAAAAGCAATCTCCTCATTCCAGGCGAGATAAGCTAAGCTGCGACGGGTGGGAGCCAAAGCCAACCTAAAAATAAGCTGCATATTTTTAACAGTAATCAAGCACTGAATAATCCACTAAAGCCCGTGGAGGATCTTCTTTCACTGCATGTTCTCAGATAAAAAAGAGATTGCTTTTCCAGGAGATGCACACAGCAGCACAAACCTGCCTTCCCAATCSCTGTACTTCCACGGAGATGGCCACACAGGGCTTTATCAGTTTCAAGATACGGCAGATTTTGTTACACAGGAAAAAAAACCTCATCTATCCCAAACCACAAAGACTAGGAAATTTAACTCTRACGGATTATATATAGGAAATGTCAGGCCCTGGAAAAAAAATTGTGTGCATTTTGAGCAAGTTCCTAGGACTGGATGAGTAGGAATTTGTGCAAAGCCCTGGCTGAAAAGGAGAGAGGTAAGCCCACGTCCCTTTTCTTCGTGCTCTCTCTCCTCTCCTTTTCCATCTTCATGGAAAATTTTTAGCATCTGCCGTAAAATTGCTGTGCTGGGAACACTGTGATAATTACACGGGAATGCAAGCACTGTGTAGGTGCCATAATCCAGGCTTTCTTTCCTGATGTATTTCTTAATTCAGTGTGTTAGTACATAGGAAGTCCATGTTTAAGTGTGAAGCATAATACACCATAAATAAAAAAGTAATCTGTTCTACTGCTTGCTTGGAGAGGTAAAAAGAATAAGAAAACTTTAAATAAAGTTAGAGTGTAATTTTCAGAGTCTCTCACCCAGACCTCACCCTCTGCAACAAGGGGAGGGGATAGCCCACACTTCCCTGAAATATAAGCGGGATTTATCTAATTTAAACTATCYTCTGTTTCTATGGAGCCAACGAGCACTAAACCCTTGTGAAAATCAGTTTTTATTTGTTAAGTGGCACGGTGGCTTATTCCCATTTAATACTTGGGATTCAGTGACGAGTCAGGGACGGGGAGGGTGAAGTGCCAGGCAAACAGGGAGCCCCAGGCTGATTCCTGCCCCCAAGAGCTGTAATTTTCCAGCATCAGCAGCCCTGCTGTCACTGCTCTGCATCCCAGTCCTCTGCTGTTTTCAGCCTCACGAATGAAGCAGCTTGACTGGGTGATGAAGCAATTTTTCCTGGAGGAATTAATGCACYGGAAAGGGCACCCGTGATTTAAGGGATACACAGGGCACCAATACATGACGACAGCACGTTCAGCCTTGATCTTGGAGGATGACCAAGATCACTGGAGTGGAGGCAAGGCTGGCTTTTCAGCAGCTGGAATTTTGGAGCACATCAGGGCTCTGGAACAGTTCAGCTGTTCCCCTGTGAGGCTCAGCAGCCAAACATGAGCCTGGTTTTCTGTTCCTCATGTCTGACTGCCTTCAGTTCATACAGGGAAGATGGCAACGAAAACAAAACTGGTCACAAAGAGGCAGAAAAAATTCAAGCTCACAGGTGGAGACATTCATTCTGAGGGGAAAATTCCATTGCCATCCATTGTGACACCAAGCAGTGCATTTTTTAGGAACACAACGTTGGCAGAGAGGTGTGGTGAAGGTGAAGAGATGGGCAGTGTAAAACCAGTGCATGCTGTCATCTTTAATGGTTTCTTACAAAGAAAGGGCTGGGAATTGACACCATGACAAAAAATGAGAGAAAAACTAATGAGATAAACATGTTTTAAATAAAACTCACACTTTGTAAGCGAGCATTTCTGGTTCTGACTCACTTGCACTCTCAAAACATCACAGGTATTTACCACAAGCATCGCTACATTCACTCATCATTCAATGGATTTTCTCCAGGATATTATAAGACTTTTTTTGAGATCCTCTCCAGTCCCGACCTCAGTAATTCCAGTTGCCATTACTTAGAAATCTTGTTCATGGAAAAAAACTTCAAATTTGACTGCAATCTTGGGACTATCTGTGCTCAAAGAGGATGTTGTTCACCTTTCAAAYACAAAACATGGAACCTGAAAGCTGAGGGGAGGGACAGTTTTGTTTCTCCTGTTTCTATCTGAAGTTTTAATTTTGAAGGAAGCCATGATTTTCCTACTCCTCTAGACTGTTTCAAGAACACCTGGGAATTCTCAATATTGCTGTAAATACCAAACCCCCTTATATATATATGAATTAAATTCTAGGCCTCAGGATTATTGTATCTATGTAAAACCCAGCTCAATAATAAGTTAAATGGAACTGCATATGTCATAGACAACTTTGTGAGAATTATCTGACCTTCTTCTCAGAGTAGGCATTAGCCTGTTTTTCATCATCTTCTCTCTATTCAGCTAACAACTCAAAATTTTCAAAACCCTCCAAATAAATTTTGTAAYCAATATYCTGTCCCTTGCATAGYCCAGTGGAGSTGTTCCTGCCCATGGCAGGGGGGTGGAATGAGMTAAACTTTAAGGTCCCTTTCAACCCAAAWCMTTGTATGATTGTACAAATATGCACTGTATTACCCCCAAAACACAGTGGGTACTTTCCACAAGCACTCATGCTCTGATCACTTTTAATTGATCCTTTTTATTGCAAACATAGGTGCAGAATATTCTCCCTGGAGATTTAYGTTACTTGGATCATAGTCACTGAAAAAATACTCTGCCAAATTGGGATGATGATACAATACATTGGCTAAACACAACACAGGAGCCTGCTGTCAACATTAACAACCAGAAAAGCCATGGAAAAAAATGTAAATATATATATTATTGGGGGTTGGAAMGAAATAAGCTTAAAAYGCCTCTKCCAACCCAAACCACTCTGTGGTTATTGTACAAATAAAGCACATTATTGCACAAAATGGATGTGTAGCRTGTCTTCCTAAATGTGGCTGCAAAATCTTCTCTAAACCCGGGAGTGTGGACAGGCTGGAGGGTGGATGTGACACGGATGAGGACATGAGGTCCTGGACCCCACGAGGGTCCCAAAATACTGAGAACAACGCTGTGGGCAGACTTCAGAGCAAGCAGAATTCCACAGAGGCGCTTCCCAGGAACACGGCCCAGCGGGCAGAGCCCACGGGAAGGGATATTTCTGTAGGAGAAAAGGATTTCTGTACACCAAACTAACGTGGTTATGCAGAAGCCACTTTATTGTTCACAATAACAGTTACAGATTCTAGGATGAATATTCACGCAATCATGCATTATTTGATGGAATCTTCCCCTTTGTCTACGAGGCTGGCACGCACTCTTCAATTGGTCAAAGCCTATCATAATGTCGAGCTTGCTTGTATCTGAGGTTTGCATTCTTGATGCTCACTTTCTCAGGCTCTTCGTTCTTATTTTAGCCTTGCTTTTGCCTCAGCGGCTTYGGTGAATCCCTGAGGGTTTGAGTAACAAAACTACAGGTGTTCCGGTAAGATTACAAGGCGTTTGGCTGGTACACAGAATTTTGCCCAAATCGYGCAAATACATTGCTACATATTTTTGGGATAAAGAGTCAACTGAGGACACTCGGGGTGCGGGAACTCCCGGGGCAGCGTGAGGGCTGAGGTGCCGTGCCTTTGCCGCTCGGCAGGGGGCGCGCTCCCCGCCACTCCCTCCCCGGGGCTTACACACACACACCCCCTCCAGCGGGCGATGTCGCCGCGCCACCGCCTGCACCTCCTGCTCTTCCTCCGCACCCTCCACGGCTCTGCCTTCGGCATGGGCGACTGGGCCTCCCGCCTGCCGCAGCCGGSCGAAGCGCTGCCCGGCAGGACCCAGCGCATGGCGGTGCCAGGTACGCGCTAACTCCGTTTCGTTCCTCTCCGTCCCCGTCCCCCCGCTCCCTCCCGCCGCCGCCTCAGCCGCGCGCCCCTTCCCCGCACTCCGCCTGCGCATGCGCGGCGCCCTCGCGGCGGGGCGGGGCCGAWACCGCGCATGCGCGGTGAGAGGCGGGACGGGGCTGTGGGGAGGAACATGGCGGCGCCGGGGGGTGCGTCCCGTGAGGGGGAGACGGGGACAGGAGGATAAATGCGGCTTGGGAAGGTGTTTGTGTCGAGGTTGACTCGCGCAGCGACGTTTCTTGTGTGCCGTAAGGATAGGGGTGGATGGGTTGGTGGGGCAGCCAGCGAGCGCGGCGCTGTGTTGGCCCAGAGAAGCTGTGGTTGCYCCATCCMTGGAAGTGTCCAAGGCCAGSTTGGACGGGGCTTGGAGCAACCTGGGATRGTGGAAGGTGTCYCTGCCCATGGCAGGGAGATGGAACTGGATGAGGTTTAAGATTCCTTTCCACCCAAACCATCCTGTGACTTTTTTTCCATCATTTCTCTTGGCTGTGTATGAATTTTCTCTTTATTTTTTACTGACACCAGCAGCGGGGTTTTAAGCAGATTTCCTTAGCCTTTAGTGTTTTTGTTACTTAATAAAACTCAAAAATAAATCCACGACATGCTGTGTGTTTTCTATGGGTGTTTTAGGAAGAAATCCTTCCCTGTGAGGGTGGGGAGGCCCTGGCACAGGGTGCCCAGAGAAGCTGTGGCTKCCCCTGSATCCCTGGAATTGTCCAAGGCCAGGTTGAACAGGGCTTGGAGCAACCTGGGATAGTGGAAATTGTCCCTGCCCATGGCAGGAGATGGAATGAGATGAGCTTTAAAGTCCCAACCCAGTTAATTTTGTGATTCTGTTTGCAAAGTGCTTTYAAATTCTTAATTCTTCCTATTATTTTTCTCTTTTGAGTAGATGTSYGCCATCAGGTAAGCAAGCTAGCAAYCCAGAATTAAGGAATTTACTTTCTGACRGTCCTCTTAGGATCTGAAGGTGTTCCAAGATGAGTGTCAGTGTTGTTCAGGAGGAATTTTAGTGGCACCAGGGTGCTCTAACATGTATTTGATAGTTCACATACGAGGTATTTGTTGAACAGGTGGAATTTTAGTGGCACTGAGGTGCTCTAACACATGCATTTGATAGTTCACATACAAGGTATTTATTGAACAAGGTGTTATTAATATATCTTTGCTCCAAGCTCCTATGGACCTTAACAAAATATGTGAACTTAGGGCACAAAATAAATACTTAAAGACATTAACTACATAAATGCTGGTGGAGGAATTATAAATGGCTGATGGCATAAGAGAGTAGTACAGTTTTGCATTGAGTTGATACTTGGTAAATAGCTGGAATTAGTGGTGAAATTAAAGGTAGCAGGGAGAATATGATTTCTGATGTGGGGAAAATGGACTCAGAGGAGGGGTGCAAAGGTGGGGTGTGTTCACACAGCAGTGAACTCCAGGGATGACACCAAGAGTACCCAGAGGTGGCACCAAGAGGAGCACATTCCTTGGATTAAAGTGGCAGCTTTGTGTTGTTTGTTGAGAAAAGAGTGGACAGAAGACACACCAAGCTCATTTTGTGCTAAGTTATTGCACAGGTGGAACAATTTTGGGCTGCTGTACAGAAAGCATCCTCATAAGGCCAAATTACAATTTTTAAAAATGTTTTTCTGTGGCTAAATCTGGTATTRTGTATTTAATAGCAGCACAGCCCTCCAGTGAACTGTCAATTTTAAAACAACATGTAAGTTGCTCAGAAAAGAACGGCAATTAAAATGTTAGGCTGATGATCAACTCAAGGCTGATTGACCTCGCAGACCCTTGCCAYGTTAATAATCTGTGAGTCAGGAACCAGAACTGGAGCTGGTGTTCCAGGTGAATTCTTACCAGCACAGCAGAGAGGAGAGGGATTTTTCTTGTCTCTGCAMTGTGAGCACATTTAACCTGGCATCCAGCAGGCTCACAGCTCCTTCCCAGCAGCTCTGAGATCATCTTGCTCTTGTTGTTGACCTCCCTGAGGTTTCTGTTGGTGTAGCCCTGGAATTTTTCCAGGTCTCCTYGGATAAAGCTCTGCTGTTTGCTGTGTCTGCTCTCGCTGTGTGTTTAGGGCTGCCCTCAGATCTGCTGAGCGTGTTTGCTGTCAGATCACTYCTCTTGCTGTTTCAGCTATYGAATGATTCTGGCCCCAGCAKCAGCCCCTGGGGTCACCTGCTGCCCASCAGACATTAAGGGATTGATCCCTGCCTTTGGARGCTGCTGCTCCTGCCCARTTTTTGACATGCAGGCTGTTCCTCCAGCCAGGACTTTGTCAGCTTCCTCAGCAAATGCTGGGAGAGAGGGTGGCAGAACCCTGATAAAGTCAACATGTGCTGCAGCCACTGCTCTGCCTTGCTCTGCAGGGCCAYCATTTCAGCCTAAAAGGGCAGCTCAGCTGCATGATTTGCCTTTGGTAAATGTGTTGGTTATTCCAGATTATTTTCTTGTTCCCTATTTGGAATTAATCTCTAAGAGGGCGTTCTCCATGATCTCCCCTGGGACTGAGCTGAAGCTGAGCATCCTCTACCCCCTCTATTATATTTTCTTTTTCCCTTTCTTAAAAGGGATTGTTACTGTAGCCCAGATCTCATCATCAGAGATCCCCAATCACTCTGGTTTTTCATTATTTCTGATTTGTCACTTTGTTCTTCTGGTATGGCAGTTCCACACCAGCAAACTTGGCCTCCSAGCTCTGGATAAACTCCATAGGGCTCCTTGGATTTAAACACATTTAGCTTCTTTAAGTAGTCATAACCCKTTTTTCCTCACATTGTTTGCTGCTTTTCTTTCTGACTGCACCAGCCTGGAGAGGTTTTGGAGCAGTTGTTGTTTGTGGAGACTTGTGCAAAAGAGGTTTTGAGCAYTTCAGTCTTTTCTGTACACACTTCCAGGCTGTCTCCTGTACTCAWCAATGCACCTTGATTCTTTCTGAGCTTCTTTTTACTGCTCTAAATGTTGTAGATTCATTTCTTACTGCCATTTATGTCCTCAGATGGGCTGAACTCCAGCTTTGGCCTTGCTGATTTTGTGCCTGAATGCTGAGGTGGTGCTTTTCTGTGCCTYCTTTGTTGCTTGTTTTTGGTTTCTGTATTTTCGTGCATTAAGCAGCTCTGTGTTTCTGAGTTCCCAGTTTTTCTACATGATATTTTGCTCCTTAGAAAGTTTTTTTTTTTTAATTCAGATCACCTTGAAGAGCCTTTTTCTCCCTCTAGCAGCCTCCCAGGGGATTCTCAGGGGCTGCAGCTCCTCCCAGGGGACAGTGGAGGGGCAGCTCTGATCYCTGCTCTCTGTGACCAGGGASAGGGCCCAGGGAACGGTGGGAGCTGTGTTAGGAGAGGTTTGTGRTGGATATCAGGAAAAGTTTCTTCCCCCAGAGGGTGTTTGAGCTCTGGAACAGCTCCCCAGGGAATGGTGACATTCCCAAGGCTGCCAGAGCTCCAGGAGTGTGTGGACAAATCCCTCAGGGATGCCCAGGGTGGGATTGTTGGGGTGTCCTGGGCAGGGTCAGGAGTTGGACTCAACAATCCTTGTGGGTCATTTCCAACTCAGGATATTCCATGATTCCATGATCATTCCCTGTATAAGCCAGAGTTAAAAATGCTAACTCTSTGTGCTTTCCCAGCCTTCCTTTGGATCCCCATCTCTGCTGTCCTGTGGTTGCTGACAGCACTGTTTCCCTCTGGAGCCCTGTGCTCTCAGGCAGTTGTGTTTCAGTAGAGTGCAGCTCCCCATCCCGTTTTCCTGTGCTGGGAAGGATTATTCCTACATCCTGCATGACCTGATCCCTGCTCCAGCTGTGTGTGCTGTGCCAGGTCTCTGATCCTTGTCACATCAGAGGTCTGTGACCACACCTGGACATCCTGGTGAGCCAAGGATGCAGACACTTGAGGRAAACTTCTTCCAGAGCTTTCTGGACTTGCAGTGTCCATCCTCTTCTCCTCCAGTGGTGTTGGCAGCCTTTTGCTTTCCCAGGTGAAGAGCTGCAGAGCATTTAGCTCTTTGTCTCTTGGAAATCCCATAGATTTCCTGCTCCTCACCCTGATGGGATAAAACATCCTTGGAGCTCCTTCCTTGTGCTGCAGCAGCTGCATCTGCCACAGCAGAGCTCCCARAAGTGAGGCTGCTGCTGAGATCCCTGTGGAGGAGCACCAGGCTCTTCCCAGAGTTCACCTGGAGGGAGGCTGAAGTTCCAGAGGTGTTAGTGCACACTGAGGATCCAAGAAAATCCTGCAGTTAGACCTGGATAAACCACTCTGCATTAGCTGAAAGGAGCACAGACATCAGCAAACTTCACTTTTTATTTTTGTAAGCAAGTTGAATTTATTGGGTCTTGTACAAATTTCATAATCTGGGARTTAGAGTTTGTTGTGCTGTTTTCTTCCCTTGCAATAGAGCATCTGCATTCATTTAAAAAAATTATTTCTTGCATACCCTTTTAGAATGGTGCAATATGATGTTGTGCCTTATAGTAAAAACACACATTATTTATTGCTTCAACCTTTCTGGTATAACTCTACTTTTCAGAGTTAATTTTAGTTTGACTGCTGCTGAAACGTGGCTGTGTTTTCTGAGTATGTGAGGATATATTGCTTACACTATTAAATTAATTATTTTATTTTATGACAGTGGTAGGAGCAGCAGTAAAGGATGAATGTGTATGAATATAGACATTGAGTAATATATATATATATATATATATATATACACAGAGGCTTTTTTCTGTTAGATATCCTGAGGTAGCAATGCATAATAAATTAAAAGGATGTTTTTCCTGCTGTTCCCAATGAGCAGTGTCAGAGAATATCTTCTTTCACATCTGTAGTGACTTTTTTGAGGCAGAGAAAGTCCAGCTCATGGGCAGAGRGCCTTAGGATTGTTTAAACCTATCAGGCCTCTTAGCTTTATATCTAAAGATTAATAGAGCAGTAATTACAAATGTGAAGGAGGTCATGGTGAATTTTAGTCTGACCTTCTGTGTAAAAAAAAAAAAAAACCACATCATTGCCATGAATTAATTCTTGCTCGAATCAGATCATGCTCTTTAAAGAAAACATTGATTAAAAATGTCATTTGACAGAGTATCCACATGCTCTCCCTGTTAGTCCTTTTTTACCATTCTTAAGACACTGAGCAGAAATTATTGTGACCTGTGGTCTGCTACTTCCACTTGTCTTACCACCATTGAACTATGTCCTCAAAATAAGAAATAAGATGAAAAATATTAATGGTTATTTCCTTTGTTGGTTTAAATAATTGTTATTGTGAGCAAATACAAAATTTTTTCAGACATGAATTCAGTATTGCTGTATTTTAGGTCTAAAATAAAGATGCTTGACTGAGATAAAACCTCAGGACAAAACCTCAACGTTCATCTTAAGGTTTAGGAGGATTTGTTTCTTCAAATTTCCCACCACTTTATTTAYGTGGCACAGGATTCTACACAATGAATTAATTAGTTATCCATTTTTTATTGAGTTTGTATGAAATATGGGCCAAAAAAAGCCACACTTGACTTCCACTGCAGCTCAGYGGAGTGTGTTGAGTAACAGTGTCATATGTGGTTTAACACTTTTCCAAATTGCAATTTACCTTTCTAACTCAGAAGAGTTAATTACTTCTTTCTTCATTCTAGGAGACAATCTTTGCCTCAAACACACTCAAGCCTTCAATTTCCATAAATTATTAAATTTCATTACAATTTTGTTGTSTATGCCAAGACTGAAAGCAGAATGCAGAGCAGAGAAACATCTCACCCCAGTGATTGTTTATTATCTGAAAAAAAAAAACTTCTCAAATGTGTGGTTACAGCTTCCTTTCAGGTACATCCAGCATGAATTTCCTTGGAAATCCTGCCTGTCATGGCTTTTTTTAGTTCTCTAATTTATTTTTTTTTTGTGTGTGCCTTGTCAGGTAATTATATTCACACACTAAACACCTAATTTTCAAGCCAACTGTACAGCTGTAAATATTGTGCTCTCGTTGGAAAAACAGGAATTACTTTTAAACCCCCCCTCACTGCATTTTACATTTTGGAAGGTGCTGCAAGGAGAAGCGAAGATGAAGCCAACATAAAGAGATTTTTTTTTGTTGTTGTTTGCATGTGGAGAGATGAATAGCAGAGAGGAAATATATTTACAGAGCTGCACATCCAGCTGCCAAATGTGGAAATAACCCTGATGGGATAACCCTGCGCTTACTCACCACCTCTCACCGCRTCCCAAGAGAAAGGGTGACATCTTTCATCACTAAACCTCTCAAAAATACAACAAAAAAAGTGGGGAAAAAAAAAAAAAGTCAGTTTGTTGGAGTTGCTGGAGCTGTGCTTGGCATGCGCCTCACAGCCCGGGGGGTGCGGAGGAAGCGCTCCCGGGGCTTCTCCTGGCAACAGCCCGGGTTGCTGGGAGACAGCATCGCCTAAACGGGGAGCAACTTCACCCAACTGGCAGCCTCCTGCATCCAAATGAGGATGCTGATGCCTGAATTTCCCTSCTCTGAAAGGAGAAAGGAATCCGGAGGGTCTTTGCCAGGAGGGTTGTGTGTGGGTGCTGCTCTGAGGGATCTCTCAAAGCTGTGTGATAAAAGGGGGTGATTGCTCCTGGGTGAAGGTGGTTGTGGTACACGCAGGGTTCAGGAGCTTCTCCTTGCTGCTGTTTTGAAAAAGGGATGTCAGTGTCTGAATTTGGCAAGTTCGGGGTGTTAAACCTGTCAGTTATGAGAGTTAAACAACAAGGTTGTATTTGCTCAGGTTATTTTTCCTGACTGGAGAATATTTTATCTGATTTTGTCTGAGTCCTGGGATACATTTGGCTGCTTTGGCTGATTGTGTCCATTAATCTTTAGTGCAGGAATGACACTGACTGGACATTTAGATAATGCTGTGCTCTGGATCCCACATGTTCCTCCATAATTGAGTGAATGTAGATCCCAGGCACAGACAC
>CADDXX010000797.1:0-61022 GCA_902810485.1 Alauda arvensis
ACTACAAATGAAAGTGCACAAGCATCTATGTAATTAAATTTCTAATTTCAATTAGAAAATAATTAGTGTCTATACTGTAGACTCTAGTATATTAGTGTAAATTTGCTGCTAGAACTAAATTATATCTAGCTGGTAGATCTTGATTCATTGTATTGCAGTATGCAAACTCATCTAGACACAAAATCAACTTCAAACCCCTCTGTTTTCTCTACCCTGAAAGAAGAAATGGAGAAAGAACTCCAGCAAATTAAAGTGGGGATGAATTTTATAGCTACCACCTTTCTGAAAAGATAGCATGCATTTATGCATAATACAGACCACTTATAGCATCAGAGAACATTTTATCTCCTGAGAGCAGAATAGCTGTACTGAAGAGGTTCACTCACTAAATTTAAGAACACCCTTGAGCAGATTATTGTCAAAAAGCAAACAATCCTCTGTGCTGAGAAAGGCAGCAGAGCTTTGCAAAGATCTTTAGAAACACCACACAGCAGAAGGAAAGTCTAGACAGCAATCTTGTTTTTTGGGAGGACACCAAACTGAAAGAAAGGGGAGACATCAGTGTTTCTTTACTGATTAAGAGATGGCCATTTAACCTCCGGCACTGAGCAAATCCCTTTGGAATCAGAATCCCAAGCTCTAAAGGAGTACTTCAGTGGCTGAAGATGGTATTTCAATGCAATCGATGACCTCTCCTCGCAGAGAATATTCTGTAGTGATTTGTCTGGTGATTATAGAAGAGCCTGATCTCTCAGGGAGTCCAGAGCCACCCTAGAGAGAAAAGCCAGCAACCACAGTTTGTATGGATACTGCTGACAGAGAAGAGCAAGAGAAAGAATCTGAAAGCAATTTCAGACAAATCGGAAGAATGATGACAGTAAAGACAACTGTGTCTGTGAAATGTTCCTAAGAAATTAAAGAATTGTGTCTGGCTCAGAAAGTACAGGGAGTAAGAACTTGGATTCATCAGAAACCGGGTTGCATTCATGCAACCACAGTGGATTACAAAGCATCCATTAGGAAGGAATGGATTTAAACTCAATGATAGAACTAGGCTTCTCATGCTTGAAATAAATAGCAACAGTTAAGTTATGAAAGAAGACATGCACACTCAAGCAGAGGAATTAGGAATGGTTGGGTGTTCTTCATACAGAATGTCATGGTTTAGGAATCAGAGTCCACAATTTAGTGAAACACTCCAAACCCCTTACCACTCAATCACTTCCCCTGACCCCTTCTTGCAGCAGGCCAGAGAGAATTGGAGGAACAACAGGTGAAGATCATGGTTTGAGATAGGAACAATTTACTAGAAACAACCATTGAATTAGAAATTAACAATAATAGCTACAATATGAATAAGAATGTATACAAGAGGTGAACAATTCACATGTGAGTGCTCACCACATGGAAATCATGAATACCTGACTGCTCTGCCACGCTACCCAACCATAGGGACCCTTTTCCCATGACCCCTACACATGATGTATAGAATAGAATAGCAAAAAATAACTTCAGGGTCCTCAAGTTCCATACCCCTCCTGGTTACTGCAAATGGTAACCCTGTCCTGGCCAGAACCAGGACAGATGTAAAGATAAGAACAAAAACAGCAGTATTTAAGCTTCTACATCAAAGTTGGAATATTAAGAAGTTGTGTGGATGATCTTCATCTAGCACTAAATAAAGACATATAATCAAATGCTGAATATTTATCTCATCAGTGGGAGACTGTAATTGAGTTATAAAATGTACAGGACTAATTCTGAAACAGATATGAAAAAAATACTTGCCTCAGAAGGTAACAGAATTAAAATAGATTGAAATTTCAGGTCTCAGATAGGAAGAGCATGTTTTTTTAAATGTATTTTTCTGATACCACATGATGGTGACACTTGCTGTGATCTGCTTGTAGAGATTAGAGGCAGGAAATACAGCAGGCCTGGTAACCTGTTGGTTCAGTTTGTGTCTCACAAACAGGACAGATCTTTGATAATTGTAGATTTAGGATTTATTATTTGTTTATATCATACAAGTAATAAGTAAGAGATACAGAAAAACAACAACATTTATGTAAACTAAATCAAGAGACAAAATAAAAACTTCTGTAGAGCATTTTATAAGAATTTTCTCAACCAATAGCTTACAATTAACAAGCTTAACATCACATTACTTTAGTAAATCAGAACACGACCCACATGGGTTCCAGGTTAACAAAAGCCTTCTATGAAGCTAAAAACAATACACAATAATTCATTATTAAGTTTGAAACTTTTTTTTATTTTTGTTAAGCAAGGTATTTAAGTCCTTTACATCTTGAACTATCAGCATGTTTTTGTTCTTGTTCCCTCCAACAGACACAAACGTACTTTTTAGTTCCTAATTTCCTAGTTTCTCATGAGAATTTGTAGAATTTCCTAGCTTCTCTCAGCCTCCTGTCAGCTTCTTAAAACTTCTTTTATACATCCTGGGTTCTCTCCCGCTTTTAGGATTCCTACAGTAACCCTGACTCCACTTAAACTAGACAAATGTCATCTAAAGGTCCAATGCAGAGACCACAATTTTGCACACTCAGTGACTGGCAACTGGCTGACAGCTTCACAAGGAAACTGGGGATGAAGGCATGGTACTCCAGGGGTGCAACGGTTTTCTGGATTGAACCACTAATAGCAGTTCGCCCCATAATCCTTGGACAAATACTGTTCTGCTGCTGCTCATGTTGCATCCCTATCAGGTTACTCTCAAACCTACTAGGCTGCATTCACCTCTAACCAGTTATTCTGTTTCTTAGTATATTGCTTCTGTCCTGCTCTATTTACAGACAGTACTTGTCATCTAATCAAGGTATTTCTCTTGTTGAATTGTGAGCATAATTTTATGGTAGTATATCTTGTACACTTTGTTTAGGTGACTGAATCTGTTTTGGAAACTCACATTCGTGGAAATAAACCTATTGTTTACAATGTTTTACAGTGTTTTAACCTATGTTTTACAATCATGGGAACATCTCTGATCACAGGAATCCACACTAGCAAATGGGGATGTAATTATTGGATGTTAGCTCAAAATCAGGAAAGTAACTTCCACCTTAGTGGAAGACTATATAACCAGCTATATAGTCACCAAGTACTACTTCAAACAATGTATCAGAATGGAGGCCTAAGCTACTTATAGACAAATATATCATTCATAATGTAAAATGCACCACTGGGTAAGAAAATGAATTCAAGTATTTTTGAGAAATGACACTAACTTTATATCAATTTAAAATTCTGTTCCACAAAAGTCTGATTGTCCCTTGATTGGGCATGAAAACTATGGACATCAGCCACAGGAAGAAATGAACTGAAAAATTACAGATGTGTTGGCAGACCAATGATTAACCAATGAGAATATATATTCTCAGCATAGATATAATTACTTGAAAGAATAATTATAGCCTGATGTAAAATTTGTACCATTTCTTTTTAACACAATATTTAAGCCTTTCCATATCTCACAACACATATCCCAGAACATCTAAGCACTTTTCCTTTGTTTTAGAAAATGAGCAAACTATGCAGCAACTGTAAAGATTATGATGGGCTAAAGTTTACAAAAATATTTTAAAAGTATGCTTTCATAAGATTTTTTTTTTCTCCCTTTATATTTTTTTTCACATGAGCTTTATATATGCCTACAAGAAGTAGCTTCTACTTCTACATTCTACAGTTTTGAAGGTTGTGAAAAATACATGTTTTGATTGCTTGTGTTTTTATAATTCTATGTGAAAAACATGGCTTAGATCATTTTCTT
Source organism: Alauda arvensis (assembly GCA_902810485.1). Lineage (NCBI taxonomy): Eukaryota > Metazoa > Chordata > Aves > Passeriformes > Alaudidae > Alauda > Alauda arvensis. The sequence goes on from CADDXX010000797.1 coordinate 3,791, forward strand.
GTCAAGACCACTTTGTGTCTTGTTCTGTTTCTACAGCTGAAGAAAAGCATGGTTGAAAATTAGTGAGCTTTTTTTGCAAAGTTGCGCTAATCTGACACAATGCTGAACTTCATAAGGTTTGAGGAATTTTCTTTTTTCTTCTAATGAAAGTATTTTTCCCAAAACAGCCTGGATAAGTTTTTCTAAATTAACAACGTATTAAAAGAAAAATTCTTCAGAAGACTGAGTACCTAATTTAGGTTAAAATTAATTAATATCCACTCAGGATTATGTAGCATTTACCTAGGTATCTAGTCCTTGTAAAGATTCTATAGACCTATACATTTGATTTATCATATAATTCACTTTGAAGTAAACATTCTCATTTAAATATGGTTCAATTTCAAATAAAGTCATGGTATTAAAATTATAAATAACTTTAATAAGTTGATGGCTTAATATTAAAAAAAAATTGTTACATTTTGTTTTCTAGATTTAGCACCAAATCCAGAATATTGGATATATTGGACTATTTTTCTGTAAAAGGCAGCTGCTTCTATTTTACGTGCTATAAATAAACTAGAGCAAACTCTGCAGCTGTTTTTTTTTTTTTTTTTAATTTAAGCCAGGTATCACTGTCATGGCAATTAAACCTGATGCATCCTTTCAATACGAATTTCAAACATCACTCCACAAGGATGTAAAAAGGGCTATTTGATTTCTTTGCTTTCTACTCCTACTTTCTTTGCTTTCTATTTTGAAGCAGCCCTGTTCTTGATCAAAACTGATGTCTCAACTGGAAAATCTACTCTTCATTTCCTAAGTGAGGTTCCATGCATGGAAGAAAAATGAAAATGCTAGTTGTGAGTGTGATGCATACATGTTTTATAGAATTTATGAGTATTTGAAAATTTGGATTCTTCTTGTCAGATTCCAATGATCGCAAACTGAATTCTGCTATTAAGAAAAGGGAATCTGCAGTTTTATGTAACTAGACTAAGTATACATATTTTTTTTAAGTGTATTTGTGCACTGTTCATTCATTTTTGGATGTGTAAATACTTTTTTATGTTCAGCTCTTAGTATTAATTCTCTGTACTAGTATTCATCATATGCATACAGAAACGTAATCGTCCCATGGGGATTCAACGACAGAAGAGCCAAATACCACAGTGAATAGTATTGTTTTACACTGGTTTTTAATTTGAAGTCACAGTGCCATTTAACAAGTGGTGAAGTAATTAATAGAGCACAACTTAGGTACTTGTAAAATGAATTGGTACACTGAGGAGAAAGTGTTCTTATTCATTTTAATGCTGACTACTGCAAGCGTCAATATAAAAAACATATTTTAGTAAAAGTTTAAGTCTGGGTAGGATGTTAATAAGGTAAGTCATCCATGGGACTTTAAAAATTCTTCATTAAAATGAATAGCTCTCATACTTTCGCTCTATTCATTTCACATCCAACATCCCCATCTAATTTGTGGAAATCACAATTTCAAGTATGCCACTTGAGAACTGAGCTTAATGACTGGCATTCTTTAGATGCATAAAATGAGAAGAAAAATGTGAACAATCACACTGACAAGTGCCATTTTCAGAGCAGCTAAGGAAAAAGCCTGTAGCACAAAAAAGGCCAAGTGTGAAGTTTGCTGATTGTTTTGGCCACAATTTTCTCAGTGAGAAAGTGTAAGCACACAGTGCTGAAATCTCAGTCACATACACACACACACATGCACCCTCCTCTCCTCAGCTTCAAAAGAGTGTTGAGCAACTGGAGGTCAGCTATTTTCCATCATTATATTCTTAATTGCTGTATTATGACATTTTTTTCAAAAACCTAAATGTGAATTTCTTTAAAACTACTAGCCCTTGAAGCTTCAGTGTATTGAAGACACAGACAGAGTAACTGTATTAAAAAAAAACAAAACCAAACCAAAATATGCTACAAATCTAGTATCTGAATAGCAGAGATAATGCTTAGAAATAATTCATGTTTGGTTCATTAAAAAAATCTTATTTAATCTTAAAGAGTATCCAAATCAAAATTATATGATGAGCTGGGATGCACTTAACAGATATTAATCTGAAATGTTTTGAAAAACCCTCCAGAGACAACTTATTGTGATATTTTCCTTTCCCCAAGCTTTCTTAGTGTGTGTGCATATACAGGAATATGCAGAAATTGGAGCATACTACTACCATTTTCTATTCTTATCTAAGAATATTTTATGGTCTTTAGAATTTTTTTTCCCTGAATGTTTTCATTGTTCTTATTCTATTTGTTAAATGGATTTTACAAGCTGCTTTCTTCTACTTTCAAAAAGAATGAAAGAATTTTAGCCACACATGGCATCAGGTGAACACTTAGGAAATGAGAAGGCAAATATTAAATCTCTGGTGTACCCTACTAATCTTGCAACTCCATGTATCCCCCAACATAATATTTTATCATTCACTGTCCTACAGCTTCTGGTACTTGCTCTCTCTTCGAATAATCCACCTACTTATTTTTTCCTGAAGTTACAGAAGTAGCAGCTTAAAGCAAATTTTGGAGTTCATTAAGTCCATTCTCCAACTCAAACAAGCACTACACCAACACTGCACCATCAGACTTGGCTTTATTTAACTGAGTCTTAAAAATCACCCTGGACACAGAATCTGCAGCCTCCCTGGATGGCTTCTCTTGGTACTGAATTACTCTTTTGGTGAAAAGAGCTTTCCTGCTGGCTAAACTGAAGATCTCTTTAAACTTTCATTATTCCTCACAGTATTTTCTTCTGCCAGTATTTCCTCCTTAGACTCTAATTTCTTTCATTTTTAACAAGATGATCTTCTCATCACAGAGCTGTCTCTGTTGTACTTCAGTGTTTTCATTTATGGCTGTGGATATAAAAGTTTTCCTATTCCTTTTCTGGCGTATTTCAGTGATTCTCTTATGATCTATCTTGAAAGACAGAAACAGAAATGCCTTTCCCAGTTCTGAAGATAAATGTAAATTCTATGAAGCCTCTTCAGCAATGCTGATCTTTGAGGACTTCTCTGAACATACCCAAAGAAAATACTTGTTTAACAGTTAAGTGACTTGCACTGTTCTAGAAATCTCTATTACCATAGTCTATTCCTGTCAAAGTGAAAAAACCATACCTGGTAATCCACATACCTGATRGTCCACATCAGTTGTCCACAGGGCAACCTTAACCACAATATTAGTGAAATACTGCTCAGAAAGCATCTGCAATTACAAAAACAAACCCTGAGTTGGTGATTTCTAGAAGGTGGGTAAGCCACTGRTGGCTGTACCCTCAGCAAATTGGCAGATGACACCRAGYTGAGKGRTGTGGTTGACARCCTGAAGGATYRGATGACACCCAGAGGGAGCTGGATAGGCTCTAGAAGTGGCCCATGGGAATCTCATGAAGTTTAGCCAAAAAATATTTWGGGTCATACACGTCTATAGTTCAAAAGGGTTTTTTAGGTTCCCTGGAAATTTTCTCATTGCAAATAGGGAAAATATCTTCCCTTAGTTTGATTAGTGATTTAGTCTGCGAGCCTTGATGAAGAAACAGACTCTTCTCCTTTATTTGGAGACTGACTCTATCATTGAAGATTTTGACTTTCTCTTCTTTTAGCAGTTATCCTGAAAGCTGAAATTCTTTCAAACACTAAATTACTTAAAATATATTTTTCCTTAACCTTAACATAAACAGGTTAAAAATTTTGATTGACAAGAAATTGCTGCCAATGAAAATATAAAAATAAACTGGGTTTGTAGCAGTTTTTTTACAATCAATCTGAATTCTCACTTGCAACAATAAATGTGGTTTATTTTGCAAAAGACTTTTTTTTTAAAAAGTAAATTACCATGAAGGCTGTGGGGTCTAAAGGAATATAAAATTTTTATGTCATCAACATTGCACTTAATTTGTCCAGTAAAAGTGAACATGACACAAAGCTTCTTGAAGCATATAATGAATAAACTGATCAGTTTTTTTCAGAGCCTTGACTTATTTAATGTTTAGTGAAGATGAATGGTAAAAGTTTCACAAGCACATTGGTCCATTCCATATTCACCAATTCTGATTCYGTAAAATTCAAGTAAACTCAGACTGCTGAGAGAAGCCATGGATATCCCATCCCTGGAAAGGAATGGGATATAGGTGAGGTTGGATGGGGATTTAAGCAACCTGGTCTAGTGGAAAATGYCCCTGCCAATGAACTACCTAGATGATATTTRATRTAACTTCCAACYCAAATTACTCAATTATTCTATGATAATATGACTCTAAGTGATTATGAGGGAAATAAAAGTCTGAGTAATTTTCTATTGTCCACAGAAATATCAGTTYTGTCYKTTTTGGTGGATCTCGAGAACATTAMATGTGCATGCTTTTATMTTTGAATAATAAGTTAWGAAAATGCTTCAATACCATGYTATCCAACAGACTTATTACAGTATTAAAAACAAAATTATTGCAATTGTRAGGAAGAAAGTAACACAGAAAATTATGGACAAGGAAAAAGAAAAGACATTCTCTRAAGTACAATCATGTGATCTTGCTGTCACGAGGCAGGGGTAATGTGTGCTTTAAATTGGTTATCTGTGTATGTCGAGTTTGTGCAGTTAGACAAAGGATTTCGGTGGTGTTGAAGATTTGCTTTGGTTRGAGACTTTAATAACTTTTTCTTGTATATTTAAATATTCAGGTAAAATGGTCTTTGACTGCTTGTGGCTGACTGGGCAGAGCACAGACATATGGCACTTTTTAGACATCTAGAATATTAAAAATGAGGAATTCTCCTGGCTTCACCTCATCCAATGAGAATATTTACTTAGTTTTCACCTTGTGCCAAAGCAGAAGATTCCCGAAGACAAATGACTCAGTTCATCTAGCTTGTTAGACTGACTTGACAGAATCCTTGTTCAGTACCTTTGGGATTACAGAAAGACAGGAATCACAGTTTCTGGGGCAGATGGGGGAAGACAGAGATCAGACAAATGACTCTGCTTCATTGTTCATAGTCCATGGTTGTTCTAAACAAATGTAGTTAATCTTACTCTATTATCTAACTGCAACTGAGGGAATATAGGGCTTTCTCTCCAAAGGGATGTCCCAGTATTTTCTTAGGATACTTCTTGGTTCATTTTAGGAAGTGTGTTTCCTTGCAAAGTGAAGGTAGGGACAAAAATGTAGTTCAAATTCTCATTAACTTCTTTAAAGCTTCCTTTATCAAAAAAGAATCTAATCTAGCCTGAAAAGTGTTGAGCTAGCAAATTAAATTCTCTGACTTTCAAGCAAAATCACTCTATAAAGATAAAAGATACTAGACTAAAACTCTACCAAAATTTTTAATATAAACTTAACCAAGGAGAGTTCGCACATAGAATACCCTGCCTTGTAGAGAGAAAATGAAGAAGTAAGTTGTAAACCTTGAGAATTATAATCACCACTGCCCCTGAGGACTTGATCCTGTTGCTAAGGAACACTGAAGAATTTCTAAAATCTTACAAATCCACAATGTCGAAGGGGTAGGCAAAGTAGTCAAGAAAGAATCTGGCTGATGTGCAGACCTGACCACACAKTAGCCACACTTTTTGCCATAAATATTTATGATATATATGTGGATACCTTTGAAGCACACCAAAACCATCTTTGTCTCATGAAGGTAACAATAAACAAAATCTGTTACTAAATAAACTGTAAAGGGATTTTTAAGGTGGAATAAATGGAGCAACAACAAGAGAATGTAGTCTAAAAGACTTTCTTTAACTTGGGACAGAAATTTAGGCATAYCAGCTGGATACCTTAGGCTTCCTAGAGTAATCCCTCTTCATTTGAAATAGGTAAAATGAGCACTTCGAAATCTTTCAAGAGGATGGATTTCCAAGTTAACTGARTTAAGTGTCAGATGTAGTATTGGTGGGGTAAGGCAAAGGCTATAGACTTGTAAATTATGTAGGTTGCTTATGTTCCTTTGAGGTAAATATCTAAATATCTTTTAAGACCAAGCTTACTACTTGAAGGACTTCTGGGAAATTGAAATTTTAATGAACGAAAATTTTGCAGAGATCACTGTACAGTCATCCCTTTAAGATTCCATTTTAATATTAAAAGTTATTGTCTTCTTCAAGGGAAAATCCAGACCTAGATGAGAAAAAAAGCAATTTTGAGATATTACTGCCTGCTTGACCACATAGGGGACAATAACAATATGCAAAAGAGATCAAGGATGTTTTGAGATAAAGGCATACAAGGGAAATCGCAGACTTGATTTACCTTATTTAAACCATGGAAAGATCACAAAAGTTCTCAGAAGAGACAGGGTAATTTTTCATTTGGTCCTCACCAGTGCTAAGGATGTGATGCTAAATGCTGMTGCTTGAGGCCAATTCAGTTACAGTGACTGATTTTTTGTAATTCAGTATTTATAGAATCATAGAGCATCCTTATTTGGAAGAACAAAAAAACATCTAAGGCCAACTTACACTTGGGCATCCCCAAGAGTCACACCASGTGCCTGAGAGCATTGTCCAACTGCTTCTTGAACCCTGGCAGTTTTGTGCCATGACCACTTCCCTGGGGAGTCTTTTCTGGTGGTCTACCACTGTCTGGGTGAAAAAGCTTTTCATAATATCTACCCTAAACCTCTCCTGACACAGACTCAGGCCATTCCCTCAGTCCTGTCACTGATCACCAGAGAGATCACTGCCTGCCCTTCTGCTTTCCCATGAGAACAAGTTGTGGAACACCACGAGATCTCAGTGTCTTTTTCTCCTGKCTGGACAAGCCAAGTGACCTTCAGCTTCAAATGGCTTCCTCTAGGCCCTTCAGCATTTCTGTAGCCCTTTTCTGTAACAACARAAACAGACATTCACTAGGGCTGCAGCCAATTTAAAAAGGCAAACACATAGAAACAAACAAATTTCTTGAAAAAAAGGGTAAAAAGGAAAATATAGAAGGTGAAAATCTTCTCAGGCAGCATGGAAGTTACTTGCATACCACATTGGAAGCAAAAAGTATATGTGAACAAACTGTCAGGAAAGATTTTAGAGAGCACAACTAAACATCAGCATCAGAGACTATAGTAAACACTATGGTAAAAAGAATAATGGAAAGTGGCATTTTATTCTTAAAAAAAAAAAATAATAATGTTCAAATACATGCCATAGGTGAGACTACTCCCCCTCTGCAACCCCCCAAAGACTCCAAAGACTCAGATTCCCCACGGGGCCCAGGGCAGGAGATATCTCAGGGATAGGACTGGGGATTACCAGAAGAGGCTCCTTCCGTGATGTTTGAAGATCTTTATTCTTGGAGGGTCCACGTGGAAAGAGGACGAATCAAGGAAAGACAGGATCTTATATAGGCCTTATCTCTGGTGGGCTGTCTGGCCCAGGGCCAATGGGATAGGGGGAAGGGGTAAAGGTCAGAGGGATATCTCGGCCTTCCATATCCTGGGGTAAGGGGGAAGCAGTTTCTTGGGGAATTACAACAATAGGGATAATCAAAAAGTCTAGGAAGGTAAGAGTGCTAGGGAAACAAAACATKACAAACTGTTAGTTTACTAAAGAACTAGTAAAAGATATGAAATTAAACAACTAAGCTCTCTTCAAAATTGGAAGGAGGAAAAAAGTACCAGGGACAAAGTGATTCAGAGAGAAGATAATACAGTCATGATTGGTAGTGGTTTATTAACCAGTTTGTTTCTATATCCTGAACAAAAAGACATACATCAGTTTTTTTTCAAAATCTTGACTCTTAAATCAGTTTAAACTTTCACTGATTAACTAGTAAATGCTGACAGCTACACTCATTCCTTCCTACTCATGTTTACATTGTCCATACAATAACGAGGTAAAGTTCTTGAAAATATGTTCCCAAATYACTTCYATGACCCTGCTGCTGTCTTATCACWGYTAACTCTGTTCCACAAAGCCCTTTTTTTATTAGGTGAATGTCTCTGGTRTTGGTCTCTTCTCTCTTCTGTTACCTACCTGTCTCATAAGGTCAGATTAGATGTTAGCATGGTTACCCCAGCCCTGATTTCCTTTGCCTTCAAGTGTCTTTATGAGTACCTTGTTCTCTCCACAAGTACTGCTTACACAGGTTACACAGTTGTCCTTCTGCCTCCAGTCACCAATGGCATTTTTATCAGACTGCTTTTCAGTTACCTATATCAACTTAGAGCCCTTTCTTAGACTCACTCTGGGCTCTTAGAGACAAACTGTGGTTATTGTTTGGCAAGTTCTTTCTGCCTAATATATAAGACATGGCCTTTTCTCTTCAAGCACACATCTAGAGCTTGTTCAGAATCTCTTCTGGCATGCTATTTCCTTGACAATTTCAATATTTCTCTTCTMGTATATTTACTACATTGCAACAAATACTTTATTCTTACTCACCTTTAGACTTTCCATCTTTCTGTCTTCTACTGTCTTGCTGTTCTCCATGGCACTCAAATAAACTGGTGATTTTTACTTTGGCTATCYTATGTCTATCATCTCTATTTTTGTATAAAAAAAATAGTATACTTTGAACTCTAATTATTCCAGGAAGCCAATTTTCAACCTCTAGATGGGTTAGATTTTGGATATTGGTGGGGGTTGTTTGTTTTGTTGGTTTTTGTTTTGTTAGTTAGTAAGTTAGTTTGGGGTTTTGTTTTGTTGGTTTGGTTTTTTTTAATTTTTCCTTTTAAATCTTCATGCTTTTGCTCTTATATTCTTGCCTCTTTGAAGGAAACTGACAAATTGAAAAATTGTATTTGGTTTAAGTTGAAAGATTTTGCTAGTGAAAATAGGAGGGGAGCAGGGTTGGTCCCTGTGTGAAGGCAGCCACCGTTGCTTCCAGCCAGATCCAACAATTTCACCACAGGGCACAGATGAATAAGGGAAGGGAAAATGCTGCCAGACAGCCAGGCCTGAGGGGAACCATGTGAGAAACCACCCTGCAGTTCCAAGGGGAGAGAGAGGAGTGAAGTTCCTGGCAGGGAGGCCTCTGCAGCTCCAGGATGGAGAAATCCTGGGAGAAGGTACTCTGGATACCCATGCTGCAGGCTCTGAAGAGCCCCACATCACAGCAGATGGAAATGGCCTGAAGGAAGATGCAGCCCATGGGAAGACCCCACACTGGTTCAGGGAAAAGCAGGAGGAAAAAGAAGGGAGGGAGAGTAGCTGTTAGGGAGTGATTGCAGCTGCATTTTCCATCCCCCTCTGCTGCTGGAGGGCAGGAAATGGAGGCATTAAGAATGATGGAGAAAAGCTGAGCCTGTGCAGAAAGGAAGCTTGGTTGAAGGAAGGTGGTTTAGGATTTTTTTATTTGTTTCTTCTGGTCCAACTCTGTTCTTTACTGGTTAAATTATGTGATTTTTCCTCAAGTTGTGGCTGTTTAYTGATGATACTTAGGAGATGTTGTCCTCAAGCAGTCAGTGATCTCCCTGCCTTACCTCAAGCCAGGAACTTTTGCATCTTATATTCTCACCTGTCCTGTTAAGGAGGGACAGATAGGTGGGATCTAGCAGCTGGAAAAGGTCAATTAATCACAGAAGTTCCATGTAAATATTTACAAACTTCTCCACCTTCTGTCTTAAAAATTGTTTTTTCATACACCACTTTGCTGTGGATTTTTATAAAACCTGTGAAAATCATTAGTTTGATGATGTGTGAAGGGATTGTTTGTGATGATTAATAAAGTTGTATGTATTACYGTGTACCTTTGTCTCTTTTGTATGTAGACTACACAGCTTAAAAATTCATGGGGGCAGGGATGATTTTGTTGTGTATGGTTATAGAATATGTATCAAAATACAGTATTGATTCATGGRGAGTGTCCCTTAAGAATACTTATATAAGTAAATTCAAACTCATTTTCTTCCCCTCACACAGCATTACTTCTGCTTAAAATGGAAATATTTTAAATACAAATTTATGACTATGTACTTTTTCATTCATTTGTATATTTTACAAACATCTCCATATTAAAATTTCCTGGATATTATTCAGTTACCACTGAAGACTATTTCCATGGAAAGTAAAATAAAACAGGATSGATGTAGATGACCATCCTGGAAGATGGAGTAGATGACCACTGGAGGTCCTTTACAACACAAATTATTGTGTGRTTCTAAGAAGTAAAAATCTCTCAAATTCTTATCAACAGGAAACTTATGCTGTGATAAGAAAAGTAGTTAAAAAAGTAAAGACTTTGTAGAATAGATCAGAAATCTGACTGTAATTCCAAATAAAATACCTAGTAGTTTAGCATTCACATGTAAGAAATCATTCCTAAATCTCATGTTAAGAACAGRTTGGTTCTTCTCCAAGAAAAACAATAAAATCACATTAATTAATCACACACGAGTCTACAGTGATGCACAAAGATTAATTACTATGTATTCTCTGTCTATCCTTCAAATATTTTTCAACTGTTTAATAAATATTTGTGTGCATAAACAATATATATACACATGCAGATATTTGGAGAAAAATTTTTTCCATAATTTCCTTAATATTTGATGCACAGTGAACATTTTGCTCTTAGGAAATATCTTTCTTTCATGTTACTTCAAATATAAATTTCCAATAGTTTTGTTGTTTCCATTRTTTTTTAAAATTTTATTTTTTGGATTATCCCTGCAAATGAGCTTACTAAGAAAAATGTTCCTAAATTTGCAAATTTTAAAAAGAAGGAAGAAATAGTAATTCTGCATGTAAATACATTTTCACAGTTGTAWTCTAAGTTGCTTTCACCCAATCAGGGAAACATATAGAAAAAGTCCATATGGTTTATGTTGCCACAGTGATGCTGTTTAGGTTTTGACCTTTTTTCTGTGTTCTCTATATTCGTCACACATACATTTGTAACTCTTTTACCTATTTTATTGACAGCTAGTTTTCCCAGTACTTTTCCATGYTCTTTCCCTAAGCAGAAAGACAAAAACAAATTCCAGAGCTCCAAGCCCTGGGGGGTACAAGGCCCCCATCTTTGGTTCTTCCTGGGAAGCAAGGCCCAGAAGAACTCTTTGAGACCCATTCTCATGGACAAAATTCAGCCAGTGCCCATGGGGGGCTCCAGAGAAGGGGCTTGACCTGAGGGGGAATTACATCATCACCTGTCCTCCTAATTGGTGTTTTTTTATCAATTGTGYTAATTTTCTTAAACCTATAGAAATGTATTCACCCCTGGGGGGTGGAGGGGTGGGCTATTGTGGACATCTTTGCATAACTTTCTCTGAAGGTCTTCAAATAAAGATCCCCTTTTACATTRCCTCCTTACTAAAATTATCTCCAGGTTCATTTTAGGTTTGGGAAAAAGTTAACAACAGCAAGAATCAAATGATTCCGAGTACAAATCCAGTTAATTGCTTTTGAGTGCTGTTTGGACCTGCAAATGACGATATAGTGTGTTCTTGAAACTGTCTGAGGTAGCAACTAAATCTGAGAGGGGATGTGGAAAGATCAGGGAATTAAAGGGGAAGACCCCTTTAATCACTCAATTAAAGGGGAAGACCCACTTAGGAGTCATAAAGTGGGAAGACCTGCTGAGGGGTCTCCTTTAYGCTGTTGGTGTGTCCCWGGAAAAGTCAGCCAAACCACTCYCCATTCCAGTGAACTGCTCAGTGAGGAGYCCCCATAATAGGATGCTGACTGCCTGGTTGAGTGCAAGAGTATCAGCTTTCCTGGGACACTGACAGACACACCAAATGCTGAGAGTCAAGGAAATAGCCCCTCTTCATCTGACAAGAGAAAAAGGAGTGTATCTAGTCTTCTTGATGCTTTGGATTTTGAACCATAGATGGGACAAGCTACAATCTGCAGCAAATATCGTCAACTTTTTGTTTGATTATTAGAAATTGTGTATAGTTGTCAGTTAAACGAAACCAAACTGGCAACAGCTAGAAAATAACAATTGCAGCAAGTTTCACTGATGTTGAAGATTACAAGCATCACTGGTGATGAATTGGAGGTTAATACTAACTAGGCATACAGCTTGTAAGCTTGCTAAGGCAAATACAAATCACACTATTTCTTGTAGTAGCTCTACTAATAGTGAGTAATTTAATCTGAGAAATTCAATTCTGTCCTGTTATTGTGATGCATATGGATTACTTAAAATGAATCTCTTGTCTTTTTTTTGTTCTTAACTCATAAATATTACCCAGCCATTATCTGTTCAAGATGGAATGTTGGCTCAAAAAGACACGTAGGATCAGATTTTTTAGAGTCATCATCCATACTGTTCAGAGTATCATCAAAAAGACATTCAGAGGAAGGGTCTGCAGGATATCAAATCCCTCTTTATGGCTTTATGTTTGAAAGCAAAGTGGCCTTTTCATATCTTAGAGAAGGTGAAATCCACATAATTGCTAGATGACATATGAGCAGAGCAAGCAGGGCTGTCAGTTGTTTTTCACTGCATTGCTTTAAAAACATGCCATTCAGGAACAATTCTTTTTCATAATTATCTTAAGTAGAATTTTTTCTGATTTTTCTGGTTAGTGTAGGTGATATTATCTTAAAATAACAGTTTAGGTTTTCTAATAATTAAACCTATAGCTGATGACAGGCAAAAGCATTTAAAAATCTGAATCTGCAGTTTATTGTATTTTTTTCTGTGTATATACCATATAAACACACAGAGAAATACACACACAAACACACACATAGGCATGCATTTTGAAATCACATGGAAATGATACTTGCATATTTTTCTAGCCTGCAGGGAATATCATTATAGCTTTTATCATTGAGGATATGAAAATTCAACATTAAATCATTTTGAATTAATGGGAATTTTTCTCTTAGGGCAGAAATAATTCTGTGTGGTACCTCCTGGAAGCTAAATAAGACAATTTCAGCCTCTTGGGAAGAGATACAACAGCTTCACAGAAGAAGCCTTTTGACTGACTTAGATTTAATTCCCAGTAGGTGTTTCATTTTCTCTTAAAGACTTAGTGATTATTTTTCCTTTTTCACGCAGAACAAACATCTTTCTCTTCAAYTGCAATAAAAAGGATCAAAACTCCRAGAGCTTACTTTTTCATAAAATATAGGACATGCACATTTTCTTTGTAGAAGCAGTCTTCTGATTCATCTGAATGATGAACTAATGCTGATGAATGAAAGGGAAGAATTAAATGTGTGTTTCTGCAGGTCCAATGAAAAAAAGGGAATGTTAAAAGATAAATCTMTGGATAAGAAAAAATTCAATTTTCAACCCAGCTTATCTGTTTTGACACATARCATTCCACAGATTAGAGAACCAACTGAAAAAAATCAAATCTTAAGCAGAAGCAGAATTGTTATGTGTTTATCTTTTTGGAATTCAAAGGAATGTAAATTGCTCCATAGGAGAAATATTAACAACGTTATGAAGGGAACAAGAGAGGGGAGAGAAAAAAACCCCAAAAACATGGACACTATCAGATAGATGCAAGTAGAAGGTTGCAGGAAGAAAGTAGAAATGCTGTAGGTAGATATAGACTGGGAACATCTAAAACCAGAATTCACCTCCTCTATGACATTAAATGCACCAATGAGATTACCAAAGTTCAGATAATCTTATTAAAAACTTAAGTTTTAGAAACTGTTTGCTCATAGAAGTCCCTAAATCATTAAGTTTTGGTATGAATATGTAAAGTCATCTTTCATGTCTTCTCTGTATGCAAAAGCTGTAAAAGCTACCCTTTCTTTTGCATATATATTTGTAATACCAAATTTATATCCCATTCTGCATKTCTCAAGAAACAGTATTAATACAGTATTTTTATGTTCTTTCATTGTGAGAATAATAACCTATACAGAAAACTATTTTTGCATTCCCTGGTTTGTTTCTTTTTCTTTCAAGTAGAAGACAAAAAAAAATGTAGCTAAGCTAAAGAATAAGAATGCATATGCTCTAGGAGTGGTGTAAAAGTTCTCCATGGACAACACCTGACATGAGCCAAACGCATCTACATGGAGAATGGTTCATGCAGGAGTGCAATCAGCAACCACTTCAAATGCATGAAAAGTGGGAAGCAGAACCACAGGAATTTCAAGGGCTGGTGCTAAGAAATCTGAGCTAAATGGTTAATTATGATGTTTATTATATATATGACATAAGATAAACTGCAAGACTAAGTCTAATTTTAGCATTAGGCAATTTTTCAGATCTTCTCCTGAAACACAAGCTACCTTTGTTTCTTAGACAACAACTGCCTTTTCCTGAAATATGCAAAATACCTACAGAGTYAATAACAAGCCAAATAAATTTATATTGCAATCAGATATTAGTCTGTAGAGTTTGGTATGAAACAAACATAGCAGATAATTTACTCATTTTATACTGGCTTTTCAGAAATAGAAAAGAAACCAAAGAAGAAAACAAARCAAAACAAACCCAAACAAAAACAAACAACAAAACCAGACAAAAYCAAAACYAAGCAAGCAAATAAATCAGCACCACCAACACTGCCCTCCCTGCCCCACAGAGGAAAAAAAAAGGCAAGAAAAAACAGAAAAAATATTTGAAAAAGTTACTAAAGAACTTTCCAAGTAGGACTATCCTGAGTTACAAAATGTTTCTAGAGTTTGTTTTAAACTCTGGAAATTATATTCCCAGCTACTACTGCTGATAASAGTATTTTTGCTGTGTCTTTCATATTTTGTCAAATGTACCTATTAATCAACTCATAAATCGCTGTGATTTGAAATCTTTTCATTCACATGCTTGTGGCAAACTGTATAGGTTGAAAGGAAAATAAATAACTATTTGGGTGGTTGGTGTGGTTTTTTCCCCTAAATGGTCTAAATTTTTTGTGCCTGACAACCAAACATGGCATGGAGAATATTGCAACTCATCTTTCTATAATTTGATAGTCCATTATYTAAATCAAGAATGCCAGCTTCCATGAGTTTATTCCCCTAAACAGATTCTACCTTCAGTAAGAAGTGGATAACTACACAAAATTGTAAAACAGGCTGTATTTGCCACCGTATTTCAAGTGGTAGTTTATAACTAAAAGGGAAAGTAATTGACGGCTGTGATTTCTGATTAAAGAAAGTACTAAGAACATTTTTGCTTATATCTCAATTTAATTCGAAATTTTCTACCCTTTTAAATCAGAAGGTAATTAAAGCAACAACATATTACCAATTCTTATCCAAAATTAACAGTTATCTTCCTCTTCACTAAAAAAAAAAAAGAAAATAATGTTATTTAGGGAAACACATTCACTGATTCTATCCCGGCAAATACAAAATTCCCGATTGATCCATCCCATGATACATGGATTATGTATGGTGTTGAGCAAGTATAATCTAACAAATGCTGCCCTTCTACCAGAGAGTAACTGAAGATCTACTTTTCTCCAAAGTTCAGGGGAAAAAAACAAACCAGCAACCCACTCAACCTAAATTACCTAAGTTACTTAATAAATTGAAAGAAAATATGCTAATCTCTGCCTATTAAATTTCTGCCAGCTTCTTGCTATTGGGAAATACTRTGTTTGTTTTAAATGCCAGAAATACAGTAATTAACATTCAAACAGCAGATGCATACTATTATATAATAAGGAATTTCTGTCTTTTCCATTTCTTCAGTATAGATACCRTGTTATGACAGCACTCAAATTTAACATGCGGCCTAAATAAGCATTTCCAGTTTCTTTCATCCATTCTCACTTTGCTATATTGAAAACCTTTTTGTCWCAATGCAGCAATCTTCCATAAACAACTTCTTATGTTGAAAGTCTCAGTTCTATCCACAATAACTAATCCACCAAAATGCAGAAACCTTGTTGTCCCTAAACATGGAATGAAAACCACTCAAAATCCCCAAAAAACCAAAACCCAAAGAAACCCAAAGTGTAAATACGACTCACTAGTGAGGAGGAAATTTTGTCTCTGCTGTTTTGTGTTTTAGAATCTTACTACCTAAATCTGTTTCTTAGAACGATTAGAAAATGAATAATAGGTATTATCAATTTCAAGTTTTAATCAACATAAAAGTATTCATTAAGTGAATTATGGCTTCTAATTCCTGGAAAAAAATATGCATATAGTCTTTTACAAGAAACAATTTCACAATATATTGAAGAGGAAAATACAAGCTTTTGAATAAGATAGATGGTCAAAATAATAACCATATAATCCTACTTGTATTAATGGCTAAATAATCTTACYAGTCACTAATGACAGGTTGATTTTATTAGAAGTCAATCACTATTGGGACACCTTCTGCTACAAGAAAATTAATGGCTTCTTACTTCTATAACACTGAACTGATAAATAAAAGTCTAGCCTGTTGTTTCGCTCACAAAATGCAAAAATTTCAAAGTATAACTATACAGCATGAAGAAGTTGCATCCCTTGGTACTCATTAGAGAGATAAAAGCTAGAATCACTCTACTTGGGATATGTTTAAACTATAGAAGTCTACTTATTTAAGATTGTTCTATATACACCAAGGAAAATAAATTCTACTAAAATGGTAATTGCTGCAAAATTAATTCTTCAGTATGTAGGACAATAAATTGCCTTTTTAACAAATTGAATATGATTYAGAAAAATTCCTTCTCCCTAGACAAATAATAGATAAAATAATTTTTTGAGAAATTAGTCCAAGAAAGAAGTTAATTATTTTCCAATAGCTCATCACACAGTACAAACTGAACTTACATTACAATGCAAAACATGAGCCCTGAATTTAAAGGGAACTATTTGAAGTTGCTAAGCAACAGTCTTTGTTTATCATGTTGGTTCTGAAATGAAAGCAATAGAAGCAGAAAACAAAGCAAACAAATGTGCAAGAGTATAATCTATTTCACACCCAACAAAAAAAAACCCCTTTTCTTTACAGAATATAAATTGATAAAAATTCTTGACAACAACTTGGTCTATGGTTCAATGGAATTTTTCTCTATGCATTGTTACTGTAATTTTGACGTCACTTTCAAAACATTAGTAAAAAAGATATAACTAAGTGAGAAGGAAGAAACTATAGAAAAAAAATGTATTATTGAATGCAATTTCTGGGAAATTCTCAAACTAAACCCTTTCTATATCTGAGTGTGGACACAGACTGATAGAAACAAGAAATATTAATTTATAATAAAAATATTTAAGCATATGGACTTGATTGTCCAAATGCTTTTATTTAATCTCACTTTAAAACATATGCCTATTTTTTTATAAAATAACATTTTTAATGAAAATTTCTTCTTATAAAACAAGTGATCAAAGCCAGGTTGGATGGAGCAATCTGGTCTAGAAGATGTCCCTGTCCATGGCAGGCATGTTGGAAATAGATCATCTTTAAGGTTCCTTGCCATCCAAATTATTCTATGCATCTACAAAATAAAATAGGAATTTMTTCTTCCTGTTTCTGAATCTCTCAGGTTACAAAAAGCCAAGTTTGTGACTGTGTATCGAGGGACTGCACAGGGCTCTCCAGTTGTGGAGCAGTGTAGCCACAATGAAGGAATAGCTGCTTCCCAAACATGTTGAGGCAATTGCTGAAGCTTAACCATTCTCCCTCTAAAACACTTTGTTTTTGTGACAAATCCCTTGCAGTGATTGGAGAGAAGGGAAGTGGACTCACATACTATGTGAATAAAAGTGTCCTATCCTCATGCTGATCCTCAGCTGGAGAAGTGTCACCAGACCCAGTCTGACTTAGTATTTGAAATCTGAAATTGAACTGCGTAATATGTCTGCCCTACATCTACCTGCATTTTTTGTTTCTGTCATCATTTTAGTTCTTAAAAAGACATGTAGTTCTCTTTCACAGCTTTCAATTTTTTCTTCAGTGTAAGTAAATGAGGTCAAGACTTTCTGTAAATGAGAGAGACAAGCAGCTAGGAAAGGTGACATTGGCCRTCTTGTAATGTGCCTGGCTGCAGCCATTGGGGCTGAGGTTTTGTACCTCTTGCTGGATATATTGCTGAAGTGGATAAGGAGAACTTCAGCCCGTAATAAGAACTTCAGACTCAATACATAATAGAATCATAAAATATGCTGAGTTGGAAGGGATCCACAAGGATCATTGAGCCCCACACCTGAACCTGTGCAGGACACTCCAAAAGTCACACCATGGACCTGAGAGTGTTGTCCTTCTTGAACTCTGTTCAGGCTGGTGCTGTGACCACTTCCATGGGGAGCCTGTTTCAGTGCCCAGAGACACTGCAGGGGAAGAAGCTTTTCCTGATATCTAAATTTCCCCTGTCTCAGCTTCATGTTTTTTCCTTGAGTCCTGTCACTGGTCATGAAAGTGAAGAGATCAGTGCCTGCCCCTCTTCTTCCCCTTGTAAAGTTGTTGAGTAGCTCTATGAGGTCTCCCCTTGGTCTCCTCCAGGCTGAACAGACCAAGTGCCCTCAGCCAGTCCTCATACAGCTTCCCCTCCAAACCCTTCACCATCCTCTAGGCCCTCCTTTGGACACTCTCTAACAGCTTAATGTCTTTTATATGTTGTGGTTCCCAATGTGTGARTGTTTCACCTTTCATTGTTAACAGACAGTCAGTTTTTTTTCCAGGGTGATTTCCTGACTTGGTGGAAAAGTTTTTGGTCTCCTATCATTGTGTTCAGATCTTTGAGAAGATATTTCTTTGATTTATCCTCCCTTTTTAAGTAAACTTGACTTTTCCCTCAGTTGCTACAAATGTTACCACATGTATATAAACATAAACATACACTAGGGCAGAGGAAATGCTGGTATTTTATCTCACAGTGCCTGGACAATTTTATCCCAGATAAGCTGGAGTAGTTCTTCAAGATAAACATCTGAAATCATTCATGCTTTTTGGTGTAAAAAACTGAAAATGTTATGATGAGAATTTTTTCCCTTAAACAAACAAAAAGCCAAACAAGCAATCAAAACAACCCCATTTTTTCCTATGTGTTTTATAATGCCCTATTTTTTTTTTTTGAAGAAAAAAGAAATTCAAAGAACAATTAAGGCTCACATTCAATTCTCTGTTGGTATCCATAAGTATTGGGTTTAGAGTTTATTGTTGATGTTGTTGTTTTGTTTATCTCAGGTACTGGGTTTTTTGGAGGGAGCAATGGTTGTATGTTGGAAAAATGAATATAGCCACGTGTTTAATGGGGCAACTGAACTTTCAAATGCATGATTTTGAAGGTATTAATGATTTTTTTTAAAGCTTACTCTTATTCTTCTAAGATAACAAGCAAAAACATCTGTCTTTASTGTTTGTTTTGTTTTTTTAATAAGGATTTTTCTCTGAATATTTTTTTGAAGAAAGTGGGGCTTACCTGGCTCATTCACTGTTTGGCCTCTGGAATAAATAGTSCATTTTGATGTCATAGCTGGACACAGGGAGTAGAGCTCAACCAGCCTTGCATATATTTTTTAGGATAATCAGTGACTATGAGAAGAAAATCCAAACTAAATAAAAGCAAATCRATGTAAAAATATTTSTATTAAAATASAAAAATACACTTGCTCTCTAGTTTTTTTAGTCATCCTTTGAAAAATTGGRAATTTTCAATGGTTTGSAAAATACAGAGGAGAAAGGAATAATTTTAGATTAATGTCCTCTGAGAAGGTGTGCAGGAGATCCAAACATGCAATAATTTAGAACTCTGGTACTAAAATAYAGTACTGATATGCAAAGAACTGAGACAACCAGACTGTTCTGATCTTTAGTGATGTTAGTGGATAGTATGAGAAGATTTTGCAACAGCACATTCTTAATTTTGAGCTTAGCTGTGGATAATATGTATTGTTGTCTCACAGAGTGTTGAGCTCTCAATGTAAACACACATTTTGAGAACCATGAATACAATGTGATTGTATAAAATACTAGAAGAATATTTAGACCTGACTTCTTACATTCAGATACCATTCCTAAAGGTTTAAAGGCATGACTTAATAAGCATCATAAGGAACTTCCTTATTTTAGTAATGATGCTCAAAATCACTGCTAAAATAGAACCAAAAAACCCTCCACCCACACTAAAAAGAAGGGAAAAAAAAAGAGAAGAGTCTGATAAAGCTATGAAGTTTATTTCACAGAACAATTATTGGGTTATTAATCAACAAGTTAAGTTATTAACCTATGAGTCAATTACAAATTTGGAGGCAGCCAAGCATTAGGAAACAATAAATGGAAAGTGGATTCAAGRCAATCCTATTTATGGATTAAGGATGTAACAAGTTCTACTTCTATGAWCACAGTAGGAAGCTGTCAGCAAGGACACCCATCTTTACTCACAATTAGCAACGTTTTTCCAATAAATATGGAACCACAGGTACTATTAGCTAATTCCCCTGCTCACACAAATGCATTCTTAACTTTTTGCCTACTTTCTGCGTAGATTTTTTGTTACATATCTAAAAAAAAATCTGTCTCCTCCTTCACCATGTTGAAAGCCATGATTGGCTTCTTCCAGTGATCCACTTCTCCCACCCTGTGTAAATTCTTAGTCATTCTTGAGCAGCGTCCTAGGTTGATAAATAGTTTTGTCCCTTTTGAAGGTCCCTTCCACTTCAACTGGACAAGRCTTTTAAAGTATTGGCAACACTTGACACTTAACAAAAGATAAAAAAAAWTTGAGGATAATTGTTTAAGCCTATATTTGATATTCAAATACTTTCTCAATTCCATTGAAAGGACACAACACAGCTGAACCTGTAGCAAGGATGTAATGTCTTTTTTTTCCTGAAGCTGATTTTTCAAGGTATTTCCAAGGAAAACATTTGCAACAAGCACTTAGCCATAAAGAACAGTGTGTAAACTTATGGTCCCTTGTCTTAATCCCGAAGCCTGAGAGGAAAATGTTGACAATAAATTCCTCATCATCACAAGCATCACTTCTTAGAAAAATATGTTACCATTAAATTCCCTGCACAGAGGGATATGGAGYTCTATGAATTATACTTTGCATTCATTAGGTTTTTGCCTGTTTCACCAGCAGTGTTTCTGGGTGCCCAGCACAATTCATCCCTCATTATCAGGATGAATATGAAATAAAGCAAACAAACTTTTCTACTTTATAATTGTTGTTGGCAGCATTTAACATTTACATACGTGGAATATTAGCACAAGGGATACAAAGTCATTACAAACTAATGCTTTACAAAGTGGAAAGACAATATCCTCAGCATCACTCTGCACTGCATTTCAAATGGCACATTTCAGGCGATTTATGCTAATTTCCATCATTTACGGAACATAATGATACAAATCTGTTAGATTTCATAACAACAGCCTCTAAGTGTTTAGAACTATGAAAAACATGGTAATGGTCTCATTAACTGTAAGTCGAGAATCAAATTTCTGTTTCTAGGCTGAACTGTTATTGCTTTACTCATGATCCACAACACTTTTTATGTTTCACAAGTYATAACAGCCACTGGTCAGCTTCATTTCTTTCCATTAGATGTCTCATTGAGTAACCTCAAAGTAATAAGGAGAGAACAATTGATATTAATCTTACCTGAAGTAACTTGTTGACCACTTTCTGGCTGGTATTAACTTGACAAAGTACAATGATATCCATTTTCCCTTGATGTGCTTAGAAGCCTTAAGTATATACAGGGTTCATAGCTTAAGCCATTGATATATTGAAAGAAGAAGGCAATAGCACAGCAAATGTTTGCCTTTCAATCTGACATTATAGTGAAAAGGATAATGAACTTTTTCATAAGAAAAAGTATGGCTAAAGCAAGCAAAAARCCATCATTTCTGGAGTACATGAATGCTGGGAGGTATTAGGAGAAAAAGGTCAACTGACTGTCCAAAGCCTATCAAAAGGTTACTTACATCAAACAGTACAGCCAAGATATGTCCTGGATCAACAGTGGAAATGCTGGTCTGTTTATTCCTTCTTCWCATCCTCAAAAATTTTTATTGGTAGTTTTGAGTATATCGAAAAGGACAATGATGAGTTRAATAGAAACAAATTTGTTCCAGGTTATACTTAAGCACATTGGTTTCATCCCATCACACTGACAAGGCAATGTACAGTTACTGACCCATAACTGCAGATAAATCACAATTATGTCCTYTCSWAAACTTTTATTTGCTAAGGGAAACAATTTACATAATGACTGAACACATCAAAGTCAGTAACAATACAGCTGTTTTTCAAAGCTTTATCTTCTSAATCATTAATGTCCYAGGACTACAGRAATTTTTRTGGTGGATATTATAAATTTATAAAACCTMATCTAATTAAAAAACCTAACCTAAACTTAACCTTTAAATTTAAAGAATAACTTAACCTAAATTAAGTACTTATATAAAATGATAAATCATTATACATATGAATAGCTTTCTATAGATTTGCATTTGGAGAAATTACTCAGCAGATGTATCAGTGACTTGTCTGATACAATTATTTGAATTGATACACTAGAAGAATAACAATCTAACAAAGACAAAATCTTTCCAGTCCTTAAACAAGCAAATTCTCAACTGTTATTTCGATATGAARGAGGAAAGTAGAGAAAATATTTAGGTTACCCCAGGAGTCTAGAGATAATAAATTACAGTAAGCATCAAGTACAAACACACTGTAGAAATTGAAGGTATTGCAGCATAGCAGAGATGAAACATCGTCCAGCATTTCTGTAGCAGATCATT
Organism: Alauda arvensis; assembly: GCA_902810485.1. NCBI lineage: Eukaryota > Metazoa > Chordata > Aves > Passeriformes > Alaudidae > Alauda > Alauda arvensis. The sequence continues at coordinate 26,358 of CADDXX010000797.1, forward strand.
TTCCATTAGCAGCAGTCAATAGGCCACCAAAGGTGTAATACCACAAGAGCTTACAGACTTAGAAATGTATAAATGCAACACTTAAAATCTAGAGAAGCTGAAAAAGTGTGTACTGGAGTCATTTAGGTACTAACCCTATCAAACCATATTGTTTTACCCAAATTGCATTAATTTGATCATAAGCAGTGTAAACAGTGGCAAAACTATCAATAATGAAATAATGAAAAGATTTTTGCTTCTCTTGTTACAAGCCCAAAAGGCTCTGTGGAGGTACAAGAAAGGTTGTAAAGTGTATTATCCCACAACCCTTTGAACATTCTTTCTCTCTCTTGACTCCTTTTCATGAAATCACTTCTACACAAACAGAAACCCATACTGGGCTTCTATCTGCCATGTGCATTTCTGGTAACCCTACTGAGCTGTGCCAAAATGTTCTACAGTTCACCTCTTACTAAAGTCAATTTATTTTCTTGGAACAGAAAGTGAACAGTTTTTCTACATTCAYGTTCCATAGCCTGTCATAATCCTAGGGATATCTGTATCAATCCTCCAGCACGACTTCACTGTGATTGGTTTCTACATGAAGTTGAACAATTTGTTTTCATCTAGTTCCCTRTCTTTTAACTTGTTTGGGATGCTGTATATATCCACTAGCTCTGCAGTTTATTTTCATTTTTACTGATATGCTCYGTAAATATGTCAGCTTTATTGAGGCATTCACTGTCCAGATAGCTTCAGGAATGTTCTGAAAATTAAAGCTGATTGCCAATACCTATTTCTACCCTCTATATCTTAGTTATTAGAACATAATTCTTTTCATTTTAGAGTGGAGATCTGCTTACCTGTGACAACAGAAAGAAATTCAAGACTGTTTATCATTCATTATCTGTACAAACATATTTCTGGATCATCTTTTTAACACCAATGGGAAAGAAAAAGAAATATTAAGTCAATTTTAACAATGATGTAACAGATAATTATGTCTTAATAAGTCCACAAATAAAATAAATTATGCAAAAAGGATAACGTATTAGGAAGTCAGGAATGACAGATTCTAYAAGTAAATATTTATAGCTGGAAACCTTCAATTTGGGAGCCTTCAAGTCAATCTGCTATGACTTCTTTGCAAATATTTAGTTAAATTCTTCCCATTGACTGTTTATGTACCAGGATTATTTGTCTGGCTTTATTTTGCATACTAATTGCTATTTCAGGCTCTTACTGCTCTAGAAAAATCACTGTCAATATTTTTTTTTCACTTAGTTCACTATGAATTCTGTGTCACCTTTGATTTACCAGACTAAAATATATTAATTTGAAAGACATGAAGAGCATTGAAGTAGCACTTAAAATACACTTTTAAGAGGAAAAGATGCAAGAATGGATTGTCTTTCAAAAGATAGATGCTATTCAAAGGCTTAGTGTGTTAAAGCTTAGACACCACAATACTTATGGGTTTTTTTGAATCTTCAGGACAATCTAAACACTGAAATAGGGAAACACTGAGACAGGAGAACACTGAAAACACTTAAACTTGCATTCAAATACAGAAATAGTATTTGTAGTCTTGTAGATTGATGCCTTCACACTTAAACAGAYGGAAAAAGAAAGCAAAGGACAGATAACTGCAAAGAGTCCTCTCTTTAGAAAGACTAGTATCACTCATGCAGTCTAGACTGTATGAAAAGCAAAGAGCTCACAGGGCAAAGCACTAAATTGTGGGATGAAGAAAATTGTAATCTTTTTTTATATCTTGTTTTGTTCTTCCTCTCTTCAACAAAGCTAATTTTAAGCAAAGTGCAAACATGCTAAAAGCTGCAAATTCAAGGTGGTAAAAATTTTTAACATATGTTACTTGTTAAGATTGGAAGCAGAGCCAACTTTGACTGACAGAAAACTCCAAAAAGAAACACTTCCCAAATTTTAACATTATTCCTTTGCGAAACAAAATTTTAAATTATGATATCAAATAGGATATGTTAATATATCAAATATGAATTCAACATATATCTTTTTCCAGTTGCACTTTGAGCCATCATTTGCTGCTACAATGAAGGTTTTGTTCTAAACTGTCTCAATATTATGCTTTAAAACATTATCTTGATCTCTGTCTAAATGAACATGTTCATTTATTATGACCTGAAATATTAGCCAATAGAAGGATCATGATTTAAAAATAAAAATAAGAAGAATCCATTACTTTCTAGGCCATTAAAAAAAMCACCRCCAACAAAACCAATTTCTAATTTGCCCATAAAGTATTGCTAAAGTTTTCAATTTTTTTCCTTAAGTCAATATTTCCAAATAGTGTTGAATTCTTAAATCTAGTGTAACCKAACAATATGAACAGTCGCAGAACTCCAGAACTTTTTCTTTAGAGCATGATCTCTCCTTCTGCTCAAGACTGCTTAATTGCTGAGTCTCTTGCAAGGTGGCTCATTTAACTGCTTGTATTAATAATTTTAGGTGTGGCTCCAAAATTATAAAYCTATCTGAAAGGTGGATTTCCTTCAGCTGGGTTTGGTGTTGGGGGATCAACACCAGCTACACTAGCAAAGATTGGGTTTTTCTGCCTTCTTCTGAAACACCCGATCTTGTGAATGGAATGGGACATGTCTGGGACTGTGAAATTGAACTTTGGGAAAGGGCACCTCCTCTGTGGCAATGAAGGACAGAAAAGGAAGGATGGAGGGGAACTGGAGGAGGCATGATGGCTGAAGCTAGAAAAGTGCTTAATGTTAAAAAAGGTTCTTTTGCGGCTCCAAAGAAAAATTCAAAAATGTCMTCTGTCYTGCAGAAAYAAAATGACAAAAAACTCTATTTAAAAAACCTGTAAATTTTAGATGAGAGAGGTCACACMCTCTATTACTATGTGTAAACAATATAATTAGATTATGAACAATGTATTGGTACAAAAGATATGACTGTCTTCAGGTCAGTTTAGGAGACCTACAGAAAGATTCTCTGTGTAGGCAAAAAAAGAATCACTTTTACAACTTAAAGTACAATCAGAAACCAAATCTATTGAGATGTGAATGAGGAMAAGACTTGTCCATACCATAAAATGTCATAAACAGCAAGAGATTGAAATACTTTTTGTTGTGATTTAAGGACAACATGCACAGAATGCAAAACTGTGAAGCTGGTGACTTAGGCCTCAGTGCATCAGTCAGGGCACCCTGAGATACGTACAATGACTCAGATATGAATGATGAATGTAGTAAGTAATTGTCCATAGAACCACTCTGTCAGATTTTCCTAAGAATATTTCATCTTTGTGGTTTTATGAGACAGAGTAAGAAGGTTAATCCTATTTGATGCAGCAGGCTTAAAGGATTTAAATACAAATTGAGTAAATACAAATAAACCTGGTAATCTAAAAAATGAGGAAAAAGTCTTGTACAAAATAAAAGAATATGTAATTGATAAATGCTAAGTGAAAAGTCAGTTTATTTTCTGTCACTAGAAAAAACAACCACCACAAACTTTTTAACATGTAGTATAGGTGTAGCAATTCTGTGTTACCAGGGAAAAAAAAAGTCTTACCTCAGTTCAGAGCAAGGTTATGGAAGAGATCAACCTAAATGACATTCATTACACAGCACATGCAAGACATGAGGCCCTGCCCACAGATATTTATGAGAGGAAAGTCCTTCTTCACCAACCTTATCTTCTTCAAGAYCAAGATGACTTGCTTAGTAGATGAGGGAAAAGCTTTGGATGTTGTCTATCTAGAGTTCAGTAAATCATTTGATTCCATCACACACAGCATGCTCCTAGAAAAAAGTGTCTGCTCACAGCTTGGATGGGTGACTGTGGTGGGTAGAAAACTGGCTGGATGGCCAGCCCCAGGGGGTTGTGGTGAATGGAGTTAAATCCTGCTGCAGTCAGTCAGCAGTGGTGTTCCCCCGGGCTCAGTTTTGGGGTGGGTCATGTTTAGAATCTTTACTGATGATCTGGATGTGGTGATCAAGGGCATCCTCAGTAMATTTGCAGATGACATCAAGTTTGGTGAGAGTGTTGACCTGCTCAAGGGTAGAATGGGTCTACAGAGACCCCCTTGAGCAACAGAGTAAGGACAATGGCATGAAGTTCAATAAGGAAAGGCCTCTGGCTGCTGTGTTTGAGTCRTAGAATCACATAATTCCTACTTGAAGTGACCTCTGGATATCATTTAGTCCAACCGCCCTGCCAAGGCAGGGTGACCTAGAGCAGGTGACACATCCAGGTGGGTTGCAGCAATCCAGTGTAGTCAGGCTTGGAGAGCAGTGGCTAGAAAACTGCACAGCAAAAAGAGGCTGGTTGGCAGCTGGCTACACATGAGCCAGCATATGCTCAGSTGGCCAGCAAGGCCAACAACATCCTGGTCTCTATCAAGTGTGTCCAGCAGGACCAGGGTAATGATTTCCCCGCCCCGTACTCAGCACTGGTGGGACTGCATCTTGATTACTGCACTCAGTTTTGGGCCCTTCACTTCAAAAAGGACATTGTGGTGCTGGAGCATGTCCAGACAGGGGMAACAAGGTTTATGAAGGTTATGAAGAACATGTCTTATGGGAATGGCTGAAGGARCTGRGTTTGTTTGGTCTTGAGAACAGGAGGCTCAGGGGGGACCTCATTGTTCTCTACAACTGAAAGGATGTTATAGTGAGATGGAGGCCAATCTCTTCTGCTGTGCCTGCAGAGAGAGGTCCAGAGGAAATGACCATAAACTGAGACAGGGGAGATTCAGATTAGATACYAAAAAAGTTTTYTTACTGTTAGGRTGATCAGGAATAGGATCATCCTCTACCAGAGAGGTGGTGGAGTCACCATCCCTGGAGMTTTTCAAGAGGCRTCTGGATCTGGTGCTGAGTKATGGTGCTTAGTGGCTTAGGGSTTGCAGTGGTAGTGCYGGGTGAATGGTTGGACTAAAGGATCTTGAAGGTCTCTTTCAAYGYTGATGATTCTAGTATTTTATAGTTCTAAGCCTGAGTGTGTCTAGCAACTGAAAATATCACTACTGGATTATTTGTGTGTGAATRTGTGCATAAGAAAGCTCATTACTGAGCTATTTTAAGCCACATCAAACCTAGCACAGCTAAGAACTTGGGCATTTAGGTTCTCAGGCAGAGAAATTTGCTTCAAGTTCTCTGACCCTTGTTTTACACCCTTAGATGAGATATCCAGTTCATTTTTGTCTCATACAGTATAATRTGTTATTCAAACAGAGCTAACTCTTCTCATGAAATATGTCTGCAGTCACAGGTACTGACTGCAGACATATTGTACTGACTGTGCACCATCCCTTGGAGTAAGATTACATATTGTTGTTCTAATGCAACTGTGCCAAAAGTAGCCCAGTTTGGAAGCTCCCAAACTTGCTGGTTTTGGCAAAGTACAGATGTTAACACTAAACTTCTCTTATTGGAACATCCATAGGAAAGGGACTGACATTTTAATGGGGGATTATGGGTAAKTACCAAAGAAATCGCCTTAGTGTATTCAGCTGTTTCTGGAATCATGACCATTCACTTGGTGTTCAGCATGTCTCTTTTGAAATAATTTTGTACCAGTTAATTCCAAGTGCAACTGGCCCTGATTTCACCAGCTGTACTTTGACGGTATGAAATATCATCATCATCATCATCATCATCTGAAATTATGGCTATAAATTGGTCTGAGAATAAGCTGCTCTACTGGGAAACTTGCAGAACTACAATTTAGGCAAGACATTTTACATTTAAAATGAATATGAATAAAGTTTTCAATCAGAGAAATGTGATATGTCACTATATAAAGAGACAAATTGCRCAAGTTTCTACGCCTAACACCAATTTATAATTCACACCTCATTGTGATAGGCTTATTTAAAACCAGACACAAGAAAGTCCTTGGAAGACACAATGAGCAGCAGAATAGTTTATGGTGAATCTTTGTTGTTATATGGAGTCAAACACTTTATTAGGAGAGAAAATTTCATGGCTTTGCCATTCCATACACCMATGTCTTTCTCTGTCTTGAAGATATTCTTTTCTTTTCTCTTCAGGACACAGATAATACTGGAAATGCTTCAGAGAAGGGTGCCAAAGATAATCAAATGTCTAGAGTATGTTCTATATCAACACCACTTATCTATATAATTGTTGTGAGTTCATTTGCATGTTTGCTTCTAAATCTTAAAGGAGAGAAAAATAAAAATGGGAAGAGGATGGAGACTTGTAAAATATGAGCAGCATAGGAAAAACAATCAGGAAATATGTTTCACTATCCTCCAGTAAAAATGATGACAACTTCAGTTAAAGCTAGGAAGGGAGGGGTTCAAAACTGTCTGATGGAGGAACTTCCTCTGGCACATTGTAATTAAGCTGAGGAATTATTTTCTGCAAGCTGTTATGAGTTTATTAGTCAATTAGATAAATCAATGAAAMAAGAGTGTAAYGTACAAGCCAGTAATTTTATRCAAGTAACACAAAAGATGTAATTTYTTACATGTGGAATCTCCAARTATTTTCTCTTTTCAGCTTGCTAAATCCTGAAGATGCATTACGTTATGTGTACACTCTTTTGTCACCTTGATGTTTCTATATCTGTCCACAAAATAGTGGTTAGGCAAACTTCTTGCTTTCATGTAGTATGTGTGTCCTCATACCCTTACTTTCTCCCTTCTCTACTGGCCATGAGAGTCTCCTGACTGCCTTAGAGAATAGTTTAAAAAAAATATATATACATAGAACACAGGTTTCTTTTACTATGTCATTCATACTGTCATTCTTTCTTTTCAGGTGATATTTGGAATCATGTATGTCCTCATTTCCAAGACTTATGGTGAATGGATACCATCACTCTTAAGAATTTAAAAAGCTTTTTTTAAAAATTGTATTGCAGTGGAATCCAATTATCTCACTGTTACAGGTTATATGCTTTTCTTGCATTAAGGGCTTTTGGAAAAGAGTTTATTTTTATAGTGGACAATTTTCACAATGTTGATTTACTGTGCTCAATAGTGTGCAAAATTCCCATTTATTCTGAAAGTTTCAGCTTTTGTTTTGTGCCTTCAATGTGTTTATGGCCTTTTCACTTCATWTGTAGATATAGATACTGCACATCAGGATTGAGAGGTCTATTTTGTAAGACTGTTTCTAACAGAACAAGAAACATATTTTGCGTAAAAATCCACAAAAATAAATATTTTACATTTTTATATTCTTGCAATATATTGCTTTAAAACATTAAACAAGACATCTGAAGGCTGTTTTACCTTTACAAATTTCTAGATAATTTTCTATCAAGTTCAGAAGAAAACAGGGACATCACTGGCATGTGCTATACCATCATTCTTAAAAAACTCAGGTTCATTTTTGGCATGCATAGAATTGTAGAATTCTTTATGTTGGAAAAGATCATTAGGATCATCACAGGATCATAGAATCAATGAATCGTTAAGGTTGGAAAAGAGAGAATAATTTTAGATTGGAAAAGACATTAAAGATCATCAAGTCTAACCATTATCCACTGCTGGCCATGTCCACCAATAAACCACATCTACAAGCCTATTAAATAGCTCCAGGGATGTGGCTCCACCACTTCCCTGAGCAGCCTGTTCTAGTGCTTAATGACCCTTTTGGTGAAAACTCTTTTTTACAATATCCAATCTAAAACTCCCCTGGCACARCTTGAGGCCATTTCATCTTGTCCTACCTACTGTTACCCAGGAGAAGAGACCAATCCCCACCTGGATACAACCTACTGTCACGTAGATGTGAAAAGGAAAAAAAAAGGACATCCCTGAGCCTCCTTTTCTCGAGGCTAAACAACCCCAGCTCCCTCAGCTGCTCCTCACAGGATTTGTTCTTTAAATCATTCACCAGCTTTGTTACCCATAGACATACAAACTCATTTCATTGAGCTAAAAAAAAAATAATTGCTAAGAAGGGTTTATCCCAGGGGATGCTAGTTGGTTTCAGTGGAAGTCCCAATGAGGCATTCACACTATCATGGCAGATTTGGAATTCTTACAGAGCAGAGGTATTCATAAACCATACATGAGCRTAACTATTCAAATATACATAGATGTGAACATTTTCAAAGCTAAATCTTTTCCTCTGCTTATAAATTATTTGCAGATAGACATTCTTTCCCTTTGCAATTTTAATGGAATTTTACAGCAAGTTTTAAATACTGGTTCATTTTTCACTCTGAAAATTTTCACTATAGAATATTTACTTTTTTCTATGTTTAATTGCTATTTATGATGGGCTATTCCATTGATTACATTAATTTAATAAAAATGTGTTCTTCAAAAGCGTTCTCATACTCATAATTTTAATATGCTGTGTAGATTATAAGACTTCCTAAAAATGTCTAAAACCAGCAAAAACGTCATGAATTTGCAAGTACTCATTTCATTTTTCCCCACTAACGCTCTTGAAAACAAAAAGTGACTTAGCCAAGCATTTATAAACTGAGATGCAAAAAATCTAATGGATATCAGTAAAACATATTGACATTTATATATTTCTCTGAACTATTTATGGAWGTATAGTATTCATTTTTGCTTTTTCTTGATACTTAACCCACTTTCTCTGATTTTGCAACATAGTTACTGCAAAACATATTTTAATATTGTTTTTACATATTGTAATTTTTGGTCAATAAAAAAATATTTTGCAAAGGTTATTCTTATTCTTGCTTTTCTCATACACTGATTTTTGTCTTGGGAAAATAAAAAAACAAAGCTTGTCCTGCTATAACATCTTGCTGGGGAGGAAAAACCCTTCTTTTCCTTGTGTATTTCCACATTCATGTGTTTGATTGTTCTTTCTAATCATCACTTTTCAACTAATTATTTTCTCTTTTCTTTTTTGTTTTTTCTTTCACTCCAAATGTTAATGAAAAAGCCAAAAATTTGGAAATAAGTGTCATGTTACATAATGAAACGCTGCAATTCATTAAAATTATAACACAAAATATTACTAGAAAAAATAGGATTTTTTAAAGTAATGCCCTCTATGAACAGTTTTTTCTGCAAGTTTAATAGAAACTAAATGCTCCACAGAAAACTAACACCATATAATTCACAGGGTAACCAAAAAGAGATTTCAGAGCAATGATAATAAGGTAACATTGATGTTTCACAAAAATATATTTCCTGCTCAGGGATACCGTATGTCAATATAAATAAATTCACGGGGTCAGTAAATGTAAGAACAATTGATGATATTACAGGGAAAGTAGAGTTCTCTTCTGGGATATAGTTTATAGCAGTAGTGGGGAACAGAATTGAAAAGAATTGAAAATCACTCAGAATCAAAGTACAAATTCTTATTTGCAAAATTATTTATTTGAATAAAAGAAGAAAGATRTATTTAGAATCCTGCAAAGAGCAGGAAAGCTGTTATAGTCTGAGCTCAACTTTTCCCCCTTGTCACATTGATGTATTTGCACACCTACTCTGCAATGAGATCTGTAATTCTTGCAATTAACAGCACAGTTAAAAGAATGGTACAGTAACAGTGTTTCTCTGGTGGAGAAAATAAAGCCTTTTCCTTTGCTGTTTAAGGTTTTAAAAATATTAATCACTCCTATTTCCATTAGCAACTCTGGGACAATGCATGCACCAACTGTTGCATTTTTCTAAAAAAACCTTTTTACTTTATGGGAAAGTGCCATTTTACTTTATACTTGCAGTGCYGTGGAAATTGAGCACACAGATCTGGAGGTGTGTAGCTAAGCTATGTGCTAAGCTAATTATTTGTGCTCTAAAAAGAGAAAACCACTAGACATGACTCATCATTCWTTTATTACAGCACATGCAGACAGACAGCCACCATATTGTTATGTGAGCCTTTGCTTTAAACGAAACTGCAAAACTGCAAAATTAAACCAGGAATGACAGCAAAACAGGTAAAAGGATAAGATTTCAAAAAATAACAGAAATGGAAACAGAGCTCTAGAACAGCATTGTATGAGGTTTTTGTTTTAAAGAGAACTGTGTAAGAATTTCTGAAAAAAATCTCTCTTATTCCACATCCTGGTGGATACCAGTCCCCTGAAATTTAGGGAATAAAGAAGCAGTAAGAGAGAAGTTGATGCAGATACTAGCTGTCCAAAAATGACTACTAACCTGGTGCATAAAAGAAGTAGAAAGAYGATTGTAGGAGTTGAGAGCTCAGAACAACCTTTTATTCCAGCTTTGGATGGTTAGAAATATCCTTTTTAGTCCTTTTTAGTTATGATGAACTCTTAAGGAGGGCCTCTCACATATACTGAGTCACTTTTTGTAAATTTATGTTAGGTGAGAGATTGGAACYCAGGACAAGTTCACACAATATCTTTCAAATCTCCTCCACTCACTGTAAATGTCTTTTTGAGAAGGATAACTAACAAATTTTCTTGAGTGTTGAATCCTTACAACCTTAAAAAAATCACTCAAAGCTCAAGTATCCTAAGGAAATGGAATTCTTTCCCTTTATAACTGACAATTCAGAGTAGCCTAACCCAGATGGACCATGCACAGTTGACTAAACTACTGGTATGGGGGCTTATTTTATTATTTTGCTTTTGTTTTTGTTGCTGAGTTATGTATAACAGCTTGCTCATTTTTCATCTTGTTCACATAAAATATAATTCCTCCAGATGTAGAAAAATCACCTGCATGCGTACCTCTTTACAATAGCTACTTTTTATCACAGACATACMGGGTAGCCTGTGCTTTTTATGTGTATCATTGAGTATTTTAAGGGCACTCTAAGGTGACAGATGCAGCAGAACCACAGACCTAAATCTCCAGTTTCCTTCTCSGATTGTACAAAATGCTTTTTTGATGCAAAGAAGCAAAATGATTGTTGACAGAATATATTTCATTCTGTGGTTAGCAATATGATAAGAATTATCATAGAATCATAAAAAATATAAAAGCTTGGGTTGTAAAGGACCTTAAAYATTGYCTAGTTCCAACCCCCATGCCATGGGCAGGGATGCCACCTACTAGATCAGATTGCCCAGGAGCTCATCCCACCTGGCYTCGAACACTTCCAGGGATGRGCCATTCACAGCTTCTCTGGGCAACCTGTTCTAGAGCCTCACTACCCAGTGAGTAAATAATTTCTTCCTAACATCCAATCAAAATATCTCTTTTTTAAAAAATTTTAAACTATCCCTATGAGTGGGCAAAGTTTTTTGCCTTCGGTTTTCCTGCATTTGAAGACTGGTGTCTTGTTCTTTTTCCATTTGAGTTGMAATGAGCCTTAAAAATTAAGCTTTCTTCACATCTGTGAATATAGAACATCTTTGGRTACTCTAAGAGATATAAAAAAGTGTTATGCCCTACTTTGTGCAAACTGAAAAATGGGTACTGACTAACACCACAGAGTCCTTCCTCTATMTCAGTCCAGGAGTGTCAGCAAGATATTTTTCTTGCACCAAGTCAATTAGTTTATACTGATGCCTTTTCCCTGGTCCTAAAAATTAAGAGCCAGACATGGYTAAGAGATAAAGGGTTTTTACTTTGGTATGTAATAAGGATCCTTATGGTGCACCRCTTGGCCAAGGKGGGATGCRYTGACATRCGCGCAAACAATAGATCACGTGTGCAATTTTACAGACCTTACAAATTAGCATATCTAACAAAGATGCCCCAATGAGAGGCTTGACATTGATATCTTCTCACCTTGAGTAATTCCCCCTTGTATGGACCAAACCTTTGTTTACAGAATATATTCTAGAGWGGACCTCAATTTCTCAAGATAGKGTAGGGCTTTTTGGCCTGCAGCCACAAGGCCTCCAGAATCTTTGGTCTCCTGGCCTAATGGAGTGCTAGGACTATGCTAARTTRTCAGACTKAAGGAATTAMAAGTATGCATGCTRAGAGTACTGAGGATACATGAAAGGTATATAAAGKAAAAGGCAAAAWATCATMTTGGCATCAATACAATGACTTTRAAAAAGTAATCTTAYAATTAAAAGATGAGTGCAGTTCTGATGGGAATGTCAGCATACAGTTTAATTTCTGCTGTGGCATCAGATCTCATGATGGAGCAAAGTAGGRGGCCTAGATTGTTGGATATAATAACATCTGAGTCTTCTCAGTAAAACAACACTCTTGCTTAATCTGTGCTAACTTGATTATACAAGAACAGGCATACAAAGTTCTACTATAACACCATTATTTTCTTTGCATTTGTATTTCACATAGGTATACTGTAAAGTTATATTTACCTTGTTCTTAAACTGGTGTTMGAAAAACTTTCATCTCTATAAATTTATAAGGTAAGTTCCCATATCAACTTACTCTTTGCAAACTGAGTCATATATTTATAAATCTATCATAGGTCCATCAAAAATATTTAAACTCTTACTATTATTCTTAGTGTTAATGACATGAATATCAATTTATCACTGCTCTAATCTATATAGATTTATCAGAAGACAAGTCAAGCTGTCTGGCATACTARAGAAATTTGTGCTGTTTGTCCTTGGCCAAAAATGCCAGATGTGTTAGATTCAACCTGGTGTTAAATATTTTGTGTAAGATTGACAACTCTGCCATTCAGTGTTCTTAGGAAGTTTGTATTCTTTCATTTTTGGTAGAATTAAAAACAGACCACAAATAAGAAATGGCACATACCTCATTCTTTCTCTCTCTTCAGCCTCTTTTATCTGAGTGAGCTCCCCAGATATTCTGGCTTGTATGCAAGTGCACCCCTTCCATGGGTAGGGTCCCATGGAAACATATACTTAAAAACTAAAAGCAACTAAAAAAGAGAGAGATGGAAAGGTAGAAAAGTTTTGTTAAAAYTGTTGAGAATGAATTACTTTTTGACATCAAAAAAMGTCAGTAGAACTGCCCAACCAAGCTGATAATGTTGCAGCTTGCAGAACAAGACTTTAGATTGATTCCTGAATCCTGAGAACAAGATAGTTTATTATTTCTGTAGTTTTCTGGATTGCTCTGCACAACTACAGTAAAAACTCCATTAATCATCATGTCACTACAAAGTTAAGCCTGTTTAACTTCAGCAGTTTCATTGAGTTACCCTGATAAATCAGGACCCTGAARATTGTAAGCTACTGTAAAGGTCCATCTGTTGGACCGAATCACACCCTCTGCAAAACAAGAATAGCTGTTGACTACAGAAAATTRACTTCAAATCTTTTTGCACTGTACAGATTGACTCCTTTTAAGATGTATAATAAGCAAATCAGGACCTTACAAGGATGACTTTCCTCACTACTGTGTTATTGTGTAATTGAAAAAGCATAACAGAACCTCTGAAGAAATGAAGAAATGAAGAGGTTGGAGGATCTCGTTCTAAGACTATCACTAGCACTGAAAGAGTTTGAGAGAAAAACACAGTTAAAAAAAACAACTTTATCGTCCCAGATAATCTTAATAGCTCTTTCAAGCTGCACTCTTCTGTGATATTGTAAGCAGAATAAAATCACTGTATACCAGCATTTTGTTTCTTGGAAGTACTTCACAAGATACAAAATAAATTAAAAGAAATTTGAAATGTCACAAACATGAAATTTTATATTATTATAGACAGTAATATGAGAAACATACATGGGCTAATGTTAGGATATGAAAGAGGACATAGAAATCTTGAAAGCAAATTCAAGACATTATGAGAAATGTTTGTTTACAGAGTAATTACTTAAATTAGGCACAAATAGAAATGTGCTCATTTTCATTTGAAAAAYTCTGGTGGGAAGAAAGTAAAACATAATCACCTAAAAAAGCAAAAGTCTATTAGAGCACTGAATTCCACTAAAACTTTAAAGTCTAACAAATGATATATATAAAGCAAAACTAATTGTTTCCTTATGTCCTCATGTGATACYAATCTTTTAGTGAGGCACAGAACAATTTTTAACAGGCACAAGCTTCATGAAGAAAGTTATTAAACTTCTATATTAATTTGAGATTTTTATAATACACACAAGTAAACTAAATCTTGCATTAGTTAAGTAYGGTCACAAACTATAAACCAAGAAAACATCTTATTATGTGTTTATAGGATTTCTGCAATAGCCACTCTATCTTCCTTATTATGAGGCAAAACAAGCCTCCYTTATTAAAATTTCCATATAATTAGAAGCACAACTTCTATYTTTAAGAAAAATCTACAAAAAAGTTGAAATTACCTTAGGAAAAAAATTTCAGTAACAACATATGGGTTTTTCATCTCTCCTTCAACATTTTCATTTCAGTTCCCTCTGATATCTCTCACCAATGTAGTGAAGGAGGACTGCAGGAAAAARCTCACTTCTTCCAGGGGATTCTATAAAAAGTCTGGGGCAAAGAACGATGGATATGTTGACTATTACAATATGTATACCTCAGATCAGATCAGTAACAGAAGCACCATGAGAAACCAGCAGCACATGCGTGGTTCATCTAGGGTGTCAAACACACAGAGAAAACCTAATGTAGTCTTTTTATAAAGATTTATTTTATAGAAGTTTTAACAACAGAATTACAAATTCAACATAAGCTCAAGTCCTTCAAGCAATAACTTCAAAAAGTTAATGAAATCAGAAGCATTTCAGTCAGGACCTATGTAATAATCTCCCATCTTTCTTCAAGTYTATTAAGCTTTGTCCTAATCTGTACCCTGCATTTTGTGAGAAAGAAGTGTGAGAAAAAAAATAAATCAACTCAGAATTTTTAATAGTTAAAACAGTACATTCCCAATGGTGCCATCACAAACACAGCCTCTGTGAAACCAAAGGTCAGGCTGACAGTTGGTAGGAAAAGAATCGCACGGCTGGAGATTCATGACAAGAGTGTCTTCAGGGTTGGAAAACAGAAGGCTACAACATTTCTTTCTTTATCCCTCTATTTACTGCTCAGTCTTCAGACAAAAATATCCTTGGGCTTTGCCTTGCTTTCCAGGGATTTACTGTGATCTTTCATGGACCACAGGAGGATTCTTAGCCTATCATTCTGGAAGATCRGAAAATGCCAAGGTTGGTCAGGTTCCTTAACTCGTCCTTCAAGAGTATAAATTCTGTGTGTACAAAGGAAGACTTTGTTTTATAATTTTTAAAAGTCWGTGACAACAGAGAAGGGATGACCAAATTACTTCTAATTATTCTTATATGAAGTTTTTAGATGGAATTTCATAAGGCGCTTGTTTGGGGTTTTTTTTTGTTGGTACTGCTAGATTAAAGGGTATAATGTCTCTGATTTAGCAAATTAWTATCCTCTGCCCTTTCTTATCACATTACACTTAGTATTACAAATTAAGAGATAAGATAATTTAARTAAAAAACAAACAATAAATATCTCTGACTTCTAGCAGGAAAAAAAAATGCAGTTTAAGAGATTTTCAGGGCGATGTTTTACTTAAATACCCAGCAATGTCCAGCAATGTTCATTGGTAAGAAAATCAATACTTGAAATCAGGATTAGGCCCCAAGAATAATTTTATCTGTTTCTTGAATCCACATAATTTAAACTTACAAAACAACATCAAGACAATAAATTTTTTTCTGGTACTTAGAAATTTCTGAGACCATTTTGGAAGGGTGATCACAGAATCACAGTTTTCACAGAATTATTTCTTTTTTGTTATCTGTATGGAATATTTTGGCTGCAACAGTTTTTCTAATTACTTAGAACTATCAAAAAAGCAAAGCAGTCGTGCATGTTCCCCTGTTACTCTGTCATGCAACCTTTGGCTGCATAGTGGAGTTAACTGCAAGAGCCACTTTGAATCATACAGAATGAATAAACTTGCAGYAATAAATGTCAGTGATAGACTTACTAACAACTTCCCTCTCCCCACAGTAATTAGCAAAACTCCCCAACTTCTGAGCTGCATTGTTTGAAACTCTTAAATATTTTTAGAAAGCCTTCATTACTCTACACAGGGCCCAAGGCCATGTAGTTTTCCATCTTTTGTTTGGCTAAAACTCCTTTTCTTCATGGAGGCTCATGCAATTAGGAAATACATAATTTCCATGCARAATGACTGAGMAGCCCCTACAGAGAAATAAAGCTTYGAAGAAGYAAAAAAAATTATTTTCAGAAATTTTTCCTTTCTTTCCTGARATGACTTTTTTTTTCTTTGCAGGACATCTGCACTGACATTTAAAYGAGGATCGAAAAGGAAGAGGCAAGTAGCTATCATTTGATTGACTATCAGTTTCAAAATTATTGCATCTCAAAATAAAATATTTTGGCACTCTACRTGAGCAATTTTCCTTATGAGAAAGCTGTCTTGTTAAGAGCCAGAACTTTACTACATTTGGGAATGCAAATAGTGGAAATGCCAACCATGTTACAAAAAAAACCTAACCAAAGCAAACAAACCCAATAAAAGCACAAACAAAACAAACAAGTGATAAAAACAACAAAAACTCACAAAAAAGCCAAGACAAAGAGTATATAAGTTCTTTTAAAATTGAAGTTTTAGCAGCAYTTTCTTACTCTCATCGTCAATCTCCCCTTTAACATTTCTTTGTGACTGGAACAGCAAAAATTAGAAGGAAAGAATAAGGCGACCATTGCACCTGGTGTGACCATCAAAATTTTATAATCATTTATGTTTCCAAATTTCGTATATCAATATAGAAGTATTGTARTTGTCACTACTAATATTCTGCAATTTCCTTCTTTTTGTGMAGGCTTAGACMCCATATAACTGAGTTTATTTCCTTCTCATTTCTTCTGGTTTGCCCCAGTTGATATTCAGATTTCTGAAAAGTGACTGCAAATCTACTGGAATTGTGAGGTAATGCATTTCATRGCTTTGTGCTCAAAAAACATGGAAAAAAATTAGCAAGGCCTTCTTAAGTAACATGGAGAAAATAGCCTACAGGCATGAAGGATGTGAGAGAGGAGGAAAAATMATATATTCATCTTATTTAACRTAAAAAATTGATTTMTTTTACAGAYCATCCATAAATAAAACCTTGTTTTYCCAAACAAAAGTTGYTTGYAGGAGTATTTGCAGACTTAAAAACYTAATGYTTTTCAAACTGKRAACCTATTTACARAAGACCAAATGATGAGAAGTTGTCTGGTGGTTATCTATTGAAGGGATAAACAACACCTCTGATTACTCGTTAGATTATAATGCACTTTGACTCCATAGTTTATGCTAGATGGAACCACGCAGACTCTTGGGTTTTGCTGAGGATTATTTAATAACACTTAGTCTTTCATCTTACTTATATTCTTGACAGACAAAGTACACAATAGCTGTTGAAAAGTACATTTCTTTTATTTTTTAAAGATGKTGAAATTTTCCTTATCTCTGTAATGAAAAGTTGCACAGGTATCATACATTCAAGGTGTTAAATGTGTATTTGTTTCTGTCATGGCACTACAACAGTGTTAGGCACTATGTGAAGCTGCCAGAGGG
This sequence comes from Alauda arvensis, assembly GCA_902810485.1. Taxonomy (NCBI): domain Eukaryota; kingdom Metazoa; phylum Chordata; class Aves; order Passeriformes; family Alaudidae; genus Alauda; species Alauda arvensis. Next base: position 43,712 of record CADDXX010000797.1, read on the forward strand.
ATTGCATCTGTGGTAAATAGATGTAATAACACATGGCCACTAGAGAAAAATTAGTTTCGCATGCCATTTTCACAGTTTGTATCATGCCATGGAGTAGGAAGTTATCTTCAGCAAGGTCTGTCATAAGCAAACCTTGATGGCTATATGGGGAAAATGAAAAAAGTAACATTAAAGTTGTCACATCAAGACATTTTACTTTCTGTATATCATTTTAGAAACTGACAGGACTTCAGTGTTTTCTAGTATATTTACATAATATATGTGCAAATTCCAGCAATTTAGTTTTATCAACAAGGAAAATTAAAACACCATTAAGTTATATAACTGAAAGTCCAGATTGCTTAAGATTGTTAAATTTTACCATAATTTTAAAATACCTTGCAAAAAACTGTCTTTTATTGGATTTGATGCTGAATATTTCAGTTTCTTCTTTTCCCTCTTTGTTTTGCATTTCAACTTTTTAACTTCTCCACAGCAACTTAAGAAATGCAACATTAATATTTACACTGTCTGTGAGAATGCCTTAAAGTTTTTCTTTGTGTATCAGACACTACTGATACATTTGATGTAAGTTTATTCACAGTACAGTCTAGACTGAATTTTAATGCTATAAAAAAATACTGCACTGCTATAATCAGAAACTGTGAGACCACAAGTGACAATGATAATKATGGTGGGTGTCTGTAAGTCACAACTAATTTCTTTTCTGCTTACCTACGTAATTTAACCTTGATGTGACAAGGCCACCATTCTCCAAGTAATGGCAGCAGAGGAGGAAGTGACAATTTTTATTATATTTTATGATGAAGACATTTGCCAAATGGGAGTTCAGATGTAATCTAACCTGTCATTTAATTTAGGTGACCCATTAACCAACAGAAGCTGGCTGCACTGTCGTTGTACAACCTGTGAGCAGAATATATTCTACACAGTGATTACAACTAACATTATGTAGTTTAGTGAAGGTTGTACTAACCACTGCTAGACAAGAACTTCATTATTATCATTCARCCACAGGTTATAAATATGTGCCATTCAASCATGTTGATTTTGCTCAGTARRTTTGCCTTTGGAAACCTAAGGGCTATTTCAAGCATTTAAGACTGAGACAGGACACAGGCTGAAGCTGACCAGAACTGGATATTTTCCAAATTCCAAATTTCAGTAATCTATAGCAATGAAAGGCTTTTAGACATATCTCTGATTTATCCTGCAGGAGACTGCTTCTTCTCACATCTCAAAATTTCTAATAGCCAAGTAAGGACAAGGCAGAAGGTGGGTCTGTGAGTTTGCATTTGGGTAAGCTTTCATCAAAAACAGGAGTCCTTATGTGGTCCTCCCAGTTTGATCTTTCCCATTTCCTCTCCCCTCAGAAGAAACAGCTCCGGTCTATGAAATGTGGGAGAAAAAAAAAACAACAAAAAAAAGAAATGTTAGCTGCTAATAGAGCATAAAACTAAAGATATGATTTCCAGAATCTATTTTTACCCTCCACTATACTACCTGGCACAACACCAAATTTTTAGTGACCAAAAATGAAAGCCTTAACTTAGTCTTCATTAAAATGATTGGAATATAACAGACAATATAGTAATAAGTCTTTGGGGTAATATAAAAAAAAATCATGTACTCCATTTATTTCCTTTGATATTTTAGCAGCTTGGTGTTCTGCCAAACTGAAAGACATAAATCTTGCTTTGCATTCCCCTGAAAATGCAAGTCATCTAAAGTAAATTCTGCCCAATGAAATTTTTTATTGTAATGGGYCCAAGATTAATTTTTTCCATTTTATTCTTATGGAATATTTCAAGAAGCTTACCTTTACTGTTCTGCTCATGCATCTAAAATAGTTATTCTGTGCAATAACTATTAGGAATTCTGATCAGCCAAACCTTTTTCATTTCTTTCTAGATCAGAAACAAACGGTTTCAGGGGAGGAAAAAAAAAACAGCAAGGCAACAGAATCTAATAAGACACTCACAAAAAAGAGAACATACTCCAAAACAAAAAAAAAACCTTGACACTAGAGAAGCTCCTGTTTCTTTTCCAAATGTGTTGATAACCTTAAATATTATGGGGGTTTTCAGCTGTTTTGAGAAACTGAATTAATGTCAATCCTTCCAACTACATTTAATTAGTTAATTTGTTGAACAATAATTAAAACCAGAGTATAGATATATAAAATATATTAGCACATTTAGGCTACCCTTAATTATTATGAAACCAACAAGCTGGCTGTGGAAAGAAAGCTAAAACAGATGGTTCAATAATTTCAAGATACTGTTTTAGTTTGTTTATATTCCAACAGCAGTAATAAATTTTAATAACCTCTCTGAAATCCTAGTGCAGTCTAAGCATTGTAGCATTTACTATATAATTGTTATGAAGAGCAGTGCTATAAGTGTGGACAAGCTCAAGGTGCCTCTAAGTGTATGCCATATTTGATAGCCTCCAACTCTGCCCTTTTTATGAGGAAGCCACAAAATCACTATGGTAGCAGACTTCTTAATCATAGTATTGTAATTTCAGTTTCTCTCCTTCTCAATCTGAAATTTTGSTAMATTTCTAATCCTTCCCTTGGTTTCYTGTGTTACACTGATAGCTGGTGTGCCTATCTMAATATATTCTATACAAATTTCGTTAAGAAAATACAGATTATGTATAACAGGATGAGTAATCCCTGTTATTAGGCAACTGTGGCAAATATGGAAGAAACTGGGGGCAGAAGAGCTTTAAAATGATTGTCAGGCTGAAAGACATTGACCTGTTCAACATGATAAAYACTTATTCAGGAAAAGGTAGGACACATGTCTGCTGTGTAAGTTTGCCTTTATTTTAATTTGTGTTTGCAGCCTTATGGAGTTTGCAAACTACACACTGTGAAGCATTAGAACATAATAAATAATGATTGCTTAACACAAAGAAGTTACTGGGTCACAACTGGTTATTTAACAAGATTTCTATAGGGTGAAGTAGGAAGAGCTGTGACATTAAGTGGTCTTTGAGAGGCGTTGAGAGTTTGGTATCGATTCTCTTGGAACTTAAGGGAAGGAGCCAAAGGTGAACAATTGCATGAGAAATTACTTTCTTTTATTCTGCATCTAGTGGAGAATTTCAAGGTTTAAGGGCTTTCCAAACATGATTGACTGCTAACTGWATTCAGAAGCTTTATTACAGTTCTGGTTTGTATATACTTGACAGTTGACATCYAAGCTCTAAATTCATATTCTTCATTTTAATTCCCAATAATGGCAGAGAAAATAAGCAGTCTGTTGTTTTCACTCTCACAAATTCTTCTGARCAACTTTTTTAAAAGTTTGCTAATAAACTGCAGCTGGCTATACTCAAAGATATTCTCTCTGCTTTCCTTTCCCTTTGATCACTGAAGTGTTTTCAGACACTGTAAATTATTTATGGCTTATCTATTACTTCCTCGGGCTTTCAGAGTTTTGTGCTCCAGTGATTTTCCTGTTACCTCAGCCTTACTTCAGTAGWTCTTGTCATGTCCTTCCAGCAGGACCCCAAAATTTTATTTATGTTTACTTCTCTCTGCCCCACTTGTTCAGAGGTTTCTGTGCTGCCGTGCCTTCAATGACTAAGGTCACTTTCCAGTGTAACCTTCAACTTTAATATATCCAACTTTTTCTCTACTAAATTTTCAGTTGGATTCTGGCTTCTCTTAGATGTTTTAACTGTAGGTTTTAATAAAAAATCTTTGTATTTGCTATACATTTAGCCATCTGTTTGTCCAACTGTGAAAAGGAATTGTTCAAATTATACGTGTAGGCAAGTTAGTATTAGTATTTAGTTAGTATTGTTGTTCTTCCTCAGTGTCCTCAGCTTTCTTAATTTTGTATTTATTCCTACTGACAATATTTTTGTATCTTATCTAGGCTTTTCAGCATTGATTACTTCATTCAGGTTGTTTGTTTAAAGTTTSTGCCTCTTGTTATGAACCACTGTGCATATCCACTTTATGAACTTTTGTTTAACTTCCAAGTAAGCTAGAAACACTGTGCTGCACGGAGTTGTATTTGTTGCTTCAGTGATTTCCTGAATTAATTCTATATTTTGAAGAATGCACATGCATATAACAGTCACATATATACACATTGGGCCTTTGCAAGGGGAACAAGTTTTCTCTCTTTCCTATTCATCCCCAAAATGGTTTCTCTTTTTTGTTTACCATATATTTCTGCTCTCTGATTAGGTACTACTGTCCCTTCTAAGAAACAAAAAAGATACATATCAGATGCAATTTTAAAAAAATTACCAGAATAAACAGGCAAGATTTGGTTTAGCATGAATTCTTTTCACTGCAATAAATTACACTTTTCCTGACAGCTGTCCTACTTATCTTTGCAGACAGGTCATACTTAATTTAAAACTGGAAAGAAAAGAAAAAAAGACAAAAAAAATTAAAAAGACAGCAAAACAAACAAACAAAAAAGTGAAAAATCAACCAAAGAAACAAAGAAACAAAAAACAAACAAACAAACAAACAAACAAAAAACCCCACAAAAAACCAAAACCAAAGCCCCCAAATCCCCCATAACACAACACACCAAGAGCACAATTTTAAAATACAAATATCTCCTCACATCACACTATATGTCTGAGGAAGACATTTTTCCTGTCACTGTGTTCTAGCCTTGCACTGTTGAATTAACCTGGATTATTGCCATTGATTCATCTGGAATAGGTACTGACTCTCTTTAAGGCAATGGGAGAGATAAAAGAGCTGTGCAGTTTGTCAGATGGATTCTCTTTAAAGAAGATAAACAGCTGTACACATTTTAGTTATAGCTATTATTAGAAGCTGATGTTGAGGTGATAATGTAATTAGTACTGTTTTGAAATATTAAACTTAACATCCTGCATATTGATGTTTCTTCCCAGGAAACCCTTGGTGCTTCTGTCAGACAAGGTAACGTGCCTGAATATTTCATCTGACAGAAACAGCAACTCTGCATAAGCAGCTCTGGAAAATAACCTAACAGTGAAAAGGGGCAGCTAAATATTTTTAATGGTGCCCATAAAGTAAATCCATTCTGTCCAGGAGCTGTAAGCTGCAAGCTCTGTGTGAAGGTAGTCTATACTCACTTGAGACAAAAATTATAGGCAGACAGATAATATACTGAAAGAGTTCATAATTCTTTCCAAAGACTGCTAAGTTTCAAACTTAAAAAGCAAAAGCACAAACTTCTCTGTGGGAAACAAAGGAACTATTCAATGATGCTGCTGCAAAATAAAATGAAAAAAAAATGCAAATTGCATTGTTTTCTATCACTGGTAATACTTAGCTTAATATTATCTTAATCAGTGCCATGTTTATGCATGATGTTGTGTTAATCTCTTTACTGCAGGAAAAATCAAATGTGGGCTTAACTTTCCACTAGGTAGACTATGTGCTATCACAGTCATTACAACTACAAAAGTCCAGCAGTATTCAGAGTACTGGAAAACTTTGGTGTGCTGTACAATCTTACTCATCTACAAGAAATAAAGGCCTTGCCTCAGTGGAGCAAACATCACTTTTCAGTTTGGTGTTCATGCATACAGCAACTGGAAAACTACTTTCCAGTCAACTTCCCACTGACAGGAAATCAAGACTAAAGAATGTGCTGATGGCCACAAATTGCACAACAGTWAAATAATGGGGAGATTACATATATTTCCTTATATAGCACATCACATTGTGAAGACAAATCCATTAAGCACCTACAAGCAGCCTGTCTGCAGCCTGAAATTTAAGCTTTTGCAGGAAATTCAACATTTGCACTTAGCTGAGTTCTTTCTTCAAGAACTCAATAACACTCACTAATATTAGAAGAAAGCATGATTACAGAAAAGAAAACATCTCAMTGCCCCTGAGGGGCAGGGGGAAGAAATGGAATTCCCAAGTAGCTGGAACAGCAGACCTATTTGCAGTGTCTTGAAATTTTTCAAGCAAGATTCTGACAACTATACAGAAACAAAAGCACTCTTTGTGAAAGAGAATTTCAATATACGATAACATTCAGAAGGTTATGTGAAACTACAAATGCTAACACAGTTGTTAAAATGAAAGAGTTATGAAATAGTATCTAGTAAAATTAAAGATAATAACACTCCAACAGAAATAAAATGCTATTATAAAGCGTAAGTTTAATAGAGTCTACATATGCAAGAAGAATAATTTGAATAATTTCTTACCTATATTCAAGTAATGACTCTGTTATACAGCTAGAGAACTTTGACAGAACTCATTACAAGATATCAGACAGTGACCAGAACCACAGAAGAGATTTCAGCACCAGACAAAACAAGGAAAACCTATGCATCTCTGTCAAGCTGGGAAAAAAAAAAATCCCAAAAAATTAGTCCATGCCTAGAAAGTAGGCAATCTGTGTTCTGGAGACTGACCATGAGGAAATTGGAAGTTAATAATACAAGTGGAAGAAGGGGGGAATTGACTCCCTGTGGCAAACATCTGTGGAAGGAGTTTGAGAGACCTCTGGTAGGCATTCTCTTCTTTTCCTGCAGATACCATGCAGAACTTCATGAGAAAAGGAATGTCCATGTTAGCTAAATCCTTCCTCTACCAATACAATTAAGTCATGGATGGACTTAATTCCAGTCCAATGGAATCTGGCTATGCTAAAATGTTATGTTGAGATCAGAGAAGCACAAATCCAAATAGGCAGTTGAACACTTTATGTGGGAGAATTGCTRTAGACTAGATAAAGCAAAAAAATAGTTGCCATTTTCTATAGTCTTTAACTCTTGTGTATTTTACAAATAAATATTTGTGACACACCTAGATAAATCTTACATTATGAAACCATAACCAAACCATTTTCTGTAACCGAATGCCTTATCTCATTTGATAGCTTTGGTGACTAGGCTGGAATGATGCCAGGTTGTGCGGGCCTGACAGTGGGGTTCTGTTGCAATTAACCTTATGTTTCARTGTYAGTACAACAGAAAGTAYTGATACACAWAGTTTAACARCACCCAGAGTAAAGGATGGCCRCAGCTGTAAAAAGYTGTGTGCTTGGTCAGAGATTTAGCATATGTAAACTYCCTACACATTCGGAAGGATGGGAGATACCCATATTACTGGCTGACCTTTGATGTGGAAACAAAGTGACTGCATAACCCAGAGTTAGATTATTCCTGCAAATTTATTTTTCTTGTGTGTTTTTTCACAGTCTGTTTTCTCATGCCTTTCATACTGGTCTCTAAAGGCCATCAGCTTGTTTCGCATTATCAGGAAAGGTTAACAAATGAAATTTCTATAGTTTTAACACCAAAATGAACCCAATGTACAATATATGATTTTATTACAGGACTATTCCATTTTTGGCAATTTCTGTGTTGTCCCAAGGAACTAYAGTGAGAGTCACATAAACATCTAAACAGAAGAATCTGCCAGTGCCCTTGCTTCTCATCCATGACTGCAATTAGCAGCAGCACTAARTGAGGGTGGGACACATTAATTCCTGTGCCCAAGAGGGTGCTCTTCACAGCACATCAACACACTGTCTTATGAACCATATGACTCATTGCTCTGTGACAACTGGTGCTCTCAAACCCTGACAGATGTTCACTAGMATAACTTGAGAACTGAAACTACATTTTCTTATTGGAAACAGTCATAATTATGCAGATTTCTCATTCCTTCCCAGCTGACAAAGTCAGAAGAYCTTTTTGAGTGTCTTCTTTATCAATGGTTCTATAAAGGAAGCCTGAATTGGCTTTAATAAAGAGGAACTTAATCCAGGTATGTTGTAATGATGATGTAGCTGAGTCTGATACATGAGTGAAGTAGTAGAAGCATATGCTACTCTAGGCTGCTGCAGAGTAATTTTTAATCACGTCAAGAATATTTTAAAGGTTTGACTCACAGCTTTAGTACAAAGTCCTTGCTAGTGCATTTTTTTTATTGTTGACAGGCACACTGAGTGAGAGATGGAAAGTAATACAAAGTTTCCACAGCACCCTCTGATATCAGGAAGGCATGTATTTGAAATCATCCCTTCTGACAATAAAATGGCCAAGACATAAACAGTAGTCTCCAAACCATTAATATATATTAAAGGGAGTAATTATTTGAAAGRGGAATAAGAATTTAAGAGCAGTAATGACTGATCAATCCAGGCTGATTTTTAAAATAATTGATATATTCCTTTTCCTTGAACCATCTGTCCAGCTGATTTTAGTAACTCAAATATCCAGCTGACACAATTTTGGTCTTTGTGTGTCCCTTTTTGGGAAAAGGCACCTCTAGCTTATTTCAAACTGCTTACCTACTATTCAAATTTGGCACTCACTATTTATGAGAAGACATACGGGATAATCTTACTATGCAATTGTTTTTCTTTTTGTAGATGCTTGAAAACATAAGAAGCATGATTTCTAAAGTTCTGTGTACAGTGAAATACTTTGTCTTAAGGATATGGAAGAATATTTTTTCTGGGTTTTTTTTTTTTTTCATCCGAGGATACAGTTAGATTAGAGAAACATTCAGCTTCAAAATTTCAGAGTTGACTTTTACACTGGACATTGCACCACAAAATACAATACTTGTAGTTCTCTCATGACAGAAATATCTGCAATCACTCTTATAATTTGCASCCAGACAATTCGATATTGTCCACTTTTAAAACAAGAAATAACTCACATCTCATTTATAAGAAATAATTTTTTTTATGTGAAATGGTGGCTATTTCTAGCAGACAGGGTTTAACAACAAATAAAATTTAGGGCACATTGACAAAAGTTTCAATTAAGGTACCAATTTTTCCTTCCTCTTGAAAMCAAACTAAATGTCAGTTCAAATATTTTGAAATAAACATTAAAGAGCAGCTGTAAGTCTAAGGGCAACAGATTTGGTGATTCCAAGGTATGGGTAGGGCAATGTCTTATCTATTAAACAGCTCAACACTTAGAGGTGACAAAGAATGTAAGTGGAAACCTAATTCAATAGTGGAAGCAAAGTGAGATCCTCACAATGTGATTTACTGATTGTTATAGCCTATTACACTCAAATATGTCCAGAAGAATTTTTTTTTTGATATTGTAACCATATATTTCTTCTGTTTTACCTGATTGGAGCATTMTCATAATTTGAGTCTCCTCAAAAACATTTAATGTCCTAAAATAACTGTTTGCGTATCATGATGTCTGGATGCCAAAAGTCTGCTATGGGTGTCAAGGACCTTCTGTTCTGTCCAACAGGATACTCATTTTAAGACAGAAATAAGTTTTTTTCTCTAGTAGAGAAAATGGGCAGCCTTGGGGATACTGCATTTGCTGAAAAAGGAAGAGTGTTTGATGACATTAGATAAGAGTTTACAGAAGARCAGCAGGAATTAAATAGGATTGCCCAGACTTTTCAGTCATCTGTTGAAAAGCAGTGTTCTAGAAATGTATTTAATTAATTAAAGGTTCCTAAATAAAACAAAAAACTCCTGGGAAATAGTGATACAAAAGGACAACAAACATCCAATAAAAGTCAGTTTTTGGCTGCTAGTCATATTTTGATTCCCCTCAGAAACAAGACAGAACAACTGTATTGTTTAAAAAGCTAATATCCTCATGTTTGATATACTGCTTTCTTTCTGTATCTTTCAGCAGAATCCAAAATATTTTATCACTATCAAGTAAACTTTTCTTTTCTTGTGACAGTACTATTTACTGCTCCTCTGCCATTTTTCAKATCTCCTAGAATGAAAAATCCTGAACCTCTGAGGGAGCAGTATCTCATCTGTATTAYCTCTCATAAAAGATACAAAAAAGTATCATTTTTGCTTTTTTAACTGTGATGCAGTGGGAGATAAGATCTAATTAGAGAAACCAACAAACTCTTTCACAGCCTACAGRTGATTTATCCATATCAATTCCTTTGACTCTTCTGCCATTTGATTGAAATTCACAATTTCACTCTWTCCAAATATTTCCAGCTTTCAGATAAGAAGATCATTTTAAGAATCCAGTTGTGTGGGCATGTAAAAAGTCTGAACATAAATGTCCATGTTCAGTTTTTGAGTCAGTTTTTGACTGACTCATCTGGCCACTAGTTCTGCATACCTAGATGCTTGCCAGTAAGGCCAGTCTATAATTAATGAAAATTCACTGTGCATATTAAAAATTAAGTCATATTAGCAAGTCCTTTTTAATTGGAATACTAACATGTAGGGTGATGACARCTTAATGGCAGATGTAACTCAATGAACCACAGAAAAGAAAAATTCAAAAATAGCTGATCTGAGTGAGGTGCTGTCAGATGGAAAAATAAATGTGATGCCTTCCTTACATTTAATTAGAAGAAAATTAAAGTACATAAAAGACATCTTGAAAATATGTTGTGCTCTTAATTACTGTGTTATTGAGATGGTCAGTGTGCAGAAAAAATGAGTATCCTACCTGCTTGAAAGAGGGGCATTCAAGCTGCAGTGGAAAAAACCTTCTGGACTTATATGCAGATTGCAGTTGTTCACAGACTTAGCAGAAAGCCAGATGAGTTCAGCTCCTTAGGAGGGTACTGTGGGCTGGTACCAGACAGCTGCTGGGAAAATGGCTAGATGGACTAAAAATATAAACTCCCCAGCAAAAAAACCCTAAAACAGAGAAGCTCCTCAGTTAAATTTCTTATATTCCTCAGTTAAATATAAACTTACTATATTGARCAGTATCTTACCACTTTTTAGTATCAACCAAATCAATATCTACAAAAAATGATTTGATTTGTGAATCCAAATTATTTTGTTTTCAATTTTAATTTTTGTCTAAAGCAAGAACTCTTCCTTTTTTTCAGTCCTGAATATGTTTCTTGCAGTGTGTGCAAATGAAAGTGGAGTCTAGCAAGGGTCATTAAAAAACCTGTGAAATCTTCCTTGTTCCTGGAAAGCAGTAGTAGATTTAACACACTAAGGTACTGTCCTAGGGTGACGTTATGATGTTTGTATCCCCAGTCGTCTGTTGAATTTGTGCGGGATGTTGTATTCTGTGCACCGTGGTGTTGGATCTGGGGGGAGGGGGAGGCACAGCTTTTTTTTCCAAAGGCTCTGCTCCTCTGAGTGACCTTGAGCGTCTGGAGTTTTTTGATAACACACAGTATAAGATGGAGAAGTTTTTGCTTTTTTCTCTCTTTTAGCAGCTTGCTTTCACTTCTGCTTCTTTAGTTAGTTAGGATAGCTAGGTAGTTTTTTTCTTTGACTTTCTTTTTTTCCCTTTTTTGCCTTTCCCTGGAATTGTTCTAATCTCTCTGGACTGAGGACACGGGGGAGCGCTGGAGGGCTCACACCTGGGACCCACCAAGATCCACCTTGCACAGCAACTTCTCCCAGCACCAGAGAGACTGAGACCCCAGCCACCATCTTCAGGGGGAATCTGCTGCCTGAATTCCATCATCTCTCCAGAGCAGCACAAAGTCCTTGTCATCGGGTATTGTTCAATTTATTGTGCTGGGGAGGGCATGACTTGTTGAATAAACAGGTTTTTTTCCACTTCTCTCTGAGGAAGTTATACCCGAACCGGCTGTAGGGGGGAAGGAGGGAGAGCCCCTTAGGAGGTATTCTCCCGAAATTGCCCTAAACCAGGACAGCTACATTCCAAGTACTGCCCTTGGTAATAYAGAATTAACACCTGTTAGTTTTGACAGGTATTGTACATACAAAATAAAAACCTGCTTTCAGTTAGCTGTGCCCTTCAGGGCTGTATTTAATCGACTTTAGGAGCAGGGTTATCTCTCTCATCTCACGACCAGCTGCAATGCTGCTTCTAGCAATGAAACATTTCAACCTTCAGGAGAGAAATCCTTCAGTGAAAGAGTGTTGCTAAATGCTCTTGGTAATATTGTGAACAGGATTGTTACTCAGTGCCCCATATGACATTGGAATTCTGGTACTGAAGARTAACTTGGCGTGAACTAAATTACTTTGACTCCTATCCAGGATATCAGAAAGATCTGTAGTAGTTGCCCTTGAGCAAAAGGGCAAAAAAGAAAAAGGGCATTTGATCTTGACTTATTGACTTACTAATTCTCGTTAATGAGAAGGATATCCTTTGTGAATCATAAAAGGAATAATGAAATGAAAGAAAAATATGTTGATAAAAAGCAATTAGAATAAATCCCAAAGAACACCAACTCATGAGAATATGGAAGTTGGTTTAAGCTTGAGTTGTTAGAGCAATCATATACACATTTTATATTACTTCAGTTTTTTCTCCAGGTTCTAGATTTTTAGATGGCCATGGTATAATTAATGAGGTCATGCAATACTTTTTAAAAATTTTTACTTGAAATGTCCATATCTGTAGCAGTTTTTTTAATGCTTTGAGAAATTATTATTGCTCTTATCTTTTAAATAGCTGATACAGGAAGAATGAGAGAATTTCCAGAAAGCTATTCAGATTTTCTTCTGAAGGATTTAAAYAGTGGGTAAATAGAACAAGCAATTTTTAACCACATCCCAAGCTACTGAGGTTTGTGTCCGCATCTGCAGACACACAAACATTTGTACCTACTTACAGCAATATTTTATTCTTATAGTTCAAGTTTCTTTAAATTTTTTTTTGATCCTACAAATTTTATATTTCCTAATAATCACCCATAAATATTAAATTACATAAAATACCACCTAAATATTAGAACACTAAAAAAAAAGGTTATCTGATAACTAGTGAGAAATAGACAGGTCTACAGGAATCAGGAGTAGCTAGAACTCTAGTGTAATTAACTTTGCCAAACACATTTGTAAAAACCTGAAGTATTTCATTTTTCTTTTTTCTCTGTAGTTGAATTGGACCATCATTGTGGTTTAGCTCTGGCAGCCAAGCAGTTGCTCACTGGAAGGGCAGGAGGGAGAAAACTCATAGGTTGCAATAGAGTAGGTGAAGTTAAATCTGCACATGCAATCTGAGCAAAACAAGGAATTCATTGCCCACTTTCCAAGGGCAGGCAGTGCTCAGCCACCCCCAGGAAAAACAGAGCCCCATCATTTGTAACAGGGATGGAATAAATGCCAGAAGACAAATACCAGCACTCATCCTTCTGCTTTATCTCTCTTTCCCAAACTTCTGTTGCTGAGCATGATGTCACATGGTATGGATAGTCTTTTCCTCAGCTGTGATCAGGTGTCCTGGCTGTGCCTCCTCTCACACCTCCACTTGCTAAGCCCCAGTGTACTTGTCTGGAGGAACAGAGTTAGAAACAGAGACCTTAGTGTTATAAAAGATAGTAAAACAAAGTATAAGAAATAGCAAATATAAAAAGTATAAAAATAATCTGAAAAAAAATTTATACRGATGAAAAAATGTTGCTAAAAATCCCCTATATTCCTAACCTTACCCTCTGGAAATCCTAGCTTTCAGTTCAAATCTCTKCTCTTGCTATTACTACTCTAATATCAGATCCATAATATTCTAACCATTTTGAAAATAAACTCTTGCAAATGCCTAATTTAATAATGCTGAAAAAGTGAATTAATTTATTAAAAATTTCTCATTTAAAGCCAAAGTAAGTATATTTTGAAATTTATCTAAATTGGGAAATAATTACACTACTGCATTATACTTCAATACTTAAGCTAATTAGGTATCTTTTTGAGCAGTCAGAAATTTCAGCTATTTGCTTTGGCATATCTCAGTCAAAGGGGATTCACAAAATTGTGATTGTCAGCTGTGATGTTGTACTCTTGGTAAGTACTCGTGTCCACTATGGTAATTTTCATTTTACATTAGTGAGGGCAGACTTATGATATACACAGAATACTTAAGTTATCAGGAACTTATTTATCAGGAAAAGCTAACATATTATCTTTAAGTCATTCCAGCCCAGTAAATCAATTCTGAAAGATCATGCTGATGACTGCATGATCACAATYTATAATACAGAAAATGAGAGAATAACAAGGTTAGTTCCAGATCAAATCTGGGTGGATACCTACTTTATTTAATGGTTACGAGGGACTAAATCTATTAAAATGTTAAAAGCTGTATTTTTAAAGTGCTGCTCATCTATTTCAAGGAAGTTTTAAAACTATTGTAAATGACAAATAAGGTAAGAAATAAAATGTTTTGTGCTTTTAGGTGTTGCAAATAGACAAATCTTATTTCATTTGCTTTTAAAGGTAGGTAATTTGGGAGTTTTTTAATGTTAAACTTGATTTGTAACTTTTGGGTATAAGTTATTTCAAAACTTTTAATAGATTTGTTTTTATTTGAACTATTTTCTTCTAACATAAATATTTTAGATAAGGCAGATTTCAAGTCACATTCATCTGGTTTGGTAAACAAAACTTATATATATGTTTTCTTCAGATTTTCTTAATTAATTATGCCCATGGAGAAAAAAGAAGCTTCTGAAAAATAGCAAATGAAAAGCTGCAGATTCTAAATCTTAGCAGAGTTCAGTGGTAACTGCATTATAGAAAACAGTATTAATCAGCTCTGGGTAGATTTATGAGCTATTTATTTGTGAGTCAGCAAACATCCTTAACAACCTGCTAGATATTTTTAATAGAGATTTCAAAATTTAATCACATTTCAAATTTGATAATGCTGCTATTTAGCTTATAAAAATGATAGATTAAAATCCTCTTACTGCTACTTACATCATAACCATTAAAAAATGAAAACAAATAACCCCCAAATGAATAAACAAAAAAGCCCCAAAACCAAAACTCYAAAACCAACAGTGAGGAAAAAATATTTCTGGATTTAGTGTTCCTAGAATTGTATGTAGATTATTGCAAAATAGTCTAATTTGAACTACTGTTCCAGCTATGGATGCAGAGGGATAGAATGGTATTAGTTTGTTCATTTGTTCTTTGAAAGACCATGCCTGATTTTTTACAAATGAACAAGACTGAATAATTTAAGGGGAAGAGACAAAATTAGAGCAGGACTGCATGTGAATACAARAAGTATTGCTGCCAATAAGGAGTGACCTTAACTGGCATCGCATGTATACTCAAAGGTGTACCAATCTCTTCTTCACTCAATCAGTTCCTGCACTCAGAGCACCTAGCTGTAACCCCTTGGTTTTGTACAGCAAAAGAAATTCTGTGCATTTCTCATCTATATCTGATGTGATCAAAAGTCTATTGAGCTCCCAATTTAGTACTGATTCTTCCCTGGATCGGTAGCTTAATAATTTTACTGTCAGGTCGTGTGCTTTTCAGAAGCTCACTCTAATATTCCTCAAATTCCCCTTGAAACTACATTCCCTGAAAAACTGGTCCTGCAGTACGGGGTTTGACATTCAGCACTGTAATTCCTAAATCCTTGCCAAATCACTTCCTGATGAATAATATTCATTGACTGTCTGCCCAAAGTCTTTACAGCAGCCCTATCTAGCTAAAACTATCCTATCCTCATGCTCAATTCCTTGCTGCAAGAGCAGTGCCTGCCTCCATATTAAAATGCTGCAATCCAAGGTCTCATTTCTCATTGGCYAAACATGGCCAATTTTTAACACCCCTGAATAGAATGCTTTTACATGGAAACTGGAAATATGGCCAGAACTGAGTCTTACTGGAGGCCAAGAACATATAATTTTCTCGCTCTACCATTAAGAGTCGTAGGAGCCCAACATCAACACGTTAAATATTCATTAATGGAATGCAGYTGTGAATAGTCACATAAGTGTGTTTGATCCTGTAAACACAGAGTTTTGAAAGGATTCTCAAGGCTGCCATAAACATAGTTTGTCGAATGAAGTATTGTTTTGATCAACATTTACAGTCAAAAAAGAGTTCATCTATGTTCCATTTGATGCAAAATTTGAAGTTTGTATAGTTGGTTGTCAGGTCAGGCACCATGGGAAACTTGATTAACAATGGATGTTGCTCTGACATACATTCTATTACACTATGCTAAATAAAGAATAGAGACAATAATTCTGATTGTACTACTTCAAAAAAACTGTTAAAACAACCAGGTTTCTTTTTCTTTTCTTCTTTCTTTTCTTACACTTCCCTTGTGCCGTATCATATTGAACCTTGGTTATTGAAGTCSTCAAAAAAGTTGCTGTCTGAGCATTTAGAACATTTGTTAATCTGCTGAGAATTGCTTATCTACTTCATTGGCACAGAGCACTCCAAAGCACTGAGAAGCCTCAAGGAAGTTGTAACTGAAGTCTCAAGCTGAAGACATCTGTTCTTCATAAATATTCCCACTCTTCATGATGTTCTTCTGCATACCATTATTCAAACATAGCATTTTATGAGTCTTTAGGATGGATTAATAGCAACCATAAAATACCAATAACTGAAAGCACAGGCAGAATTCTAATTTCTTCTGAAAGTTTATGCCAGAAAGTCTTGAGATAAGGTAAATATTTGCACACCTAATTTCCACAAATTTATAACGGAGAGATCAAGGCTTGTATGGATGCAGAATGAATGAAATACATGTGTTCAAGCATCAGAAGAAAAAAGGTTTTAAAAGGTAGCCTGCTCTGGGAAGGAAAGGGCACCCTTCCCCAGGCACTGTTCTCTTGGGAAGCACTGAGGAAGATGTTGCTTATGACAAGATGAAAAGGACTGCATTCTGAAAAGGTCACAGCACAGATGACTTCCCAGCTGATGACCACTACCCTCATACAAKGAAGAAGGAAACTAGGTTGCTGTATGTAATACACACCATCCTGTTTTTCTCCTTGCTCAAAAGAACAGATTATGTRTCCACAAGTGAGTAAAAGCACACAATAGGCAGCAACATATTCAAAGGTTTATGAAAGCATAAATTGGCAAGATTCTGAGGTGTGACATCTGGTGACTCATAAGGGGTGCAAGAGAATTGTCCAGTGTTGAGCCTTCCACCTCTGCCCTCACTTGGCCGCACCGGCTAGCCGGGAAGACCCGACAAACCTAGTGGGTCCCAGCACCGGAGGACCCCGGTGTGAAAAGGGACTGTATGAGGCTGCTCACTGAATGCCGTCGAGACAAGGAGAGAGGACTCTGTGAGCTAGCAACGCTTAACTTTATTGTTTCCCCGAGGGATAACAATGTAGCCAAACCACCCAATCCGCACGGGATGGGAGGCAGCTGCACAGAGCCAAGAACAAGGGGTTGCACAAACTTTTAACTGGGGGAGGAACAAGGGGAGGGGAAGATYCAGAATCCAATCAGGGKAAAACGGGGAGGGGAGAGGTATAAACAGGCAYAACRAACAACCAACTATAAACCCGGGGGGAGAGTCTTCAGAGGCMGCAGCCACTCAGGGGCTGAACTAGATAGAACTTTCCAGAAACCGGGGCATGGACAAGGAGTGATGGACATGTGGGAGGGAGGGGACCAGCAGTAGCAAGGCGTGATGGACA
>CADDXX010000797.1:65493-104614 GCA_902810485.1 Alauda arvensis
ACAAGTGAGTAAAAGCACACAATAGGCAGCAACATATTCAAAGGTTTATGAAAGCATAAATTGGCAAGATTCTGAGGTGTGACATCTGGTGACTCCTAAGGGGTGCAGGAGAATTGTCCAGAAACCTTTTTGTCATCCCCCACCAAGAACTAATGCTTTTCATATTGCATACAAGTATGTGAGTGAGTGCCAATGCATAAAATCCCTTGCTTGAGGAATCTGTAAAAAAATTCCCTGTGAAGAGTGTTACTTCACTAATTTCTCTACCACGCTGTTGCAGTGTAGAGCCACATTATCAAAMTAACCAGATCATATATTTAAGGACACTATTGCTCCAAGTGATTATAACATATTTCTCATGTTTTTTCTCACAATAAAGGGAAGAAGATGCTGTTGCAAGGATAGGTAAAAAAATCACCTGACCTAAAAGAAATAATACAGAGGCTTCCAGTAATTTTCTTGCCTTAGTTTCAAACAYTGAATAATTTCTGTGTATTGTAAATATCCTTTGGTCATWTGGAACTTTTAAAGTTACCAAGTAAATATTTCACTTTTGGTCCATTTTCTTTAAGTAAAAAATTGCTCCTTAAGTCTGTGCAACTGTATCTTCCAGAAATCAAATTAATTCTCTCTAGCTTTGTTGCAGCTGTACTCACTTCAGCACTCAAATTCACAAATATTAGCAAGAAAACAGCAAAACGAATGAAGTAAATTCTCACTTGTGTGATTTCTCTGAAAAGTAGTAATCAAAGTTAACCTTCTAATTAGGATGTGACAGAAGTTCAATGATAATAGAAATACTGCWGCTTTAGGAAGTTCTCAGGGTTTGCAGACCCAAAATTCTTCATAGCTCTTCAAGAAAGGTAAATAGTAGTGTTTAGACGTCAGCATTTCAAAAACATCCGTAGGCAAAGCAAGAGGTCAGCAGTTTCATTTCCTTTATGCTTCTTTAATGAATAGCTGAGAAATATATCATGCTACAGAGAAGGAATGCTTTTAATAACTTAATATACTAAAGTTATATAAAAAAAGAAGGTAACAGTCCATCAAACAATAAAATATGAAGCGTTTATTAAGTTAAGCCTGTAAAACCTACAAGTCAGTTTTGTGTGTGAGCACTGTCTCACACACACTTCTTGATATACAGAGAAGTGATCAGCCTAAGATCCAGACCAAGATCCATTACTGATCAGAATGCCCTTCTATTCCTGTATAATTTTTTCTGTTACTTAAATATAGATTGGCAAGAAACATACGTTATCTTTTAGATGCTGAAAAAATCTGAATCTGATTTGTCAAAATCAGAAAATTTCCAAAATATAAAGCCAGTTCTACCATGGTGAGTTTTTGTGGAAAACAATTGTTTGCATTACCTAGAAAATATTCAAAAATGAAAAATATTGGAGTTAAACTGGGACTACTCTGTGAATGAGTTCATAGCCATTGACTCATTTACTGGTGAKTATTGAACATTTAGTCTTTCGGGCTACAAATCATGAAAGAGGCCAGATTTACAATATATCTGTTCCATTAAATCTGTTACCCAGAAACTGTTTTTCTGCCTAAAGAAAAAGCTATGTTTCTACAGCTCAATATATCATCACCTTCACCAAGGACAGAAGCTGAGTTCAAAAAGGCATGACAGAAAGAGGTGGAGAACTGTTCCAAAAAAGCAAYTGAAACTACGTAGGGACAAATGTAAGATTCTGCACTTAGTCAGAAATCACAAGCTCCAGAGTCATTCCGGACAAAAAAAATCTTGAAATAGGAAAGGAGGTACAAAATTATTCCCCTGCTTTGAGCCTAATAAAATCTCAACTCCAAGAATRCTTTTAATTTCGAAAAAAATACCTTTAAAATAGATTTTTAAAAAGAAGAGCAAATTATCCCCAAATTATCCACTRAGGAAAAGGTAAATAATGACCATTCTGTAACAGCTTAAAAATAAAAGTAAAAAGTAACCAGAGAATAGGATGATTATCAACCAGATTTTTTGTGAAGCTGCAGAACTTCAGTTAAAAACTGCTTTCATCACTTCAAGCAATGGAATTTCTGCTTTGGGAATTCTTACATCCTTTTCCTTTGCTTTACTACTCTCTGAATAAAAAAGGTTTTCCTTCCATCCAGTGTGAAACTCTTCTCCCGTTTCAACTCACATTTCTTGTCACTTATACTGCCACCAGATTAYAATTTGTAGGTTTTGCAGGCTGCCATTAAGTTTCCCTGAATTCTTCTCCAGATCTGGTTCCTCAGCCTCTCCTCAAAGGTTGTGTGCTGCAACAACAGTGATCTCTGCTGTGTGTCCTTCCTGCAATACATAGATGGAGGTGGGGAAAGCGAGGCCACAGTCCTGGATGTGGTATCCGAAATGCCAGGCAGATGGGCTTAATCTCTTTTCTTGATGTACTGGCTCTGTTCCTGGGAATRTTGCCTGGGATATTGCTTRAGACCTCTGTAGTAAGGGYTTTTTTCAAAGGCCTGGAAAGCATATAACCCATTCTATCTAAATATTTGCAATATCTGTATATCCACATATATAAAACTGACACTGAATTTAAAACTCCTAGTACTTTTCCTTACATTCTAGCCTATCAAAATCAGAGTTCCATATAATTAATATTAAAACAAATATATTAAGGTGTATGTACAGACATACACTGAGTATCAGGACACAGATTTCTCAGTGAGAAGTTATCTGTTTTGTTGAAAGTCAAAGCATGAGGCTGTCTATCAAGTCACTCACTCAGGCTTGTGTGAGGTAAATAAAAAGCAGACTGAGTTGTATCACAGTGGAGAAGTCATGCTGYTACAGGGAAGTATTTTCTCTGTAGGAGGGCCCTTTTGATGCCTGGAGTGTACAGTTGGAACCCCTTTACCACTTTGAAATCCTTTATGCTACATGTACTTGATTATGCAATTGCTACCTAGGTACACAAATACTGTCTAGCAGATAGTAACTGGAATAGAGAAATCATTGGGTACTTGCTTTGCAAATGTGAGATGCTCGTGCACAGAAAGGGGAGGGGAGAGGAGGAATCAAAAGGAAGCAAAAGGCAGTAACCAATATGAAAGAAGTTTAATCAGTGTTACTGAATTACCTTTGCACCTAACAGGAAAACTGAGAAGAAAAGCAGAAGCTGGAACTACAAAATTAGATTGAAGATGAAAAACAATTAAGGTCGCATGTATCACTTATAATTTGCAGTGGAGTGGAGAGGTTCCATCTTGCAGGAAGAGGTTTCAAAATTTGGAAGGAAGAAAACATCAATCTTGTCATCAGGATGTGTAAGAAGAGGATATGATGAACTATAACCTTATCAGCCCTCATGTTGATCTTTGGGAATATGATAGATCAAATCTTTCTGGAGACTCTTTCCAAATACATTAAGGACAAGAATGTCATCAGGAATCAGCAACATGGATTTACCATAATGAAATTTTTCTTAATCCACCTGATGTGACTGACGTGGTTGTTGAGGAGAGGGTGGTAGCTGTTGTTATAAATTAGAGTAAGGCTTTCAACWTTGTCTCCTGCTGCATCATTTGAGACAGATGACTGAACAAGAATGGACTYAAAACTGGCTGAACTGCTGGACTCCAGCTGGAGGCCAGTCACTAGTTATGTGTTCCAGGGGCTGACCTTTTAAAATCCTTGTTAATGATCTAGGGCATGGGGCAGAGTGTACACTCAGCAAGTTTGCAAGTTTCACCAAACTGAAAGGAGTGACAGATCCAGCAGAAAGCTGCTGTCATTCAGAGGGACCTTGACAGATTGTGGAATCAGGCAGGGAGGAATCTCATGAAGTTCAATGCAGGGAAATGCCAAGGAAATTGCCTGTGGACAGGAATAACCCTGAGCAGCAGCATCCATTGGGGGCTACAGGTTCAGCATATCCCTATTCACTACCACCCAGAGAAGGCTTTTTTGTACTTTTCTGTAAATAATAATATTTAAAAACCAGGTTACTACATTTAAGAATGCTTTTCAGGGCCAAGTTGAACTTTCAAGTACGAATTTTTTGTGCAGCATAGATGAAAGTTAGGCTTAGAGATCATTAAAAAAAGACACACATTTTCCATCAAATCACCGTCACCAAAATAAAAAAATATCTAGGAGACTGCCAATTTTAAAAATGGAACTTCAAAAAAGGCCAAACCTAATGAATGTCTTAATGCTTTGGAATTAATTCTTGCATTATTCTAATACTGACACACATTTTCTCTAAAAAGCTTAAAAAATGTGAAAGAAATATTTCAAAATRTTCTTTGCCAAGTGTACTGGCTTTGTATGACAAGGCTTTTGGTGGCAAAGGGGTGYAGTAGTGGCTTCTATGAGAAGCTGCCAGAAGGTCCCCTCATGTCTGACAGAGCCAATGCCAGCTGGCTCCAAGAGGSATCTGCTGCTGGCCAGGGCTGAGCCCATCAGCAGTGGTGGTAGCATAAACTGTCATAASATATTTAAGAAGAGGRAAAAAAAAGKGCTCAGGATCACTTGAAACYGGAGAGAGGAGTTGGAATATGTGGGAGAAAGAAATCTGTAGACACTMAGGGCAGTGAAGAAGGAGGGATGGGTGTGGTGCTCCAGATGTTGGAACAGAGATTCYCCTGMARCCTGTGAGGAAGAACCTGATGAGGCAAGCTGTCCTCCTGCAGCCCAAGGTGGAGCACAGATCCACCTGCAGCTRAGGCTGGAGCAGATGGATGCCCAAAGGRGCTTGTGACTCTKTGGGATGCTCATGCTGGAGCAGGCTATTRACAGAACCTGTGACCCCAYAGAGAACCCTACCTGGAGCAGCTTKGTTCTGAAGGACTGCYCCSCTTGGAATGGACCTCCAGCCTGTACAAAGGACTCATGGTGAAGATGTCTCCATGTGTGAGCAGGGGAAGAGTGTGAGGAGTCCTAGTCCTGAGGAAACAGGAGCAGCAAAGACATGTGGCAAACTGACTGCACCCCCCATGCCCTGTACCTCTGCATTGCTGTGGGGGCCAGAGGGTAGAGAAAATGGGGAATGAAGTTGAGTCCAGGAAGAAGGGAGGGGTGGAAGGTGTTTTAAGATTCAATTTGATTTGTCATTACCCTGAGAAATTATTTCTTATTACTCTGATTTGTTCAGTAATAAATTGAATTAATTTCCCCAAGTTGTGGTTGCTTTGCCTGTAATGGTAATTGCAGTGATCTCTTCCTGCCTGTATCTCAACCCAGAAGCTTTTTGCTATATTTTCTCTCTTGTGCAGCTGAGGAGGGAAGTGATAGAGCAGCTTTAGTGGACACCTGGGTTCCAGCCTGGGTCAATCCACTACAGCAAGTTTCAGATATGTTCATGCCATGTTACCACACCCTGTAGCAGGCATCTGAGTCTTATTTTTGGTAATTATTAACATAATACTGCTTTCAAAACTCACCACTAATTTCCCTATTGGTTACATGTGACTATTGGGCTCTTTTTATATCCTACTGCGGTATCTCAGGCTGAGATACTGAACTCAAGTCCTTTCTCTAGAACACTTTTCATAGAATGCAGGCTAAGGTTTGATCCCATTTCAGTGGTGCTTTTGGGGCTATGAGGTTGCTAGCCGAGCTCCTGCTTGCAGCTTAGGTAAGACAAAGGTAAAATAGCCACAGAATAYTGCTCAAGTACTCCTAATATACATTCTGGCCCTGATTGGGGGACTATTGCATATTGAGGAGTTAGTGCTCCACCAACAGCTGTTCTGAGTGGATGCTGGGCTGCGCTGGGCTGTACCACCCATATTACTTAGCCTCAAGGACTGTGCTGTACTACACACATACTTTGATGAAGGATAACTTCAGTTCCCAACATGTCTTCATAAGTACATCCTCTTGAAGAAAATGCTAAAAAACTCTAAAGACAACAATAACAGCAAACCTCACCATAAAAATTTTGTGCAGAATACCATTCCCTATCATTCCCTAGCCTGTGTGGTCACTCCAGTTCTTCATCATCAGGCATGTAATATCTTCCAACATACTGTTACCTTTTCTGGACTATCAATATGTGGCTTTCTTGCTGGGATTCAAAAAGGTACTGGGAACCARCACCTCCTGAGATAAAACAATCAACAAAACTGTTAGGCCTGAGTAAAAAAATGTTAAAAGTTGTTTTTATCCTTTTACGTTTTTCTATTTTCAGCACCGTTGTCCCTGCAGATCCCAGTCCCAGGATGCTACTAATTACTAATGTAACATCTTCCAGTGTAACATTTTCTACATCACTTTGATATCTTTAGTTATGACCTGATGAGAAAAAGACAAAAGTTTTAGTTCTACATGACTGTGTTATAACAGTGAAACTCAGGATTGCAACTGATAGTGTTATACCAGAACTAAGTTCCATTGTGAATGCTTTAAGAGCAAAAAATTCCTCACAGCATTTTACTATTTCTTTWTGTATACATCATGTACCTCTTTGGATTCACACAAACCCATTTATATGTACAAAAGTAATAATTTCATTACTAGTTCTCTAATTTATTGACAGGCATTTAGTTTCTAACATTTCATGAAGTTTTTAATTACTAATATGATACTAGAAATTTTTTTCAAAGCCTTTCTGAATATCTAGTTAAATCCTTTTTAATACAGTGCAGCACTTCCAAAGAGAATTAAAAGAAATTAACAAACACCCTACACATATCAGTTTATTTCCCAGAATGTTAGAAAATTTCAGCAATTCAGCAAATTTACAAATAGTTTAATCTTTAACATATCCCTGATACAGTAAGAATAACAGAGATAAAATGAGGTACACAAACAGGGAATTAAAATATGGGAAACAATAAATGGACCATAAAAATCACATGCAAAACCCAGTTATCCATTTGTTTTTGAAAGGGAAATCTTCAATCAGGAAGTGTTGTTTATAGATAAAAATATTCCAGCAGACTATGAAAGTTACAGTAGACAGCACTTTTCAGATTTTTGTTTGTTTGTTTGAGATTTTTCATAGTCTAGAAAGATCTCCCTTACCTATTCCTACTGTTTCAAAATTTGTGAGAGGAGAAAGCTAGGAACATGTGAGCTGTAGGATGGGCCAGAATTGCAGCTCTGATTATGCTATTAATTCTCACAGATATTGAGAAATCCCTATTGGTCACATTTAATGCTTATTGCTCTGTTGTTTGCCCTCATGGAGTTTTAATCTAGAGTTCTTTTTCTCACTGAAAATATTACATAGGTGAGAGAATTTGTCTACTTTTTCCTTCTTTTTCTTGTATCTCTTGTTTCATATAGCTTAAATACACTGCCATTGTCAATTTCTTTTCTCTTAATAGTTAGGCTACGCTATTATTAACAGAATACACAGTAATTATGGAACATTTCAGCAAACAGAAAGCAGGATAAGAAGGTTTAGGTTCATGATGTTATTAGCRACASTGATAGTAGAAATAATGAAGGGTTTATGGTTTTAGACAATCCAATAAAACWCATGAGACTAACACTTAATTAAAACACTGTAAAGCWGATGTTGTCTCTTCTTTCAGTATCTGCCTTGAAAATGTTTTAAGTCAACAGATAGAATACTAGTACGTAATATATCAGATACCTGTAGAGAAAGGAGATTCATCCTGGCATATGGGGCTTCAGATCACATCAGAAAAATCCATTTTGCAATTTTTTTTTTTCCTCAACCAAATTTGTCTAGTATCAGCTGCAAGAAAATAGAGGGTTGTTGGAAATGTAAATGCATAAAATAAAACCCCGAGACTCAAGTACTAAAAATTCTGAGTAACCTTGCAAAAATACCAACTTTTCCTCATTGATTTCTGCCAAAATTATATACAATTCTGAATAAAATTCTTGTCTCTTTTACCTGACTATGGGAAAACAAACTCTATTCTTAAGCAGGACAGCATAATCCCATGATTTTATGATGTACTATGGCTTTGCCGTATACTTGGATAACATATCCTTTACTGAGAGGTTAGTAGTTGGTTTATTATTTGGTTTTTTCTGACTTAGATGATCCCAGAAGTAACTAATGGCCTTGCTGGCTAAATTGCTGGGGCTAATCTCCGAATTTCACTGTATCTAGCACAGTTTCCTGGGTCACTTCTGTTACTAGCATGTGAAACAGTGATGTTTTGTTTCTTTCCCACTCATATATCAAAACAAGCATGGCGATTTTGGCTGCAGTAGAGTTGGTTTTCTTCACAGTGGCTACAGGGCTATGTTTTGGATTTGTGCTGAACACAAAGTTGACAATGTAGAGATGTTTTTGTTGTTACTGAGCAGTGTTTGAAAAGAGCCAGGGCCTTTTCTGCTTTTTGTACTGCAATGCTGACAAGGAAACTGGGGGTGCTTGGGAGGAGACACAGCTGGGACAGGTGATCCCAGCTGACCAAAGGGATATCACAGACCATGTGACTTCATGCTCAGTGTATGAAGTGAGAGAAAGAAGGAAGGGGGGAACAGTTGGAGTGCTAATGCTTGTCCTCCCAGGTCATGGTAATGCTTGATGGGGCCCTGCTCCTCTGGAGATGGCTGAGCACTTGTCCAACCATGGGAAGCAGTGAATTAATTATTTGTTTTGCTTTGTTTGTGTGGTGGGTTTTGCTTTTTGTTTTAAACTGTCTTTATCTCAACCCACATTTTTTTTTACTTTTTGCTGTTTTGATTCTTTCCCCTACCCACTGGTGAGGGAGTAGGCAAGCAGATGTGTGGGGCTTGGTTACTGGCTGGGCTTAAACCATGACAGAAGGGGAGATGCTATCCAGAAGAATGTGACACATCTGCCCCGAACAATGATCTGTCCCTTGTTTTCCCAGCACATATGAACATCACCTGATGACACAGAGATGGGCAGTACAGTCAAGGTCTCATCTGAAATCCTTTTGGGCATGGTTCACTCAGTGATATTTTAAATCTTTCGTCAGTCCTTCACATTTGTACACTTACATTTCTTTCATGACTGAAGAGAATATATGTACTTTTGCAATAGCTTCATCTGTTTTCAAATACATTTTCTGTGACCTAATGAGGTTTTAACGTCTGTATGCCAAGTACTATGTGCAGCTTATATGATTAAATATACAATTATCCTACAGGACATCAAAAGCTTCAACAGTTAAATGGAATTGAGTCAAAATCCATGTACAGTCACAGTTTGAATAAATATTTTTGAGATAAATACTTTTTAAAAATAGTCTTTTATCTTTATTTTGAATTAGATCAATATGGTATTCATTTTGCCATTCTTGGCAGTAAAATACATAAAAGTATCCAGCTGGTATTATTTCAGATTGGCTTTGAGGTTAACTGGTTTTTTTTCCTTTACATTTTTGATCCCAGTAAGTCCATCTTATTCTGAGCCTACACTATCCCCACTCACAGAAAAGACTGCTAAGGACTGACACTTGAATAGTATATGATTTATTAKATCATGTGATATTCTCCTGCCTTACATTTAAAAAACAGAAAGTTTTTAAACATCTCCTGCATGCTTTTATCAGTACAARTAAGAGGTTCTCTGAAGTTTGCTCTATTAGGCTGTGAATATTTTCTCTATTTTTTTCTCTTGTTCTGTAGTTCTCATAAACCCCAAAGCCTTCCAGTTATGTGTTATCCTCTCCTTTTTAAAGATTCTTAATGTAAAAAGGTCAAGCCTCAGTAATATACTGATATTACTAGAAGAGTTACTTTCCTGGTGTGCAATATTTTATTAGAAAACAAATGTGTATCCAATTTTATGCTGACAAAAAACCACAAGAGCCATCCAGCTGGGTCCTGATAGCCGCAGCACAGTAAACTAAACACTGGAGTACTTAAATAGGTATGTGGGATGTGCTACAACTCATTGCTTTATTTCAGAGAGGTTAGGTTTCACCAGGGGAAAAAGATTGTCTTATATTTAATAATATGGATTAGTAAAGAATAATCACATCCAAAAGGATTTGGTTGGAAATTCCCAAGGTTTCTAGTAAAGAACCAAGAATTCATCTCTTAGACAATCTTTCCTTAATTGAAAATTTCAACTTMTTGAAAATAACACTAAGCTGTAATTTGCTGACTGCAGTTGAGACATTAATTTGGATTCAGTGAATTGTGTTTACCATGTCAGCTTCAAATATTTAACCATGTACAGATTGTCTACTTTTCAATACCACTGCAATATTTCAGAGGGAAGCTATGGACCACTTGCAACCTGCTACCCCATTTGCACTACATGCCGTCATAATGCAGAACTATTTAATTTTCAGTGGTATCTAAAATTGGTCTCACTCATGTGTTTTTTATCATAGGCCCTTTAAGACTTACATAATTTCTGCAAAATACCAAACTAAATTGATTTAACGAAGTCAACTTTTTGTTACTGAGAATTCTATTAATTCCTTTTAATTTTGAAATTTATTGTCTTTGCACATTCTGCAGACACATTTTTGTTTCAAGTACTGWGTTGTTGCCATGACAACCACAACAGTAATGTCCAGCATGTGCATCAAGAGGACTGACTACTGACTACGCTTCTCTTTGCAAGTGTCTCCAGGAGATTATAAGGAGCTAATTTAGTCTGGCAAAACTTAAGAAACACAGAAATTAATCGTGTACTATACAGTGTATGTCACATCACACTGGGGCACAGTCTCTTCCTTCCTTCCCATTAAATGAGAAGGGGTGAAAAATCTGAGAACCAGCCATGATGACCTATTAGCTTTTGGAATGAAAGRCAAGGCACCTGTGTGTGAAACTCCTGTGTGCCACCAAAGAGAAGTATCAAACAGAATTCAGAGGTTGTTATACCTCCTGGAACAATCTCAGTCTACCTTAATGCTTTTTAGTTTGCAGGAGTTGAGATGCTACTTCAGCTTTCTTGCTTTGCAAACACAAGTCTGAGACTGTTTTTTGCTGGGCTAAGTTTACTCACACTGCATGCACAGATGGGAGCACTCYCACATCCTCTAGAAAGACAACCTTTAGACATGGTTGGATGCTTGATGGACCCTGTCTATAAATCCAGGACATCCGGCACAGAATCACCTACAGGCGCATTGAGCAGCCACGCTGGCTAGAGGATGGATGGATGGATGGATGGATGGATGGATGGATGGATGGATGGACAGATGGAAGACACTGAACTTCGCTGAAACCTGTTACTTTATACTTTCCAAAGAAAAACAACCACTTTTGTTTTCTGCAGAAATCTCAAGCAGAAATTTGCTCCACTATGCATATCTAGTAGCCTAATTTCTCCCTACAGTGAATAATAATGTTCCATAAAAAACCCCCCAAAAAAACCTTAACAAAAAACAAACCACAAAAAAACCCAGTCAYTTTTTCTGAAGCTTCTTCTTCATACCAGGACTGAGAAATAATATATTCCCTCTCTCTCAGTTCCTCTGATTATGCACCTCTGTTTCACATGAATAGTCAATGTTATTGTTAGCAGGTTCAATTAAACAGCCTTTGCCTTCATTCTASTTCCTCACTGCCTTAGGCAGTAGGTCTCCACAATATTTCTCAGTTCTGAATAATAACATTTCAATGGCGACATCTCAGATAGAACAGAGGGAGCTACAAGGCAACAACCTAAGTTAATTTCTTTTTCAGAAGCAATCATCAATCATTGCTTTTTCTCCAAAAAAAAAGTAGTCACATTAACAAAGTGCACATATATCTGATATCTACAATTGATTTCCAGGAATAATCTGCATTAGAAAAAACATATTTTAATCCTTCACAAAACCAGATATCAAAATAACTTTTTTTTTAAACTAATACTTTCTAGTTTTGATTTACAGTGTTTCCTTTATAATTTCATTTAACAATTTAAATCATCACCTGATATATGGTGCATGCAGACATTGAGCATAAGATATGTATTCAGGTTTGAACAGAAGAACATTCTGATTAAAAATGCWAATCTAAATCTATAGAGTCATTGGTGTGTGGGAAAGGCCCACAGCTCTAACATCAGGCTGTACTTTGATTGAAATAGAGTACTCACTCAGAAGAGGCCAGACTGTTTTCAAAGTATATGCACAGAATGTCAGCTTCTGTTAGTGACAAGTCAGGTGCTCCTGAAGCCTGCCCACAAAGTAGACCAAACCATTGACTCATGCWCCATAATTCCTTCTTCATCCTGACCTTGTGTAGAAATATTTCATCAGCATTTGGACTGACCATTAATTTTGAGGGCAGTGCTCCTACAGTATATGRCCTTGTTAATTATGTCATACTTTAACTAACTCTTCTTACTCTAATACTACCTCAAAAGTCGTTCCTTTTCTTCTGTTCTTCAACATCTTGCCATTTGAATTCATTWAAAAAATTGGGATTTTGCCCTTGTGAATGCCAAGGCTTAAGTGGGAAAGGACCACTTTGGCAACCATGCTTTGTTAGTAYGTGTGAAATTGTTGTCATCGAGACAGAGGCGTGTCTTCATTGAAGACTATTGAAGCTGGGTAGTTGTAAAAGTAAAGTCCTTTATTGCRTCGGTAGAATCAGCCTCAGGAAGGCATTGGTGCTACAATCCGTGCCATTGTGCAGAAAGCCTCTAACACAGAGTCTCTAAGTTCCAAGCCGAAGCAGCAGCCACAGCATTCTTAATCTATGTTCCATGAGTGTCTTATCAGTAGCAGTCACAGTAGTAGCAATAACAGCAGCATTGGTATTTACTTTCAGTGAGTCCCCCTAGCATTCTCTAAGCAGTGCATTTTATTCTATTTTTGGCCAATCAGGCTAAAACACAAGTTTTCTACAATAGTGCTAAACCTATCCTAAGCTAAGATTGATGTGTGAAAGTAATTGTAATTCTTACAGAAATTCTTCTCATATAGCTCTATCTGTTCTATCTAGCAATGTTTAGCAAGGCTACATTATTTTAGTTATGTCTAGAACTTAACTATCTTTGCAAAAGGTAAAGCTGCTGAACTTCAGGCTTTGAGTCCTTTTCTTATGAACTRTTTCAGTCTCTCATTTGCTAAGGCACTTAAAAATACTCTACTCATTTAAAACTAAACTAGTATTTCTACCTTATGTCTGTGTGTATTTATGTATTTTTGTTTCTATGAGGGTTCTAATTCAATCCTCACCTCTCTGAGGATTCCTGGGCCTGTGTGAATTGGGCCTAGAGGGATTTTACATCCTGACACTTGTCTTTTCAAGTATCCTGCATCTCCGTCAGAAAAATGAAATAAGCTCTTGTTATTTGTCCCAATCAGCATGCAAACAGTTTGCAGTCAGAAAGTCCATAGCAGGCAGAAYTATTTCCRATGGTAGAGACCATCATACAGATACYCATGACTGGTGCATGTCCACAGTATCAGCAAAGCCACAAACCTAGTGTGAAGGCATTGCACAATCCCACCTGCACAAGGATTAAATGAGCACACTGCTAAACCCACTGAAAAGACATGCCCTTTTTCTCCTTCTCTGCAGCCATAGGCCCCTGCAGAATTCCTAYAGCAACTGAAAGGTCTTCCAGTCACAAGTCCTGAAAGCTGTTGTTAGACTATCAGTAAAGAATCACACATATTCTGGTTGGTTCTGCCCAAAACCTGCAGGCATTCCAACAATAACTACTATACCTGTGGTTTGGATTAGGACCTGCGGTCCTGTGGAATCTCTCTGCAGTGTTTGACCTGATAATTTTGAAACAGAAAACTACAAGGGACAGGCTGGACTTCAGCATGCYCAGTTTTGCAGAAAACATCTACCTGGAGCATCCTAGTCATCTGACTGAGAATGCAGGAAGACTATTTCAAAAGGAGGATTTACTGCAGGACTGGGTCCTTTAGCTCATGTAAATGTTGCCTGACTTCACTGCCCCATCTACTTAAGGGCTTTTCCATCAAAATATTCATGAGGATTGCAGCAGTATTCCATCAGCCACATACCACAAAGCAGGTTTTAAAAATAGATCTGGGTTTTCTCCCACGCTCTATGGCACTAACATATTTTCTTGCTGTACATCAGTTCTCTTTACATAAAAAAAAAGGAAAAAGAAAAGGAAAAAAAAAGAAGAAAAACTTCACAACAAAATCAAATGTCAGAAGAAGAAACAGACAAACTAACAAACCCAAAATTCTATAATGGGTACTCTCTCTAGATCCAATCATATAATATTGACCATTTAATTCCAACTACTCTGCTCTCTGTTGCCACACCCATCTGCTTGGAACACAGATCATCTGACGAGGTGCAACATTTGCTCTGCTAAACCACAGACCACAGCTGTTCTAGTGTGTTCTCCACCTACCTTCACTGTATTCTCACACAGTCTTTCTGGATGAGCCCTGGGCACACACCACCCACACTCACCTAAACAGTTTTYAGATTCCACTGTTTCAACCTGTCTGTACTATACACTTCAGCTTGTAAGTGTTGAGTTAGACTTTGCTTGCATCTCTATATTAGGAATCTTAAGTGTGGTTCTCCTCTGTCTATAGATAAATAGATGGGCATTCTTATGCAATGTTTGCTTTTCTRTCATTGAGATACAGTGGTGTGTTGGTTTTGCTCAGCCTGGTTTTTGGTAGCTGGGGGCCAAGGAGGTGGTTTCTGTGAGAAGCTGCTGGAAACGTCCACCATATCCAGCAGAGCCAATCCCTGATGGCTCTGAAGATGGACATGCTGCTGGCCAAACAGAGATGGTGGTAATATTTAGGAAATGGGGCACAGATTTTTCTAGCCAGAGAAGAGGAGGAGGTGAGAATATGCAAGAGAAACAACATGGAAACACCAAGGTCAGTGCAGAAGGAGGGGAGGAGGTGTTCTTGGCATCAGAGCTGAGATTCCTCTGCAGGCTGTGGGGAGACCATAACAAATCAGGTTGTCCCCCTGCATCCCCTGGGGATCCAAGCTGGATGCAGAGATTCACCCACAGCCAGTCAGGGAGGTGCCCACAGAGATGCAGGGGGATGCCTGGAGGAGGCTGTGATCCAGTGGGAGACCTGGTGGAGAGAAAGGGCCCTGCTTCCAGGCTGGAGCAGCCTGTCCTTGGAGGACTGAGCCCCTTGGAAGAGTAACCCACACCACAGCAGTTTTGGGACTTCTGCTCGTGAGATTGGAACCACACTGGAGAAATTMATGGAGAGCTGCCTCCTGTGGGAGGGATGCCACGGTCTCATAGGGGAAGGACTCCTCTCCCAGAGAGGTGGGAGAAAACCTCAGATGATGAACTGGCCAGAACCCCCATGCCCTGTCTCTCTGCCCTGTTGGTGGGAGAGGGATGGGTTAGGGGAAAAAAGGTGTTTTTAAGGGCTTATTTTACTTCTCATAATCCTCCTCTGGCTTTGTTAGTAATTAATTCACTTTTTACCTCAAAGTTGAGCCTGTTTTGCACTTGGAATGTTTTCTCCTGGTCYTCATCTCAACTCAWGAAGCCTTCATTAAATGTTTCTCTCYTCTGTCCAGCTGTAGCAGRGGAGGGCAAGTGAGTGACTTTTATGAATGCCTGGCCACTGTTAAACCATGACAAATGTTTTTAGAACCATTTAGGAAAATTTAGGAAAATTCTGTCTCTCCCGAGTTTACCACATTGACCTCTATTGCATTCATCCATGGYGCAGCATATCCAATCACAACATACCAGATCACAACACTCAAATCATGAACTTGGGGAAGAGGCAGGAGGAAGGATGAAAGCTGGAAAAGACTCAAGTATGAACTGCCCATCCAGACCTGCAGCCAGTCTGCCCGTGGCAAGTCTCATAGATGGCAATTGCAGTGTGCTTTCCTTGAATCTGAGGATCCCTTCCCCTGCAACTCCACCTGGCTGTGAGAACAAAAGCCTGTTCTGCACTCCTAAGGGTGGAAATATGTAGAGTGATCCTCTAAGTGCCCCTCCAGTGCAACTGTGGAACAACACAACAGCATGAAGGAGTGCACAGAGTTATAGTTTTGTGAAGTCACGGTGCCTCCTTGCATGATGTTGAAGGGCAGAAACAGGTCCCAGGATATATTTTAACTGCTGAAATATAGCTGGGAATTATTTGGGAAGACTGGTAGCTAGTGTGGGCCAAGCTGATGCAAGTAGCATCTCTAACAACTGACTTCCATAGACAAACTTATTTTACTTRTGGGGAATTTTCTCAGGCAATGTAATTTAATAATGTGGCTGTAGTCCTCAGGTAGATGCAGAGACAGTGATGATTAAACTTTGGTTCTGTTTCCCAGCTGTGCTAGCTTTATTCTGGTAARCCACAACCTCTGTGTCTTTGTGAAATGGTTATAGAAACTATGTTCTGTATCAAAGATTAATTCAGAAAGAACTATGGGAAATAATACTATCATAACCATACCACTGTATTTATGGCTCCCTCTCATGGTACCTATTCCAAAATAACCATTTGCAGGAAGAGTTAGATCAATGTAACTATAGCAGTAAAAACTATGGCAATAAATTTTCCAAGCTGACAAACTCTAAAGAATTCATATTCAACAAGAAATGTGTAAGAGTTGTGATATTCTTATGACCTTGAATTCTTGAGAAATCACATCTGTGATGATGTAGCCAGACTGTAGGTTTTTTTAGTTTGGTTGTACTGTTCATAGTTTAGTTCATTAATTCATAACACATGATTTTCTCAAAGACATTTTTTTATGCAGCATGACCCTTAATTTTTAGACTGTAGATTTAAAAAAAGGTAATCCCATGCTTTGTTTGAATCAGATCTTTGTTTTTTGTTTTCTGACTTATAGCAAAATTTCTTAAGGTTTTTTGAAGTAGGTAAGGGAGCTAGAGAAAAAAGAATTATMATAGGAGGGGTAGAGTGGTGACAATTTTGGAGCTACATTTTTGACTTGAAAGACCTGTGCATCATAACAATTAAGTTACCTCAGTACCAGTATTTTACAGCATAACAAGAAATAGAAGTTGATTGAGGAGAAAGAGGTGAATCTTAAGTGGTCATGAAAGCTCTTTTCCRAAGTCTCATACCTTGCAAATATTTATTTAGGTTCCCATGTGCAACATTTGTACTTATCACAGACAAGCTTGCAAATAAATTTCTACAACCAAGTGTTTATCAATAAGCAAACAAAAGGAGTCATGAATAGGAATGAAATTATATGGTAGAATCTATTTATAACTGCAGTTACCAGACARCTTTAACTGCAATATTCTTGGTAATTAAGTGGATGTTTACTTCTGTTATCTATAATCAGACAGCAGGCTATGGASAGAAATCTAGATAATGATGGTCCTCATTCTGCCACTCCTGCTGATACTGATTTCAAAAGAAAGCAGTCAAAGAGAACCTCAATACATATCATCTCTAGGTAGAAGAGAAATGGTATTTTGAAGAAAAAAAATATTATAAAGCAAATAAATGTCCCAAATGATGTATTGTGAAGATTTATGTTACTGTACATCGATTAACAGTAGAGCAAAGAATTACGTCCATGTTTGCAGCAGAACATAAACATACACATCACTCAGAGAGAAAAGAGGCAATTTAGGTACAGAACAGATTTCACAAATTCATAGTGCCTACAAGTGATCACAAGGAGCTAAAATTCAAAGCTTCAGGTGATCAAGTACAAGGAACAAGGCTTTCTTGAACARAGATCAAGATGTTTAAGCACTGTACAACCATTTCACAATAACAGTGTTCACAGGAAATCACAACAGGAAAAGAGCTGAAATTTTGTCAGATGAAAGTGGTTTGTGAGGTATGAGATCAGAGATGACAGTGCTGATTGAATAAGCCCAGCTGCTGCCTGGCAGATTACTCATCTACAGAACTCTCTCAATATGTTTTCAGATTGTCAGGTTTCAACTGCTGTGAACCATTTTCCTTTGAACTAGAGACACATAGCTGGAGATAAGTATAAAATTTGTGCACAGTGCCATTTAAATTAAACCTTAGGAGCAAACAATTATTCTGTAGCAAAAGTGTTATCCATCATTAGGAAATTCCATCCAGGAATTAGGGAGAGTTCGCCATGGGGAACTACAACTTATGAGACGAAATATCTGCTGGAAATAAAGTACAGCAGAGAGGAAACAGTTTAAGAACTTCCTGGAGTGCTTGGAAGATAACTTCCTGACACAGCTGGTRAGTGAGGCAGCTAGGGGAGGTACCCACTTGACTGTCTTTGAACAGAGAAAGAGTGGTGGGTGAGGTGATGGCTGAAGGGCGTTGTGACAATGAGCTGATAGTTTTTGATTGTCAGAGAAGTAAGGAGAAGAGTCAGACCTGCCACCWTGGCCTGCAGAAGGACAGACTTTGGCTAACTGGTTGGGAGACCCCCTTGGGAGGCAGTTCTGAGGGGCAGAGGAGTCCAGTAAGGCTGGGCATTCTTCATGAAAGCAATATGAAAAGCACAGAAGCAGGGCATCCCCACATACTGAAGAATGAGCCAATAGTGAGGAAAAGTATCCTGCCTGAACAGAGAGCTGTGGCTGGAACTCAGAAAAAAAARGRGAGTTTTTAACCTTTGGAAGAATTGGATGRCAACTCAGGAGGACTACTAGGATTTCATTAGATTAATCAGGGAAAAAATTAGAAAGACAAAACCCTGACAAGAAATTAATCWGGCTACTTCTGTAAAAGACAATAAAAATGTTTATACAAATACACGAGTGACAAAAGGAGGACTAAGGAAACTCCCAATGCTTGTTTGGATGCARGGGGAAACAYAGTGGCAAATAATGAGGAAAATGCTGASATGCTTAATGCCTTCTTTGCCTCAGTCAGAGTGAGTAGAAAGTGACCCAGTGGAAAAGGACCTGGGGGTGCTGGGGACAGCGGCTGAACATGATCCAGATGGCCAAGAAGGTCAATGGCATCCTGGCCTGTATCAGCAGTAGTGTGGCCAGCAGSACCAGGGCAGTGATTGTCCTCTTAACTACAGACCCAAAACTGGACACCTTGAATCCAGTGTCCAGTTTTGGGTCACTCTCTACAAAAGAGATTTTGAGGTTTTGGAGTGTGTCCAGAGAAGGGCAACAAAGTTAAGGAAGGGTCTGGAGCACAAGGCTCAGGAGGAGTGGCTAGGAGTTCTGAGGTTGTTTAGCCTGGAGAAAAGGAGAATCAAGAGGACCTTATCACTCTCTACAACTATATGAAACAAGATTGTAGTGAAGTGTCTCTTCTCCCCAACAAGCAAGAGGGAATGGCCTCAAGTTGCACAAGGGAAGGTTTAGTTTAGAAAATTTAGTTAGAAATTACAAAAACTTTCTTCAGTGAAAGGGCCGTCAAACATTGGAACAGGCTGTCCAGGAAAGTGGTGGAGTCACCATCCCTGCAAGTATTTAAAAGACATAGGTGTGGCGCTTGGAATACAGTTTAGTGCTGGACTTGCTTGTGCTGGGTTAACAGTTGGACTCAATGACCATGAAATCCTTTTCCAACCTAAACAATTCTACAATTCTGTGGTTTTGTACAGCAAACCAAGACCTGCATAGACAACCCCAAGCACATGTAGTCACATATGAAAACTGAGATCTAGAAGTTCTTGTGTGATTGCAGTTATCCTTTCATTTGGATATACTTACACAAACTGAACCTGGAAAGCAAAATTCCTGTCTTTTTCAAAGCATGTCCACACAAGATCCAAACTCACAACTAAACACCACCACCACACCACCATCCATTCTTTTTAGCCKTGTATACATGCAATAATTCAGATTATCCAGGACATCTCAGAGAAGAAAATGTTGTTGAAATAAAAACAACAGACACTTTAGTTCTTAGAAGTTAAGAATCACTCTTCAGGTTATACATGCAAAATAAGTGAGACTTCAGAATCCTTTTCAGCAACATTTCCTGCTGAGTGTTGCAGGTGTGAGAAGGARCTTCCACAAAGCACTGCAGCTGAGTCTCTGCAGGTGAAGGCAGCAGGTGRGGGCAACAGAGCTGGCTGCTGAACCTAGTGGATAAAGGGCATTTGAAAGAGATCAGGAAAGGCAGAAGGGAAGGTAACCCTGGGTGATGGAGATTTGAAAAGGATTGTTTAAGTTAAAGGCTAAACACAGGGTGGTATAAATAGTGAAACTACATGTTTGGTATGAGAATTTGCAAGAGCATTTTGTGCTGGAATAGACATTCAGGTGCTCAAAATAGAAATGCTTTATACTGGATAGTGAAAGAGACTTCAAAATTTTCCTCTCAGTCTTTGTGCACTCACTCAGGCAAGGAATCCACACACCATGAGATTGATAAATAGAGATTTATTTCTGAAGATACCATACTTGTAAAAATTCACCTATCAATTCTCTCATGGTTGAATTCCACAGATCATGTATTAGAAACAGCAATTTTCTATTTTGCAAGACTTCATACCACTGAAAAAATGGTCATTCCTCTGTTAATGGCCTTTACATKAATCTCTTAATACTATTTTGGACATAATTTTTATAATTTTAATATGTTATTTTAATCAGTACTCAATAATAGATCAGTAAAATCACAAGCTAAATTAATGCTCCAGATATCTAGCATTCAGCTGACAGGAACACCTGCATGCAATGGATAGATACCTCGTGTTTTATTAGCCTCAGCTTTTAGGTGCTCAATTAAAATTACTTTGGYATGAAACACTAGAGTATGTCAGTGATAACATCCTGTGAGAAGAATCCTTATACAGATGACTACTAAGTGGTATGTCCCATTTAGATATCTTGAAAGTCATGAAGACTCATTTCTCAGAAAGCAATACAATTATTTTTTCAAAATGTAGATAACAATTATGTTGGAGAGATAATACAAACATTTACAGTGGAACTCAAGATGAAAAAAATATTAGCTCAGCTGAGAAARGTCTTACTTAACACCTTAAAACAAATAAGACAATGCTTTGTCCCAGTGCTCTTAAATTTAGGTCCTGCCTGTAATCTTGACTAGGATGCAAAATACTTCATATCAATGTCTAAAATACCCCAGGTTTTTTCTCAGATCACCAATAAGTCCTTCAAAATAAAACAACATTATATAGATTTTCCTTCTTTTCCAAAATGTATAAATRAATRGATAAATACRTTTTAAAATYTGTATACATAYACTTAAACAGTGACAGTCCTTTATTATTTAATTTCAGTTATTTGTTCAAAATTAAAAAAAAAAATCACGTCTACTGAGAAGCTGCAGGAAGTAAATTTACCTCTTAAAATGAAGATTGAAAGTCAAATAATCCCAATGTGTTTGTCTG
This sequence comes from Alauda arvensis, assembly GCA_902810485.1. NCBI lineage: Eukaryota > Metazoa > Chordata > Aves > Passeriformes > Alaudidae > Alauda > Alauda arvensis. Next base: position 86,606 of record CADDXX010000797.1, read on the forward strand.
GAACACCTTATGTTCAGGAATTGGATAAGCACACATCTAAATTGCACATAAATATAAAAAATTTTGGTGTTTTAGACAGAAGAGGGACACAAGAAGCAGAAAGCATTATTTCTGAAATAGATGATGGAAGAATTTTTACCTGATACCAGCTTCAGGAAAATAAACAAATGCTCAATTTCAGAGAAGTTTAAATAATGAAAAGATAATTGAAACGTACATCTTGATGCATGGTAGTTAGTGTCTTCTGMCTCTTTTAAAATAAACTTGGTTCTGCACTTCTACAGATATAGTCTTTAGTCCCAAAAATACACTATTTACTTGCTTTTGTACACATAGCAGCTTGAAGTCCCTGCTCAAATACAAGCTGAAATGTCTAAGTATTACTAAAAGAAAAGAAGAAAAATTGTAATTTCATTCTGAAATGGGACTTGCAAAGGACATTCAGAAGTCCAACTGAGTTACAGCAACACTATCGTACAATCATGCAGTAGCTTTCACAAAGAATCTCTTGAGTTCTCTTCCACTTTGCACAATTCAAAACACCTTTAAGTAAAGTTTTTCTCAGCAGGTATATTTTGAAACAGCTTTCTAAAAGGTGCTAAGACAAAGTCTTTTGAAAACAAACATTGAATTTCTTCTGCAGAACAACAATATTCACTAAAAATCCAGCTCCAAGATGTCCATTGTAGGCTCCAAGCAATAAAAGAAATGTTTCCTTTAAAACCAGTTAAATATTAAACTGAAGTCATAGTAGATAAAATATCTGTAAGAAAACAGCATTATTTCCTAAAGAATGAATATAAGATGAAGGAAAAAAAAATATATATATCTAAGAAACACAGAGTACTGAATGTCAGCCTTGATCACCAAGAACAGTTTCGTGGGAAAGATAATATTGAAATGCAGTAAGAATAACCTGGGCTGATATGACTGCTGAAGAACCCTCCATTTTCTTGCTCTGTATTTATTTCCATAATCTGTCTGAATGTGATGCAGAATAACAAATAAACCATTTTTTTTAAAAGCTCCTACATCTCAAACAACCTGTGAGCAATAGTCAGGATCACTGAGGAGACATCACTGACCAGGTCCTTCCCTCATCCCACTAGTGCTCAGGTTTTCTTGCTCTTAGCTCTCTGTACCTTCCAGCTGACTTCCTCACAATTGTCCTTTGGCACTGAGGGGAGTATTACCCTGCTCTGTTTCAGTATCATCACAGCACCAGCCCTTTTAGACTAGTTTCATCCAGAAGTAGGAAAAGGACAGAAAGACTGGGTTTTGCCCCAGAACCGTCAGTCCAAGATTTTCAACAGGGACCTCTGCTCCAGTAGCACCTTGATAACAGAGGATTGGGAGGTGAATAACATAATGACTTTATTCATTTTAAACAACACCAGAATAGATTTAGTTTTCAGTCTRGGTGTTACCACTTGATAGGGAACACACAGGAAAATAAAGTCAGCAGCCACATAAAAATAATAACRAGGGAAGCAGCTGACATAGTTTCATTGAGAATAAAATGTGCCTCAGTTCMCACTGGCCTTTTCTAGCAAAATTGCCAGACTTACATTGCCTACCCAGTTATAAAAGGAAATAAAATAGTACATCCATTCTTCTGTAAAAGAGTGAAATGTATCCAAAATAATGAATAACTATAATGGAACATTTTTTTACATTGAAAAATTAAACAGAGGGGTTTTCAGAACAGTAAACCTGGAGATTTCTAGATTTTTTATATATCTATTTTCCCTGTTTTCCTCTTGATGMAAATCACGATCGAGTAATGAAAACAAAGCTCCGAAGAAAAACAYACTTCTCAATTCTTCAATGCTAGAAAGAAACTGCTTAGATTACATTATGATACAAATGGGGTTTACACCACATCACAATGGGACACTTCTAATGAAAAAAAACAAAAAAAACAAAAAACAAAAAAAAAAAAGCAAGCCAATAAACAACCCACAGAATATTTTGGAAGTTTAAATGTTCACGTTTGAGGCCATCTCTGACAACATGGGGAAATAAATGGCACAGTTTCCATTTTACTTTCATTTCAAAGGTCAGAAGAGTAAAACACCTTTGGCTAACTTGAAAAATGTGACACAAAAATTCACAAGACATGCACAACATGTTTGGAAACCTCTAAAAACTGATGGCAAGCACTGMTGGCCAACTCTATTTTAATAAAAGAATGAGTGGCATTTTTCTGCAATACMTATCAAATGCTACAGAATTAAAAAGAGCTAGGGTGTACCATGCCCTTGGAAAGTGTTATAAAACAAACTCTAAAGATCTTTTTGTGAAATCAGCAATATGTTTAAAGTGAATCATTCTTAAAATAAACAGGAGAGAGCTACTTTATTCCAAAAAGCAGCAGAATTATCTAAGCGATAGAAAAAGCAAATAATCTAGAAAAATAAAAAATTCAGTTTGAAAAAAAATTGATGAAAACATCTTAGACTCTTGCAGAGTTTTCTCTGACAGAGAAAGGTTAAATTTGGAATCTATTTGTAAATTTAAGCTGGAGACATTACTTTAAGTAAGAGCAGATAAGGAAACAAGGAAATAGGAAATAAGGAAAAGATTTCATTAAAAAACTTCAGATGACCCACTCAAGAATTTTTGTCAAATGCTGAAGCAAAGGAATACTTTTTACACAAATGGTGAAGAAACAAAATAATCTATATCCAGCTTTCTATCTTGTATGGAGAACACAAAGTAACCAAACTCAGGGTTGCTAAGTTTGAAAATAAGTGCCTCTGATATTAGAACCTTTGTAGGAATACAAACATTGAATTTCTGGAATTGAATCTGGAAAGCAAAATTTCTAGGGACAAAATGTCTATCAAAGGCTTTATTGTGCTGTTTAAAGGAAAGTTTTACAATAAATTTACRGCCATTACCAGGAGAGGTATCTAAAGATGTTCATACCAAAAGCAGTCTTTTTCAACTCTAATTTTTACACCACTCATAAAGGGCTGAGTGTTCATTACAATACAATGGTCCAAGGATGACTGAAGAGTGTCACTGCTTATCTAATTAAAAAGGATAAGATTTGTCAGTTGCAAGATACTTTTTAGTCTTAACCTGCTAGGGGTGTTGGTATAACCACAGCTACCAACTAATCACCACACAGCTGTTAGCTCACTCCTTCCCTCCTCCCCTCTCCCAGTGGAATAGGGAGAATCAGAAAAAAAAATAAAACCTGTGGGTTTAGATAAAAAAAATTTAACAGTTGAAATAAAGAAAAATATAATAATGATGATGATAATAATAATAATAACCATAGAAATATTATCAATAACGATTGATAATATTGATGTTATCTCCCTTGATGACAAAGGAGATAACAAAAAGGGAGGAGTGATGCACAATACCATTGCTCACCACCTGCTGACTGATGCCCAGACTGTCCCTGAGAAAGGGATGGCCTCTCCTGGCCAACTTACCTCAGTTTATATATTGGACATAGTACTCTATTGTGCAGAATATCCTTTTGGCCAGTTTGGGTCAGCTTTCCTGGTCATGCTCTCTTCCAGCATTTTTTGCACCTACCCACTGYCAGAGCAAGGAAACTGAGAAGTTCCTGACTTAGGGCAAGCACTGCTCAGCAACAACTAAAACATCAGTATGTTATCAATATTTTTCTCACCCTAAATCCAAAACACAGAATTGTACCAGCTGCTAGGAAGTAAATTAACTTTCCTAGCTAAGCCCAGGACAATAGTACTTTTGATTTTCAAGCAGTGAAGAGTCAAAGATGTTGTGTCTGGAACATGTCTTCATAAAACTTTCAGTGCTAGGGGCTTTGATTTAAAACAGGTACAGTTTGAAAAGGATTGCTTGGTTATTTTCRGAGAAAACCAGATAGGCACTTTGAATTAAAGCTGTCCTTAAGAGACTGGCATAATTGTAAACACTTCTGGAATAGAGTACATGATATTTCCTAATGAACTGCTGAAAAACAATCTCACCAGAGTGCCAAAAAAAACCAAAACAAAACTCTACTATTTACATCACTTTTCATTATTTACCAGGATTACAGATTGTGGGAAATGGAGGCACAGAAAGSTCTCTGAGACTGTATGSACAAGGCTCTGGGAGCTTTCTGTGCCTCCATTTCCCATATTAGATGTTATAATATAAAAGCCACATGAAATATAATCCAAACTCTGAAGATTTTACAGTCTTGAAGCAAGCCACACTGTCACAAACAAGTAATAAATTAATATAAATATATATATATATATATATATATTTAGTATAAAGGTCCACATGTTCCTAGTGTGGGTTGTTTTGGGTTTTTTTCCTACTTGTTGTATATCTAGCCTGAGGCTTCCAAGATATAGTATCTATATACCCTTAAAGATAGTTTCTGTCTTCAACAATTTAACAACCAAAATATATTTTCTGCAGTTTCTCAGAATTCTTCAGCATGAGGGTAACTATGACAGACTATTTTGTATGGGACTAAACAATGTGTATGATAACCTCCTTTTCATTTCATTTCATGTAACAAAGTTGACAGCATGCTSTAGAAATAAAACGATGCACAAGTATAAATACACATAAAAATTCAGTAGCTAGAAGATACAAGGCATGCCTCATCAGCAAGTTTTTGCTGAGATAGAAGGGCATCTTTATCTCTCAATTTCCTATTTCACTGCCTTCTACTTAGGGATCTGAGTTAGAGCTTATCACATTGGAAAAAAAAAAAAGGATTACTTTTAAGGAGCTCAATTTTATCCAAGTTTATTCTTGTTAAGCTTGACCACTGTCGCACTCAGGTTTGCTGACTTACGAAAAACAGGAAAGTGTTTTCTCCATCAAATATCACATTCTCATTCCATCTCATTCTATTCCAAAATACATTAAAGAAAAAAAAAAACCCTGGAAATTAAGAAGAAAGGTAAATATGGTAGTGCAAGAAAGGATACTTTTGTTTAGTGTAAGAGTTTCAGATTTTTTTTTGTCTAGTCAATGACTTTAAAGAGAGCAAGAATGATAGACACCACATCTTCATAAGAAATAATCCACAACTCCACAATCATGTTCTGTTGTCTTGAAAGAAAAGAGAGAAAAAAAAAAGAGGAAAAAAAAGCTTTCTGGTATTGGATAAAATACTTTCTAGCATTGGATGTGAGTTACACTGAAACAGTGGAAAGCTACAACTACACAGGMTAATTTTCATGTTTGGGTACTATATGAGCACTTTAAAAATCACCCTTCAGTCTGAGCACTCTGAAACTTCMTACTGTTCAAAGAAACAGGAGAAAAACTACAGAGAGCAGGGATGATCCATCATTAAAATTCCTTAAAATATATATCTAGGCAATGSTATGGTACCAGTTCCACTTGCAGACAGAGGATAGAGCTGAGTAGGGAATGGGGTGACAATAGACAATATTTCCTGCAGTTCCTATGGTCTTAAACATGAGAAAGTACGTAGACCAAAAATTTTTGCCTCAGCAGTTACCACTGGCAGTCAAAAGAGCTTTTCATTTTCATGATTTTCTTTGATGTTAGCTTATTTTATATGGATCATGCAAAGTGGRAAAGAACTGAAAAATAATGGAGGAAGGAAGAAAACGTCAGGTTTTGGCAAACTTTTGTCGGAAAATTCAGTACCAGTATCAGATTTTACGAACCATAGTTCAATGTTAGTTACAGTGAAAAAATTAAAACGAGGAAATGTATACAGAATTAAAAAATCCCACCTCCCACAAGCCCCCAGTTATCTACTTGAATGTGTCCACAGTAAAATTGTGAGAACTCCATGAAATAATATTTAAAAAGGCCTTGAATCCACACAAAGTTTAGGARTTAATTGGAAGAAGGATGGACATTTTTTTTCTTGGGACGTACAGGCACTCATATCCTTTTATCCGCATGAAAACAATATTTTCAGTATTTGACTCAATAGTGTCAAAAAAAACCCTTCTCTTAATTGTCAAAGTGAAAAAATATGAAAGGGCACTTCTCACACCAGTATTTTGGGTTAGATTTTTCCATCGGTAAAATCACAAGACAAGCCAAAAAATTTCTTGTAAAAATAGCTATATTATTTGCTGCTAGAGGTTTATATAATTATATGTATATATTGTCACTACCAAATATATCACTAAGACCCAGTACTTTGAAGAGTCTTTTATCAAACTGATTTAAAATTGAAGTATTTTTTTTACTACTTAGTTTGGGTTAAATTTACATTACTGTTTCTTTGGATTAGATATGGGAAGCTTATAAAGTGAATGTTTGGAAACTCAACAGTCACAAACAAATATCTACGACTTCAGGATGTAGTTTATGGAAGATGATAGGCTGAACTGAAAGCAACTTAAGATTCAAATTAAAGCACATGGTTTGTAACAGAATTTAAACATTAAACAAACATTTCCCAGTATGACTAAGCATGAGAGTTTCAATCCAATTTCAAARTAGGGATTTTAATAAATCATATTTCATGTTATGGACTTTTTATAGCCAATAAAAACCTTAATTTATGTCAATTTGTGTAAGTTTTGGTATTTGAGCAAGCTCAGAAAAATACAACAATAGTTGAGCAAGAATTGGTCAGGGATCCCACACTCTTCAGCGCAGTGTGTCACAATTGTTGCTCCTACTCTTATGAACTCAATTATGAAGAATAAAAATCTTGCCATTGTGAATTAAACTAAGTTCATTGTTTGAATCTGTAACTTCAGCTTTGTTGTCCTGGTAACTACAAAAGTAGCCTTGCCAYGTAACTGTTCCATTTATAGTGATTACTGTTTATGTGAGTGTATGGAAAATTACTAATTTCCTACAGTGTGTCCTTCTCACAATGAATACCTGAATATTAATGTTAATCCTAAATTTTGATTTCCATTAATATTTTGTGCACACATAAGTGATTTTACCAGAAAAACTTCATAAATGTGGGTCAACTAAAAGCATTAAAAACATATGGTATTCCACAGAAAATATATTTCAAAGCTGTCACTAAATGACTAATCCTGTAGCCTCCATATTTCACTGGACACATCATTTATGCAGTTTTTATTTTATTTCTGAATTGTGATAGCTCTGTTAGAGATGAATGAAGTTGATCCAGGATGAATCCAGATGTGAGTTGGCAGGAAATAAATATATGTCATGAGGAATTAGATTATTTTTGTTCTGTATTTGACTTGTCATTGATTGCTAAATTTTCCCTATTGAGTCCTATCCTCACCTCTCACAATACAGCACAGATTGACATGACAGCTTCTTGCCAGGGTATTACTTGAAGTCTAATGCTGTCTTGTTAGGAAAAAGAATGTCAACTTTTCTAACATTCTTCAATGAAGAAACTTATAATTTATTTTAAAAATTATGTATCCAGAGAAGATGCAATAATATGAAGATTTATGATCTATATATTGTCCTGTAAATTCTTAAATATCTAAAAGTTAGTCTTAAGCTAGATATCCCTCTAAAAATATCTTTATTTTKTCAATATTGGGGAAAAATATTTGGACCATATTTAGCTTGTTATTTGAGGTGTATCCTTCTTGTGACACCASAACAGTAATCTGCACTGTTGCTGATCAAAACCAATTCTTCTTCCATCAGTAGAAGAAAAGAGAAGTTATGATAAATATTAGTGTACAATTAGTGTATTATTTGTAAAACTAAGAATAAAATATTTTCTTTTCCCAGCCCCTCCTCTTTTAAAACAAATTCACATTTGTCTATCTGTAAGATCTATTATGCATGTATCTTGCAACATTTCATATGTATTCCATCACAAATGATTTGGCAATTCCATTSATAGCAGCACAGGGGAAAAATAAATTGCAGCACATGACACGGAATTATAGTTGGAAAAACCTCTGAGTTTTTGTACCACTGCTGTGGAACTCTGATCAATCATAACTGACCATCAGACCTTTATATCTCATTTCATATCAAATGTCAGAAGGCTCAGGCTGAAGTTCTAACACTGAAAAACAAAAACTGGTTGCTGTCAGGGACCCTGTCTACAGTATGATGTTGGACATTTATCAAAACTGATACAAACAAGATACTCAAAAGAAATGCATTTAAATGAATACACAAAGTTTACAAAACTCTTTATATCAAGCTGCTAATTAGTGCATAGCCACTCTGGTTAAGCACTGTTCTTTTGCATGTCTTTGATAGGTTTCATTAGGAGATTGCAGAAAATCCTGTGTTGAGCAGCACATTTGCAAGTACTTAAGGAAATGGCAGACAGTGACACAATAATATCGGTTTTGGCATTCTCTGGAGCTAAAAGAAGTGAGTTTGATAGTGCCATATGCTTAGGAGTGCAGGAATTCTCAGAGGATAACAGGAGACCCTCACTCTTACCCTGGYAAAGCTATTTTTCAGAATTATTCAATAAAATAATTGCCAAAAAGCTTTCCTGGAATGTCTGAAAAYGTTAGGTTTGTGTAGGCAAACACTGGACTGGAGAATTTAGCTAAGAGRGACACAAGATTTTAGAACAATCCTTTTAATTCACTGTAATGATGTTCCAGAAATACTGGGAAGTTGTTATAGAATATTTGGTCAGAGTTCCTAACAGAAGGATATTGATTTGCTAGACATAAAGTATAGAAAAAATCCTGGAGCTCAGAATAAGAAGTGAGTGACATTGAATCTAAAGCCTTAGAGAGCAGGAGAAAGGGATTGTTTAGGAAATGTCTATGTGAACAACTGACCACAAATTATTTTAAATGAYACAAATATACTAGTGTCCTGTAAAAAAAAAGTCCAAATAACAYCCAAAAAATACTTTAGAATTATTTCCACCAACATTTCATCTACATTAGAGTGATTCTAGTCAGAGCTTTTAATGAAAGAATTTTCATCTGCATGAGACAACTTGAATCATTGAATCAATATTCTCTTATAAGAGAAACAGACAAATCTTCTGAAAAAAATAGCAACTCTTTCAAATTTTTAAATATGAAACACAAAAAGTAAAATGAATAACCAGCTGTATTTATATTATCACCACATTACTTGGTTTACACTAGATTATATAAAATACAGCTAAGTTTCAGGAGAAAAAAAATCCCTTTTGACTTTTAAGAAAAACAATCTTGTTTCAACTCAAGACTTCCCAAAAGGTCTTAACATTTCAAACCTCAGTAGATGTTGTATCCTTGAACACAACAAAAACTGTGAATTTATACTTTTCAAAATTTAGATAGTGTAAGCTTCTCAMCTGAAAAAAATTAAAAGTTATCTAAACTTTTATTGGATTTTTTTCATTCACTTAGTTTTTTGGGATTTTTTCTCTTCCAGTTGAAGAGCAGGTTTATTGTTATAATTACCAGAAAATGGCAACCCGTATTTATAAAAAATATGACAGCAGACACACATTGAAAATTCTTTCCATTTTGCAGAAAAAAACCACAAAACAATCTTAATTAGGTAAAAATAAATGCAACTGAGAAAGCCAGTATACCAGGAACTTGAAAAAGGACTGAGATTTTCCTTTGTGTAAATTGGAACAATTGGGGGAGCTCAACACACAACTAGAATACCACTTAAAAGCTCTTCATCACACTATATATACATACCAGCCCATAGTCACACCACTTATTCTAATTTTCTTTCYACTGAAAACTTTACTAATTCTTCCACTGTAATTCCAAAATTAAGACTTCGAGAGAAGGAAGGGCTGCTTCTTTAAAAGAGACATGAGAAATATGCAWGTCTGTGTGCTTGGTGATGAAGTGGCTTGGTGATGAAACTCATGTYGAGTTTCTGCCATTTCTGTACACAAGTCTGGGATACTTCAGTCTCTAAAAAATACTACAATCTCTGTAATAAAAAAAGGTCAGCTTTTAGCTATTTTGCTGTGCAGTGGCATTGGAAAGGCAAAAATATCCAAKCAGGAAGCATCATGAAATTTATTGGCAGTGGCTCAATGAGAGCAAAACACCAGCAAAAGCAACAGCACTGGCAGMTGCCTTCTGAGAGAGAATTCTGCTMGCAGAACAGTTGGCTGGGAAAGGTAGAAGAAGAAAATAACTTCAGCAACTGGAAGCCAACCATCTCTCTCTTTCTCAGAATCAATCTCGCTGAGAGTTACAGTAAGTTGTCATACTGGGAGACACCACAGAAAACGGAAAATGAGTTGAGCAGCAAGAGCATGACTGGAAATTGCTCATCAACAGGCACACTAAAAATGTGCTGTGAAATATGGACTCATTTTCTCTCTAGGAACTGTGGTCCATAAAAGCCAAAGCCAAAAAAGTTGCATATTTTCAAAAGTTATTGAGGAATTTAACTCTAACCGCTAGGGTTTTATGTTTTCATCTGGAATCATAGAATCACAGAAATGTTTAAGTTGGAAAGGGCCTTTAAGATTATCAAGTCCACTGTTAAATTACAGTTATCATTAAGAGTTTGTTTTCACTAGAGATTGTTACATCATTTCCTATTTAYACATTTGAAGTAAAATATTGAAGGAAGTTAATAATAAAACTAGCAGTACATTATTAAACAAATCAAGTATYTTGGGTGATACATTCTTACACRTGGCCAGCGTGGAGTGAGCCATGTACAGATGTATCAAGTYTCTCTGAGGGGTGAGCCCGCAGCCTCTTAGAATGGCTTAATAAGAGCAAGACCGCTTCTCCAGGCGTGCGTTGTAACAGAAAAGGTTTTAATAAAAAGAGAAAAAATAACAAACAGTATAAAGCAAATAAAAATCAGCCAGAAGTAAAAACATAGGTACACAAGTGCAGGGAGACCATAGAACTATATGAAGCATCCCAAAAAAGACACGAGAGGCTCTGTGCAGTCTTTTAAGTACTTAATGGTTGGGGAGGTATCCTTGGCAAGCTGCCCAATGGAGAATGGCTACACAGCTGAAAGRCAGGTAAAGAGACCTATCCATGCCTCTGTCCTGGCATAAAGTCAATGGCTGCCAAGAGTGCAGAGAACTTTCTAGGGCTCTTCCTTTTAAGTCTTATGGTAACACTGAAATCCTTTTCCTTATGTGGAAAATACGTGTTTGGTTTAAAGCTGCATTACAACACTTGGGTAGAGAGGAAGTTTATTTATATTAGGGCATAAATGAGAAAGAAGTTGTGGATCAGTATCTGAAATCAATTAATGAGTATTGTGTCTGGTGAAAGTCAAATACCAGAAAATAGGTATGTCTAATTTGTCTTTTTTTAGGAGATTCTGTGCATTTGTGACACATTGGTTGAAGAATGTAAGACCGTATTTTGAACTGTAACACCTTATTGAGTTATAAATAAGGGAGTTATACCTTCAGTGAGACCAGATGTCTACCAGCTGTTCATATACAGGTGCAGTGGTCCCTCTTGGCCGGAGGGTCTCCCTTGGGCGAGCCCGGCTGTGAGGTAGCACCACAGCAATCAGTGGGTTCGTGAAGCACCGCAGATCATGGGAGTACTCAGAGGCAGGAAAACCAAGACGCAGCCACTGGAGTAAGAGACTGACTCTCCTGAGGGTCTAAGTCCAGGCTTTATTGGAGCTTGAAAGAGCCCACTCACCTCAAATAGCCACCTGCTCAGGAGAGCCCCAAACTGGCTCGTGGATGAGCTTATAAACAGGGGTGAGGAAAGGGGAGGAGAACTTGGAATATCCAATGAGGGTTAACCAGGGCGGGGAACTGAACAGAACTGACAGTACAGCTTTCCAACTGGGGATAACAAGGGGTGGAACCAGAGCTCCACAGCCAATCACTCAACACCCTTCCTAGAGGCCTCTGGAAGGCAAGGGGTGGCTTCGAGTGATCGACAGGGAGTCCTGGGAGGGGTCGAGTGACTGAGGTGGACTTTGTGGGCTGTCTCTGGGAGGGATTAGCCCGGAGGGCGGACCAGGGTAAACTACACAGAAGACTAACATAGGGGGAACAGGAACAAACCATTAGAACAGAGTCAGGGGGTAACAACATAAATCGCAACATACAGGGATGATACTTACTCTAGAAAAAGTACATAGACACCTTTTAAAACGTAGAGCAATATTTTTGCCTTTAGCAATGTCTGTTGTAAATACCAGTAGGTGCAAAGACTACTTAGGATGTTATAAACAAATATTTCATTGCATTTTACTTCATCTTGTCTCAAGGCAAATTGAGGCTACTAATTGATAAAAAAAAGTCCATGACATAGCCAATCAAACAACAGAAGCACTAAAATACACCATTGTTTTTGATATATCTAACACATTACGTACTGTATCAAAAGCGAGACACAATGGGCCCTTGTATGAGCTGTATAGCCCAGAGAGCCTACCAGAAGAGTATGAGTTTCCTTCACAATCTGATATGTGCTCTGGGCTGCATGCTTGAATTCTGAAGGTCACAGAATGTGTGCCATTGTTGGGGGAAGGGGAGGGAATAAAAAGTGGTAAATAAATGATCCTATCTGAGAAAAGGAAAAAAAAACCATTTGCTTAATTAATGTATTTCTTTTCTATGGCAACTGTTTCTAGACAAAGCTTCTTCCAGACCTATTTGAAATTCATAAAAAACCCCTACATACACCATGGATATTGTCCTTGAAAAGAATATATAGTCATATTGGAATAAGATCAGGCATCTCTCTTCTCTTAGTTCTAAGGGGACACTTGAAAAATTCCATTCTAATTTTTCTGGCCTTGGAAAATAGAATAYTGTCATTTGGAACTTCCCTGGGCACTATAATTTTTTCTTATATATGATGAAGTTAGACTATCAATCTTGTTATTTTAAACCACAAGGAAAATTGAGACAGAAGAGAGTATCACTGCATATATCATAAGCATTTTCTGCTGGTTTGACTTCTTTTAGATGGGTTGGAAAGCCCCACATGAGCTTGGAAAATTATGTGAGATGTTTCCTATTTCTGGCCTGGGTGAAGAGGAGAGGAAGAAAACATAGTCCAAAGAGAGGGGTGAATTGTTAAATAAGACAATATGCTTACAGTAAAATTTGAATAACAWGTCTAGTTTAATTAATTTTATTGTCTTATTAAAATAATAAATATCTGTCTTAAGTGAATACTACACTGACATGATTCATTTTCTATTAACCTAGATGGTTTTAGCATTCCACAGACAGTGCCAGTTTATGCCACTCATTCCCCGAGGATTAGATTTCATTATGTTTATCCCTAGCAGTCAGTGAGTTGTTGTGCATGAAGATTAAATTATTCTAATGAGACCACTCATGAAACAAAGAAAAAAACATCATGAGGGAACATGGCACAATATGACTTCATGRTACTTTAATGCAGTACATAGAGATTTTCGTCTGCTTGCATATCTCCCCTTGCAAACTTAGATGTCCACTCCCACCTTTCAAYAGCACACTACCTTCTACTTGTTTTAAAGAGGTTCAGGCTGCTGTAAACTTTCTTAAACCAGACTAAAACTTAGGTTGAAAAGGAAAGTCTATGGACATTGCAAGCAGGACAGATGACATAGATACAAAGATACTGTTTGCCACTGCAGGAAGAAAGTCCATGAGGCMATAGCTTGAGTAGAGTTCAAGCTGAATAGTACTGTGAAGGCCAAAAWAAAGGCTTTTTTGGGATATTTTAACAGCAAAAGGAAGGTTAGAAGTAACACTTATTTAGTACTTGATGAGGTCAGTCCACCTAAAAATGGGGACAAAGACAAAGCAGGGATGTTTAATGAGTTCTTGAAGGAGGTGATTGGGATCACTTGGGTTCGTTGAGCTTGAAGAAGGCTGAGAGCAGCCTCGTCACAGTCTACAGCTTCCTCAAGGGAAGAGCAGAGGGGAAGGTGCTGATCTCCAGCCTTCAATGAATAGTGATAGGTCACAAAGAAATGAAGTGAAGCTGTATCACRGGAAGTTGAGGCTTGATATTAGAAAACAGTTCTTCGTTGAGAGGGTGATCAGTCACTGGAGCAGGATCTTCAGAGAAGGGGTCATTGCACCAAGCCTACCAGAGTTCCAATATCTAGATAATTTTATTCCCAATGTTTAGGGTTTTTTTAGTTTTAGGCCATTTTACAAGGAGCAGGAAGGTGGACTCAATGATTCATATGGATGTCTTACAAATTGATATTATCTATGAGTTTTAAAATCTACCWGAAACCAATATATTAGACAAATACCAAAAAATCTAGAAAAAAAAATTTGGATGAAAGACCAGTACAGCTCTCATGTAAACACAGGACTAAATATTCTGGTATGACAGCTATTTCTAGTAGCAAACCAGCCATCTGCTCTGGGTAGCGAGTTCAAACATACAAGACTTTTCTCTGTGCATGTGTGAAAAGTTTGACTCATGCAATGATTCTTTAGTCCCTGTTCTCATGAAAGGCTTTCAATCATACCAGCCTAGATAGTTASTCAGGTACCAGATATTGTATAAGGCAATGGACAATCATGGTCTTACTTGTGCAGTTTTCCCAACTGGTCTCACTGATCCCTTTTATAGTTTTCTACAATTTAGCTATGACCAACTGAGGCGCCATAAGTATAAAAATCAGTTTTATTGTGTCTTTCCTTTTTCTCTTTACAGAAACAGAAAATGGGGCTGCTATATGTTTCATTTCTTTTTGGTTCACTTGTTATTTATGCAGGGCTTTCTCCTCAATAGAATGTCACTCAGTTTATAGTAGCTAAAACTGTGGGCAGTATATTCTGGGTTTGTTTTYTGGCAGATGTTGTATCACCTTCTTTCTACTTAGTCATTTTGCCTAATTCCATGTTCAGTAGTGCCTCTTTCCAGAGTCATAATTGCATCCATGCTCTGAAACAGCTACTGTTTAAGCTTACAGTATCCTCYTCATAAACAAATTTAATTCTCTCTTGTTAACCCCATCTTTTTTTATTAATGGGTATTAATACATTGACTTCTGTAGTGCTTTATTATCTGTATTAGTTGACAAAAGGTTTGAAGGGCAATCCATTCTCACCTATGATCTTTCTCATTGGTACTAAGCTATTTATCTGTTGCACCTTTGGGACTTTCATCACAAAGATAAGTGTTACTTCAGCTATAGAAGCTTTCAAGCATGCTAGAATGAGTGGGACATTATACACAGCTCAGATTGCTAATACTGCAGCATGACCAGGATTGGTTTTTTATAGTAAGTAGAGGTGGATTAATAACTCAGAGTTATCATAGTGAGAAAATCTACCTCACATTTCTTCATCTTCCTCCTGATCTTGAACCATATTCTACATTTCTGGCCCTTCTGTAAGCTCCTTTTGACATTATCGTGATAGGAAACAGTCAGAAAATTTCCCCCTACATAACAGTATTTAAAGCAGCCATGAAAGGGTCTAAGAAATGAAGGAACTGGCAAAAGGTAGCTGTTGGTGGAGAAAGTGAGTGAAACACCTCTTTTAGCAACAGTGGATTGTTATAGTACCTGTCCACATTTTCTGGCAGTATGTTCTCTGTCAAGTATATTTTTATCAAGGAAATATACTTAAGATAGTGTTTTCATAGCAAGATGGCAGATAGAATCTGCTCTATAAATGACAAATTGCCTCAGTGAATGTGTGACAAGACTGATGCACCCAATTGGCCTTGAGAACCAAAGGACCTTCACAAGACCAGGAACATCAAAAAGTCTTTTTTTACTTCCACAACTCTACCTTTTCCTTCTTTGTGGAAGGAAAAAAAGTGTAACCTCTGYAGCAACAGAAGTCACTGTCATATCAAGGGACATTCCTCTATAATGGGAACAAAATCTGAACTAAAAAGATAGGTATGCAGTCAGATCTTAATGGACCCCAGACAATGCACTCAGTCGGTCCTTTTTTATACACAGCTGGAAAAATAMACTATTTCCCCATGTTTCTACTCTGATACATATTTTTTAATATGGATTAATTAACAGTGAGAATACTTCTTCAAAGAACCAAATTTTAGCAATGCATATGTCTGTACATGAACACACAGGGAGTCTCAGTTTCATGGCACAGTCTTAGCTAACACCCCTTTGTGCTTTATTACAAAGAAAATAGAACTGATTTCTTTTCCCACTAAATTTAGCCAATTTCCTGTTCTGTTCTCTGTGTATCTCATTCTACAAAGTTTGTGCACCTCATGTGTTTTGCACTAGTGGGTTTAATTTCAATCATTTTTCTACTGTGAATTTGTAAGCTTAAAAAGCACTTAATCAAGAGGTCTGTTACCACTCTAACCTGACAAAAAAGGCAAAAAGACAAGTGTTACATCTTGACAATTGTCGATGACATTAATAGATTTGAAAGTGCAGTGGCAAGGTAACCTCTATGCTCCTAAAGTTATTTGATCAACTTCTGAGATGAACCTTTGTTAAAGTGCTCTGATCTCTTTATAACATTTTCAGGTCTAATGTTTATTTTTTCTAAAATGTGAAGACAGTTTTGGTTTCCCTGCCTGAAAGGCTGTGTAACATAAAAGTCAGATATTCAATGTGAATTAAAGGATAAGTTTCAAGATATCAATCAGGTAAATTGATACCTGTGTTTGTTACTTTTTATTTAGCTGATTATTTTTCCMGGTTGATCTTCCTCTCTGACAGTCAGTAGATATCTGCTATTGGGCTTATTGTGCTTAATTCAAACTTATTGTGTACAATCAATTACTGSACCATTTTATTGGACAGTCTGGTTTTTTGGGTTTTTTTTGCTTTGAGTACACAACAGTGTACAGAAATATTTTTTCTCACAGTATTTTTCCCATCTCACTTTAAGAGGAAACTTAAAAATTACTTGAAGTTTTTTAGGAAGAAAATCATTTGATACAATAAAACGAGATTGTTTCACCTTGTAAAGTACAACAGTCTAATGCTTAAGGAGTAAAAGTTTAAGAAATTAAGGAGAAAAAGCTGAGAAAATGTCTYTACAAGAAGAAATTGCAGAACTTATTCCATCTATGGAAAGTTGGAGTATTGAAAATATAGCAATTGCCAGTAAAAAAAAAATTTCAATAAAATGACAGWCTGGAATTAAACAGAGAACTTCTTCCACGTTTTTATCTTCTATAAACAAAAGCTTTGAATGGAAGTTTGTCACACTTAAAAGAGAATATGAGCACTTAGCTCATGACATTTATTTATGCTTAACATCAGAACATATGGTAGTGATAGGAATAGACTTACAATAAAAGTAGTTGACATCAACCATCAAGATTTATATTTTCACATTTATTTATTTACTTGAAAAAAGCCTCCTGCCCTTCAAGAAAAAAAAAAAGTATRGATCTTCAATTTAATTTTTTTTCTTCAGACATTCACAAATCTACTAATCACATGGTACTATTAGAAAAAATGTTCAGTGTCATTAAATTAACAATGTGCTTAAAAATTTTTCCAATCATGTCTATCATACAAATAAAAATCTGACTTTTCCTATTAATTATTATTGTTCAGTCCTTCCAGGTGAAAGCCTAAAACTACGTAGCAGAGRCATTTTTCTGATCTGACCTCTCTCTTCAGTTAAATTAGCTATGCTACATATTTTAGTATTTGATTTAAAAGCAAAAGATGTTTTGTTTTATGATATGGAATGATATGATTAAAAGGCATAAAAACCCATGTTTATGCACATTGTCTAATTACATTTTAGWTTCTCTCTTGGTCTTTCAAAATGTATGAGGAAGACGAAACTGCATCTTGCTGTCTCCATAGAGACACCATGTCAATATCAGGAGAAAATATTTTTATTTTGGTACCTAATGGATGTGCCTCCTGAGTAAAACCACTCAATAAGGAAATTGCCAGGCATAGAAAAGCCATTCATTACAGTGTGCAGCTCATTGTGATCTGCATTGGCTTGGTCTGTGCTAAGTGGCTTAGCACAGTATTTAGAAATGTTGCAAAAGTAGATTTCAGATTTTTTTACTTTGCCAGATTCAGGGCTTGAGTTCACATTCCAGTTTTAAATKACACAAAAGAACAGTCTATTTCTATCAATATAGGAAAATGAATATTTTGCTTGGCCCTGGAGATAAATTTGGTTAAAAAATGCGAAGTATTTATTTATGTATAAATTCTGTATAATTTAATTGATAATTATCAGAAGAT
>CADDXX010000797.1:104910-182097 GCA_902810485.1 Alauda arvensis
AAATGTTCAAAAGAAGTTGATTACCTATAAATGATTAGATATTCCTAATTCCCTTTCAAAATACAGTGAGGAATTACATCCCATATATTAATATAAGGCAGAATTTTATAGTATTGATGATATGAATTGAGTCAATTCATTACATGAACAGAAAAAGAGGCCAAACTACATAAACATATATGTCCTTCAAAGTAGTTTAAGGCTCTTAAACCAAAACTGATTCAGTAAGAATATGTGATTGGAATTTTTTATCTTCTTATGATGTTCTAATTGACTAATTATTTTTTTTAAAAAGTGTAAAATTAATTTCAGTTCACTGGATGAATTTCAAGTCTTCTGAAGTTTCAATTTCTTGTTGCAAGGAATTTCGGTTGAAAATATGTATGAGACTGATATATCTGTATAATGTTATCAAAAAAATATACCACATGAAAAATCTAGAGGTCTCCTCTTTTTGAATTAGATATACAGTGATTTTGGARGAGGATATTAACTGTGATTCTACTGCTACCATCAAGGTTAGATACCACTCKTTTCATTCCCATTTCTTCTCATGGTTATGAACATATTTACATAAACCTTCTGCAAAAAAACCCAAAAAGCCCAAACCAGCCCCATCCCTACACCATCATGCATTTAGAAGCACTGAGATGTCTCTTTACATCATGTTCCATTCCTTTTTAGAATACCAAAAAATAAAACAGTTTTGGGCAGTAATCCTGAACTGGAAGCTGAAAGATGGTCAACAAAGTCTTCTCGTTATTTTTCCAAGTGTTTCAGAATAAAGATGGATGAAAACACCTAAAAAAAGTTACAAGAGTACTGAGCAGCCCATCCAGATTTTCTGTAACACTGACTACTTGCTGAGACATGGCAAGAGGTGCCATGACTTGTCATTGTRTTATGGTTACACTGGCAGACTCTACTGACTGCAGTAGAGTTTTACATAGTCCCAGTTATTTTAGTAGCATAAAGACACAAAAATTGTTGTGAGATAGCAGTAGAGGAAATAATCATGTTYGAAGCATTGGATAGCAACTGAAATTTGCTCTGGAAGAAGGGAAGAAGCAAATAAAATATATTCCTATTTCCTCTAGTTTGAGACAAAGTATTAGCTACAGCATTCTTTAGTTGGCTGAGCAAGAATAAAATAATCTTACTATTAGATTAATTCAGATCTGCTTTAATAAAGTATCATAATGTACAAGTGATGGTGTTGGACCAAAACCCACATCTATAAGGTAAAAAATAACAAAAATATTATTGTAATCTCCCATGGCTCTGATACTCTGCTAAATGAAAAGCCAAAAAAAAAAAGTTGCACTTCAAGTTAAGTCAAAGGCCAAATAGACATATTCATCTGGCAAATGCAAAGCAAGWTGCAGTACTTGATTTCATTAAAGACACTTTTGTTGTTTGAAAGAGACACTTAGAAATGCAACTGCTTTATTTTCTAGTAGCTCACATACRTGCTTCTTTGTTAGTCTGTTTTCCATTAAACTGTCAAGTCAGTGACAGAGTATTTAATGAGAATTTTTTATTTAAAGTCACAAACTTAAAAACTAATTTGTCTGTTCAGGGAGCTACCTTCGGGAACTGACACTTCTTGCTTTAGTTTTTAATTTAAAAATATCTTTGATGTATTTTGAAATAAAAACCTGACAATTTATTCAGAGAAAATCTGCAATTCTGAAGTGTTGGTACCACAGAAAATTATGTATAGTAGTGGTGCAAGTCATGAATCTTATAGTACCTTAAGAACATATACAAGCTAATATCACCAGAATACTGTGGATATTGGAATCAAAAACATTTAGCTCTAACAGTTTGCATTAGTTAAGGCATGGCACAGCTGCATTTGAAAAATAAAATCTCCGTCTGTATAAGATAGTCTGAGAAACCTGATACTCAATCGGACTTCAGATATTTCATGACAAATTACCATTTTGCTTGTATTTTTTAAGTTCTTGGTAAAAGCTGAGAGCTGAGAAAAGAGACYTGTGGTCTGGAAAAATATATTATGGAATATAGAAGGTGACTGGTGAGAGTGCCATTCATAATTTCCATTATAAATTATTTAATAATATATATTAAACAATAAAAAAGCCTGTGAAAGTTATCGGGGAAACTGGGAAAGTATATCTTCAACCCCTTTATTCACTGAAAGAAAAACATGTTTTTGTTTTTAAAAGTACTTGTCAGACTTTCAGGAGATGATTCTCCAAATAATTTTTTGTCCATTCGAGTAAAACAAATCTTATTGGAATGAAATAACATTTTTTATTTAAAAAAATAAAATAAAAAAAATTTATTTAAAAAAAATAAAATAATGAAACATAACTATAAGAACAAAACATTATGCACTTTCCTTTTACATAGTTAAATGCAAAATAAAAATGTGAAAGGAGAGTTTTCAAATAGATGTCATAATCTATGGAACTTTTGGAAAGTGACATCAACTTTTCTGTGACATCGATAATTTCTCAGGTCAAAAATTGTACATAATGGGACTGAAGATCCAAAAGTTGACAAGAAAAGATATAGCTTAAAAGATATAGCTTAAAATTCTTTTTCAATAAAAAAACATTGCTGTTTTAGCAATTTTTAAAATGAGGCAGATAACTGATAATTTTTCTAGATTTTTATATTATTTTACCTTCTTTCTTTGCTCTGCAAACACAGATAACAGATGCAGTCTTTTAGTCTATAAACAATACTTTTTTGAGTAGGGCTACTTTTCTAAAAATTGTCATTTTTATATGACTATGCCCTTCTATCTCCTTATCCCTCTATTTTCCAAGATGTTTTACTGTCCAAGCCACATTGATCCCTTCCTTTGCATATTCCTCTTTCCCCCTCTGTATATCATTTTATCCTACAATGCTCATAAAGAAAATTATTCTTAGAAATATTTTGCTTCATTACAAATTATATGCTTAAAAGTAGGAGAAAGATTTGAGATTCTTATTGTAAATTGTTACCTTTTGGGGCTCTTTTAGAATAATAACTGAGATCTTTCTCTATGGAAACTCTCTTTGCTTTGAAAATGTAGATTTAGAAAACGAATGTTCATTAGGTACACTATGTAAGTGTTTATATGTCCTTAGTAAAGWAAACTGCTTACATGCTATATTATAAAGTTAAGCATATGTAACAGCATCTGCAGCAATGATGCTGAAATCATCATTTTCCTTTCCTAGATTAAAGCAGATAAACACT
This sequence comes from Alauda arvensis, assembly GCA_902810485.1. Taxonomy (NCBI): domain Eukaryota; kingdom Metazoa; phylum Chordata; class Aves; order Passeriformes; family Alaudidae; genus Alauda; species Alauda arvensis. The sequence continues at coordinate 108,130 of CADDXX010000797.1, forward strand.
TCTTTTGGATGCTTGGAGTGTAATTGTGGAAATTATAACAAYGGCAAAGGGATAAAATATTGATGAGACAAACACTCAGTAACCTTGCTCAGACTTATTTCTCTCTACCTTTGGGTATCCATAGAGGACTTTTATGTGCTATTTTGATGTTCTGTGTTGAGGAAAATTGTGGCTGCAATGAGAATGTTTTCAAAAACACTGGGTATACTACTCAAAAAAGCCCTAATAGGAAAGCACACTCTTTTGTTTCTGGGTGGAAATAAAACAATCCCAGTAAATTAGATTCCAGACTGAATTTCAAGGACAATGAGAGGGTACACTGTACAGGTTTGAAACATAGAAGTTTTCAGAACTTTAACAAAAAAGCCAGAATTGCAGAGCTAAACAAAGTTTTGTCAGGAGTAAGGAATATTTCACAAAGAGCATGGTTCACTGGAATAGAATTTCTCTCATATCTCTTTATATCTAGATWTAGTTCTTTGAACTAAGACATCAATATTTAAAATTAAAAATATAATATATTCTCAAATAACTTAAGGTTCCCAGTCATAAGCAGTCATTGTCTAAAAGTAAGGTTTTGGCCCAACACAAATAATCCATTCTAGAAAATGTTCATGCCAGCCTGAAGATTTCTGTGAGAAAAGGTGCTCAGTACCTGTACTGTGACTGAAGCTTGCTCTCTCTAAATAAACAGATGGGAGATTTGAATTGTGGWGTCCTATTCTGCTGTAAGTGTATCTTATCAAGTTGGGCTTTCAGCATCTTTATTAGCAATTTTGTAGCTTAAGCCCTCCTTTTCCTCAGACTGCATTACAGATGTACAAAAAGGAAATGTTCCATTTTGAAGAAAATAAACAAATGTTAATTGAACAAAAAAAAAAAAAAAAAGCATTGTTTTTCTTTCAAGAACCTTTCTATCCCTCAGAAGCTTTTGTTTTGCAGTTTTTATGACATTCAAAACTTAGTATCTTTTTTTTCTTTTTCTCACTGAWGATTTTTTCTTTGCAGCCTTAATTTGTAATTTAGCTATTCTAAATATGTTTCGTATGGACATTTAAGTAAGGATCTACCAAAAATTTTCTGTATGACTATTTCCTCAGTTCAGAGATATGACAACAAATGGAGCAAGCAGACATTGTTGGGTGCACTAGATATATCGTAGGTAATAAGTAGACTTATAAATCCGTAATGACTGATAGTAATATTATACTCTTCCAATATGGTAAGAGTGAAGTTAGTTCCACTAAAAGAATGTGAATCTGTCAYATAGGTCATGAAAATTGAAACCTTAAGTCTAAAGGTTTTTTGCAAATACTGATAAAGATAAATGAGTGCTTGCTCGGCTGTTGGAATATGCCAATTTTTGCAGTAGCCAGGCAGCAAAACAGCAGCAAAATTACTATATGTGCCACAGAGGAATGGTGAGCTGACCAAARGTACTCAAATAGACTTGAAATGATGTGGTCTGTTGTCTATTTTTTSTCCAAAAGTCCCAACAGATCCAGAAAAACACAGTAATTAAGAGGAAAAACATAAGTTCAAAAGGGAAGCTTCGTTCTCCTATTGCATCAGCCCATGCAATGCCAGTGTTTGTTCCCAGTTCAGCCTGACATTGCAGAAAGGGTGCAGTAGAACTGGCAGAAATTAGAAAAAAGATTGTGAGAAATATCAAGTGTAGGAAATGGCTTCTCCTTTAAGACTGACAAAATTGGCTGTAATCATTCAGCTTTGAAAACAGAGAACTGAAGATATAAGAAAGGCACCTGGTTTTTCCTAAGCATCATAGAAATCAGCTGTGATCAATTTTTCACCTCTTTCTAGGAGGCCAGCACTCTTTTACCTCATAGCCTGAAAAGAAAAGAATACTGATTGTGCAAGGAAGAGCAAACTTCTGTTAAACTGAACTTTACTAAGTGGAAATTAACTTCTTCTAAATTGAATCGGAAGTCATCTTAAGATCACATRAYTTTTACCTGAATTCAGAGTACTCAAGAGGCACTAAATGTAACCATATATTTTTCAATATGAACCGTGGTATTTCAATACCAAATATAATGGTATTTGGAATCTAATTATAATAAAACAGTAAAAGGAAAGAAAAGCAGAACTTTTGCCTACATCTGGCAACCCTAAACCCCATATTGTTTCATTGAAAAAACGTGACTTTTCTAAGTCCCATGATTTTATTGAGTCTTTCCATTTGGAATCCACTTCTCTTTTGTTTTACATCATGATATTTCACTCTATTGAACATGTCATTAAATGGGACATGGAATGGAAAAAGTGCTCTGAAAATGTATTATTAAGTTTTGAAAAGTTGGAGGATTTCTAAGATGGCATTTTCAGTCCACATTAAATGGAGTAGGCTGGAAAATACTCCTGAGGCTATTACCATTATCAGCCACTGACATGAAATAGTCCTGAAGTAGTTATTTTTTCCTTTAGATTTTCAATGATTCAAGTTTTTATTTCCAAAGGGAAACAAACAGCCTTCTAAGGAAGTTGCTGAAAACAACTAATACTCAGCATTTTCTATCAGACTTCAAGCAGYACAGAATATTCTGAATGTAATTTTAGTCTTCAAACTATGAAAAAAYTATATTTTGCTATTAAAAATTTAAGGCTGTCCAGACTCTATATATCTGTAGTAATCCTTACTTAGCGTCTCTGAAACAGCTACTTATTCAACAATTTTAGTGAAGGAAAAAACCACCAATCTTCATGTAATTCAAATGGCAAAGAAMATGTCTGGAGGCAAAGAAGTGTCCAAGGTTGACTTGGTCAAACCATATGGGCTAAGAGTAGACCTAGAAAACAGGGTTCAGCATATAAGACAGATGAGTTTTGCTCTCAGTTTCAAATAACTGTAAATTYTCAGATTTTAGACAATACTGTGGTCCACAGCTATGCTGGAACTAAGTTCAACTTTTTTCCTCTGCTTCTAATGCTCAGAATATTACATTTCATAGTTTTTCCCATATTGAAGTCAGAGTGTTGTGAAGCAGACAAAAACAAAAACCAGGGAATAAAAAGTGGCTTAGTAGAGTGCATTCCAAATTTTGACTTATTCTCATCACATTATTCACTGATTAGGGGGAGATAAAAAGAAAAAGGTATAGGATTTTTTTTTAATGGAGCTCACAGACATGGGAAAAAAAGATCTTTATTGAAAAATGTCACTTTGAGAAACACTTTTGAACAGAATTAGAAAACATTATTGGTCAAATATGGCATTACTTTCTATTAATTTACTCTGTTTAATGGGAAAAAAATTTGTTTAAATTAACAGTTATATTTTCTGAAGTTATGTATTTATTTTGACTATAATATATTTTTAGCTCATAGACATTTATAGTTATACACATATCTTTTATTATATTATATATATTTATTACATTTAAACACATATGCATATTGAGGTCTAACTCTCTGTATATATATGAATGCATATGCCCTTAACACCTAGAAGCTTTCTGCCACTTTTCTATGAGATTTGGAAAATATCCCACCTRTCTTCCACTTCTTTGAAGAGAGGAGTTATGGAAATCCAGGACAGGTTAGGACCCTCTGAAGTTCYATGTTTGAGAGAATAAACACATCAKGAAACYTTAATGTATCTGAAGCTTGGTGKCTAYACTACAACTTCTTCRTTCCTTCAGAAGTGTTCTTATTAATAATTTTTTAATGATTCTTACTCTAGCCAAGTAATTATCTCTCCTACTAGTATGCTAATACTGAAAGCATTGTGTTATCAGCATTGTTTTTGTCACAGRTACAAAACTCATCACCATATGATGATCATTATCCAAGCCAGGTCCAGCACAGATATGAAAGTCTTGCCACTGCATTGTTAATGTCTGAATAGCTACAATCTGAATATTAAAAAATAACTCAGTAGTGAAAAGTTTATCTTTTTACCTTAGTTTCTGTCCATGTGGGGTTCATTCTGAATGTTCAGTGAAATCAGATCACCAGTTACTTGTTGATCTATTCACCCAAGAAGTCGTATTAGTTATCATTAAGAAATTAATCAGTTTAAATAAGTTTGTTTGATYTTCTAATGCATTGGAACTTCCAGCTGATGTTTCAGTCTTCCTCAGAATACACTAGCAGTCAGAAACCATGAGTGTGGTGTGATCAGTAGGTAACAAAGGTCACAGAACAAAGGTCACTTATGTACTTATGTAGATGGTAAAAATAGAGAAATGTCCTGACCTTAAAAAAAAAACCCCAAACTCCATCTATGCTATCTCACTATTTCTTAAAGTTATTACTCCAAAATCAGAAACTTTTCTGAAGCATGCTGTGCAGCTAATAAAACCATTTTATAGAACTTTCTCACTTTATGGTTTTGATCCCAACCTTTGCTGATGAAAGTTGTTTCTTTCTCTAGACTACAAACACACACAGAAAAAAATCCCCCAAAAACATAACGGCAAAAACACATCTGCTAGTWGACTCTCCATACACAAACCAGATCATATTCATGGTTTAAGGTTGTGCTGAATTTTCATTTAAGCTTATCTGTTCAGGAGAGAAACATGTCATTCATTATCTCTTGTGAGAAAAAGCCTAAAGGTATTATACACTTCCACATAATATGCAAAAGCTCTTGGAAACATCAGGAATTAAGTCTTTAGTACCTGATAACATTCTTTTTTTTCTAATTTTACAGAACAACAACAAAAAGTTGTGACCTTGAAATAGCTTTGAAAGTGGCAATCTCTAAATTCTATGCAAAATTCATATTAAATCCTGAAAAATGACATTCTATGCTGATACCATATAATATTCTAAAGGCGTTTATGTACAAAAATTCACCAATATAATCTGCAGTCAATATAAAATATCTTTCTCCCTCAGCCATTTACTGATTTATCTTTGGAGATACCTAGTTTTCTCACACAAGAAAGATAAGAACTTTCTGGAGGGAGCCTGACAAGGACACACAAAGATGAGAGACTGGAGCATTTGTYGTATGAGGAAGGGCTAAGAGAGCTGTCACACTTTAGCCCAGAAGAGTGGAGGTTCAAGGGGGGTGGTCTTATCAGAGTATACAAATATCTGCTTTWGAGGAAATGAAGATGAGACAAACAGACTCTTCTTGGTGGTGTGCAGTAGTAAGACAAGAGTCAATGGGCACAAACTGAAATACTGGAAATTGCATCTAAACATACAASGATGGTTATGCTTTTGGAATGGTGAGAGACAGGCATGAGCTTCCCAGAGAAGTGGTAGGGATACTGGGAAATATTCAAAACCCAACTGAATACAGGATTGAACAATCTGCTCAAGTTGCCCCAACCTGAGCAGGGGARCTGGTCCAGATGATCTCAAGAGGTCCTTTCCAATCTCAATCATTCTGTAATTCTACTGTTGTTTCACTTCTTCCTCCAGTGCTTTTCTTTTCCTCTTCCAATACTTGAAAAAATCAATAATTTGATTTTCTTCAGGCTGCAGCTAAATCTCACAGAAAAAAGAATGACACTATGCTACAGGGAACTTTCTGATTCATGACCACTTTTTAAGAAACACTTTGACATTAATTTGACTATTTTCTTTAAAGTTATTTTGCATWATAAATTGAAGTATGTCTTGTAGTTAGGCTCAAAAATGAGGGAGCCTGGAATGAAAGTCTGAAAGGACTTGATGCTAGAGGTTGCTGCTCTATAAAGCAGTACAAGTTACCTTTCTTTCCTCCTCACACTCTCTGGACCTTCCTGAAGCTGATGAATTATAGTCTTTGTAGCCAGTGTCACTGTTGATCTGAGAACCTACCACCTMTCAGAAAAATGAATTTTCCAGCAGCCCAAACATACAAAATCTGCAATTGCTTCRTCTCAGTTCTTGTTCACATGCTGGAGGCATGGCAAGAGCTACCACCATTTAATGGGAGAAATGCATCTTCCACTGAACTGTGAAGGAAGCATCATTTTAAAGTGAACAGTTCAATTTCTTTCTCTTCCACATACTACTTAAAAATGCTGCAGCATAGCAAATGTGGTTTTGCCATCACATGCAGGAATAACTGTCTGCATGCATCCTGTGCCACTTCTGTGGAACCTAAAGATACCGGTAACTGAAAATCCATAGAGATGAAACTATGAAAATTAACCAAGCAATTTTCAGGAACACCAGTTGGAACCACTATTAAATCTGTTCTGATTGATAAATTTAAGTTAAATATTCTAAATTCTAGATATTCGGGGGTTTTTTAAATGGTCATTTTAGGATAATTTTATCATGTCTGGTACTTAGAAGTGCAAAGAGGTGCTAGGCAGCAAGATCTACACCTAAATAAGGGCATGTATTTTAAATAAGTATCAGATAAAATATGTGCATTTTTATTTGTGGAGATAATCAGAACTCCGTTTAATTTGGCAGGCTGTGTGGCAGACCATTCATTCCATCCCCCTCCACATCAATTCCTCTTCCCATCTAAATCAAGACACCCAGATGATTTCTTAATCAACAGGTTGAGATGCTCATACAGTTTTTTCCTGAGCAAGCAGCAGCATTGCCAATTAGTGGTGACAGGTATTTTGAAAACATACACTGAGTAACATTTGCTCCGACTGGATCTTTCTTGCTACTATCTTAGGAAAAGAAATCTCATTCTGCTGCTACAGTACACTATCATGCAGTACAAATTATCATGAAATATATACAAAGCTTAAATACAGAACTTTTCTTCAGAAAAGCCCAGCTTAAGCATACTGACAAAGTAAAGGATAATTTTAAATTCTTTTATTTCTTGATCCCAGCTACTATAGTGATAGTACTATCCTTGAATCTTTGGATCTAAGCAATTATATTGTTTAGGGCTCCCAGTTTGTAGTGTAGAAATGTAGTTTGTGTTTCATTCAGTAGGATTGAGCATATTTATACGTTGTTAGATGTCCATAATCTTCAGCAGCAACTTCAGTTTAGTTACTATAACAACTGCTTTCTTGAGCTACTAAAAATTAAGAATTTAATGTGCAYCTATTTAAATTTTTAAAATATTAACTAAAAAATCCTAGAATAAGTTATAAAATCATGTAATCATAGAATGTTTTGAGTTGGAAAGAACTTTACAAATCATCTAATCCCAGCCTCACTGCCATAGGCAGAAACACCTTCCAGTAGACCTCAACAACCTGGGGTTGCTCAAAGCCCCATCCAGCCTTGCCTTGAACACTTCCAGGGGTGGGTTGTCCACAGCTTCTCTGGACGATCTGTTCCAGTGCCTCACATCCTCACAGTAAAGAATTCGTTGCTTATATCAAATCTAAATCTGCCCTTTGAGTTTAAAACAAGTGTACCTTATCCTGTCTCTACAAGCCTTGGTAAAGTATCAGCCCATCTTATTTTTAAGGGGCCACAATAAACTCTCCCCAGAGCCTTCCATGGAGTATCTCAGCCTGTTTTTGTAGGAGACATGTTCCAGCATCTGTTTTCATGACCCTCCTCTGGAACAGCTCTGACAGGTCCCTGTCTTRTACCCAGAACTGGACTGCAGAAGTGAATGCAGTACCCCAGGTGAAGTGGCACGAAGGCAGAATAGAGGTGGGATAACCACCTCCCAAAAGTGCTGCTGATGCTTCCTTTTATGCAGCTCAGGATACAACTGGCTTTCTAGGCTGCCAGGACACACTGCTGGCTAATATTCAATTTTTCATCCCCAAGTCCCCTGCAGGGCCACTCTCAATCCCTTCCTTCCACAGACTGTTCATACTGATGATTGCCCTGATCACATTGTTGAACTGCATGAAGTGCCCAAGCACTCACTCCTCCAGTCTGTCAGGGTCCCTCTGGATGGCATCCCACCCCTCCAGCACATCAGTTGTGTATTCAGCCTGGTGTAGTCTGCAAACTTGCTGAGTTTGCACTCAAGTCACACTGTTTATGTCATTAGGAAGTGAAGTTTTGACCTGTATAATGCAGGTTTGGTGAACTGGATGAAACTTYTCAGAAAAGAGATCAGTTAGGGCAGCCAAGTAGAACAGCACCTTTTTTTGGCATAGCTGCAAGGTTCATGACAGCCCATTTTGGCATAAAGAGAAAAGAGTTAAATCTTGTAGTCAACAAATGCTTTTTTGTTTCTGTCAATAAGACTAAAGAAGAAAAGTAAATAAAATAAGTACATCTGAAAATTACATTTTAAATAGATTTTGTTTCTCTTCCTTAGTATAACTATAAAAATAAATGTTAGTGAAAAAGGGTAATTATACTCACTGAATTTATTCCTATTACAGAAACCAAATRCAAATTTAAATTTTTCTCTTGAATAAAATAAAGTTTATATTGTTAATAAGATTTTCTTTAAGTATTTAAGCTAGTTATTAGTGAAGAATTGCCCAAAGCATTTCAAATTTGCTTGCAGTAAAATATGCTTATTTCAACTTTGCATTGTCAGGCTTGCAGAGGCTTTGGTGTAGCACATGACCTAAAACTGAAACAGTTTGAGAAGCATTAAATTTTTATTGTACTCTTCTCTAGTTCAATTCAATGCTTTTTAAAGAAGACAACTAATTTGSTGTTGCTTGATTATCTTCTCCCAAAGCTTTTAATGTGTCCTCATGCAATGTAAATAAAGGTTCTGTCAGAACTCTTATACAACTTTTTCCTGTATATATGACCTGCTTTCCCTGGGGTGAAACCAAAAAGTTAGTTCTGTACCTTTTCAAAACCTGCTAGGTTTATATTCCTCCATCAAGTGAGATTTTGGCTGGACAGTATAATTTCCAGTCAAATTCAGGCATAAAAACTTGTTCTCCACATCCATCCAAATAGACTCATTATGTATGGCAAAAAAAGTATTACATCAGATTTTTGTTAGCTCCCTAAAATAKCCAATGAATATTAAATAGACTACTATGAATAAATATTAAAATAGACTTAAAATATGTTTTTATATTCACTGAAAAGAACAAAAGAAAAAAAGGCAAAAAACCAACAGCTTCCTCCAGCAACATGGGAGTACATTAGAAGATATAATTCTATACCTTTAGCAATTCATTAGAGGTTTCTAACAAGTTGTTACAYTTAATCTGTCATGTTTATTCAGACTAAAATACTCTGAACTACTTTATTATGTATCTCTAAGTTACAGTAAATGGGACCTGGTAAGAATTTATCAAGACATCAGCTTATAAAAAACTTAAAGAACTGGATGACCTACAGATAGACAGCCAGTGCAAGACCTACAGTGAGGACCAACTGAGGTCCTCAGATTCAAAAGTGCTTCCTGAAAATCCCTTGCCAAGTGGTGAGTAAACCTAGAAACACTTGGATGCTGTCTCTTTATTGTATACTTCCTGTGGGTTGTGATGTCCAGATTGGTGCAAAATCAAAGGCAGAACTTTCCTGATGACAGAAGTGGGGAAGTTCTCATGCTCTCATGTGGAAATAAGGTGTTAAAGCTTGCAGTGATATTGAATGATATAAAATTGACTGTTTAAACTAAGATTGTGAGACCAAAATTGCATGGAAGTGTCCACCTAGAAACATGCCTGTAATTCAAATGGTTYATATTTGTCTTTGGAAAGTCCCAGGAATAAAGCAAAGCAGTGGTGCAGAGATGATCCCAGCAGAGAAGATGAAAAGCTGTTCTCAGGGTGTCAGGACTGCCAGACCTCCCTAGGACACAGAGAGCACACCTGAGGAGCCTGCTGAATGAAATCACCACCACCACTACAAGAGAAAACTGTCCCTGGAGAGGAGATCTATGAGCTAGAGTGTTTATACATATGTTTAGGTATAAAATCATGTATCTCATGGTTCAAAGAATGGTYATATTTGTAATGCAGGCAATCTTTGAAGTTTTTTTTTTTTTAAATCTAATATACCTCTGCAGGCTCGAGGGATATTCAGAGAGAAACCTTTTTTCCTTTACTTGCTTAATGCTATAAATTCATAGGAACAAAAAGAAAAGTGAAAACCTCTTTCCCATCTGAGTATCTCAACAAAGTTATGCTCCAGTCATTATTAGTGAGTTTTGATTTCTTATAAAGTATAAACTGAGAAAGAATCCCTTTAAAACCTGGTGTTTAAAAACAAAAGCTGCATGTTAAAATCCTTCAGAACAGAGATACCCATATCATTTAATTTATCTCAATAGTCTGACAGTAGCACTTCTATTTTACTGTAGCTATCAGAAACCATTTTTTATAACTAGAGCAACTGGAAAATTTTCAGTGATCCATAATTACATTTCCCAGTGGCTGGCTGTAGGCACCTTTCTCTYTAGTTTAGTGTTGGGTTCAGATCCTTTTCTGAAATAAAGAATGACTCACAGGTAAGTTTAAGACATGTGGAAAGCTGCTGTACTCCCAGCCAATCTTTAAACCACCCTTCCTTCTCCATGAACCTGCTGTCATTACAGCAGCAACTTATGACCCATAGCCACACTTGCTGGTAAACTGAGCCTGTAGCTAAATTACCACTAATCCCCATCTCTGCCAAGGTGTTCTAAAAGTCTCCTACAGATCCTTTTAATAGCCATGGAAGTAAAGCAAAATTGAAAGCAATAAATATTATTCAGTTTAGTTATCTAGTCAAACTCCAAAAGAGGCAACCTAAAGAAAGGCTGGATTGATAGATCAGGATAACGTTGCCTGCATCTATTGTCTGACTTGCATTTTTCCCCTCAAAGCATTGCATTCTTAATGCACTTTTTTAGACAGTCAGGTCACCCAAACTATAGTTCTGGTCTCCAGGGTATGCAAAAAAAACATTCAAGTTGAGCAATGTATGTTATAATCTTCCTAYAGATATAACTATTAATATGCAAGTATCTACCCCAAACTCTTGCATCATCAAAACAGAGAAAAGGTAATTAAAAAGTAAACAGTCAGAGGTCATAATGAGTTCAAACTGCTTAGACAATACTGCCACCATAAATGWGTGTGTCTGAAGAAATTTTGTTAACTGAATTTATTTGGGGGGTGGTGGGGGGTTTAAACTTAATTAGAAAAAATATTTGAAGTTAGGTTACATTTCTATTTCCACTGCCTTCATAGGCAAAATAATCTGACCATGGGATTTTTAACTTAATTTGAATTATTGATGACTAACACAACTTTTGGTTATTAGTTCAGGTATTGACAGACAAAACTCATGTAATGATACAGACACATAGGGTAACAGCTTTGCCCCTGGCCTCATAGGCTCAACTTTAGTTCAACACCTTTTCTTACCCTTTTTTAGTCATCATTCCCACAGTTTTCAGCAGCTGGCTCCACCATAGCCTGCAATACCTCAGGGGTCTCCATGCTGTGCAATCTTTCAGGGCTCTTGCAGTCCTCAGACCTTCTCTAGCATGGACCATGCTCTTTCAAGAGCTTTTTTTCTAGCAGTATTCCCAGCAATATCTTTTTCCCTATGTCTTCTCAATTTTCTTCTCAATTTTCTGCAAAAAGTGCTCTTCACATCTCCTCGTGTATCTCCATTCTTTTCTCCTGTGCCTCATCCTCCTGCCTCAACATTCTTTTAATTTCTCCTACTCCCCACAGCTACTATTATTTCTTAATCATGTTTGAGCAGTGTGCTCCTCCTCCTGAAATTCTGGTATGCTGTGGATTGTTCTATCTGTTGTCAAGTCAGCTGGATCTGGCTTGACTGTCACAGGGTAGCTCCTGACCTCTTCCCACACATGGCATTCTGCAGTGCTCAATACCAAAACCCTGTCAATAAATGCCTGTTTGGGATGAAAAGGCCATCATGTTTAYAAATAACTGGAAAAGAGTAATAATCTGCCCTGAAATTTTCAGGAAATTAAATATTCCCTGATTACAGATGCAGGTCTGCCCTGGAACATCAGTTTTGATATCATTGAAAAGGTTGTTTATTAATTAACCTAAGTTAAATAATTTTTTTCTTTCTGGATTTTTCTATTAACATCTGAGGAAAATAACATAAGAAAGAGGCAACCAAAATGTTTTGTAGCATAACATCTTTGCATCTTTCAGCTRCCTTCTGAATAAATCTCAAGACAAACCTTCACACAGGTTTATTTATCCCCAGGATTTAAACAGTTCATCTTATGCATCATTTTTATCAAACATGAAAGACTTTCAAATTAATTAGACAGCTGATTAGTTGGTAAGCCTGTTTGCCATTGCTATCACCCCCAACATTTTTCACTGCATAACTGATAAGKTAAATACCTGATTACACTGAAAGTTAATTGGTTTTTAATAGAGCATCTGCAGAAAAAAGAAGTTGTAAGCTCTGAGGTACACGCCAATCAAAATGTAATACAGTTTTTAACTGGAGAAGATTARCACATGCCACTTCACAAGGTTTGAACCTGCCTTCCTCCTCCTTGAGAGTTTCTTGAAAAGATAAAATTCTTGGCCAAGARTACACAGTGTGAATAACATGCTTTACTTCTTTCTGCCAGAACAGTTCCTTTAACTTCAGTAGCATTTTACATGAGGGTAAGGCAGTTAAGACTACTCTACAACAAGCTATTAGATAAAGATTCCCTACTTCGGTAAACCTCTAGAAAAATACTTCAGTTCAACAAGAAAATTGGGAAATGGAAAMTTAATTGATTATACCTTGAAAGAGAGTATAAAAACTATGTCAAAGCTGTATTTCTTGTTTCTGCTAAAATGAAGAAAAAAACCCAAGAGTAAGGCTTTTTTTTTTTCCCCAGGGAGAGGAAAACACAGAGTGACTAGTAGCCTTATTCTTTAAGAATAAGGAGCAGCAGTTATGAACAGGGATTTTTTCAATAATTTTTCAAAATTGTTACAGACCTTGGGAACTGATAGAAGGAACCCTAGGCAATTAAAGTACTTTTGACCACAAAATTTACAGTTCTTATAAGGTTGTAAACTTTTGACATAATTAAAGTGAAAATTCATGTCAGTTAAAACAGGTTTTAAGACAGATTCTTTCTTATGCTGGATAGCACTCCATTGAAACATGGAAAATACGGTTAAAGAATTTCATATTTAGAGTATGAATCTGAGCATCAGTTGCCTTGTAGGAGCACTGGTGTCCTTCATTCCATTTCTGGATCGAAACTCACACACAAGCTCTCTAAATCTACTGCCTGCCGTATCCATACCYYTAACYACAGTAAAAGAATTTAAAATTTCTKCATGCTTGTATWTAAAWTCTGTTCTAYTYCTGTATTATCACTTTGAAACTCTTTTCTAAGGTTCTGTCTGGGTCACTGCTTTGCTCTTTTCACTCTTCTTTCACAGAGCCTTATTTATTCAGGTTATAACTACTGCTGTTCTTATATTTTAAAAATATCTTCTTATCCTGATCAGCCTTCAGAAAACCAAAATGTTAACTATGTGCATTACKGCATCAGTGTTGCTCTTCTATCTAATGCCAGCCCAAGATACTCAGAGTCAGTACTTTGATGTTATCTTGTTAAAATTCTTGGCAAAAAAAAGAAAATCTATATTCCTGAAATCTTTCACATAACCTCAAATATCCCCAATGAGTCAAAATTAGATAAGCCAGTTCTTACGTGCTCGTGCTTAATTTTCAAATACGTACTATTTTTAGGTGTCCAAATAATCCATCTTTCTGCACAAAAGAGAAAAAAGTACAGCCTTAAGACTAGCCAAGTTTTCACTGAGGTATTTTTCCATAGCATGTTGGATTGCTCTGCTATGAAAACTTCTTCACTGTAACATAATGGATATAATAGCATTCAGATGCATGTTCAAAATAATTTCAGTGATACCATAATAGTCAAAAGAATAGAAATCTATTATTGCAATTCTAATTAGCTTTGTTGAATCTCCTGAGCTCTGCTATCGCTAGTGATGTTCTTATCAGATCTCAGTTGTCTTAATTGCAGTGTGAGATTCTGATGTTCTGAAAATGCTGAYAGTTTTATAAGTGTATTTCAATGTGTGCATAAAAGCCTTACATCATAACAGATGCCTTTTCAGAAAAAAAAAAAATGGGCATCAGGCTGTTTCTTACAAGACCTTCCTTCTCTAACTAGTGGCTGACAGAATAAYCACACAGAATAGTCACCCTTGTTAGGTAACTGTGGCCTCTGAGAAACAAACACAAAGAAGATAGAAAGGGCTTGAGAATACAGGTGATAGCAGAGATCCCTAAGGCTATAAAAATCAACAAAAAAAGTCAGTATTACTTTTTGTTGAATATAATCTTCGGAACTGGGATGATCAGCTTTTTGGCAACAGGAAAGGAATAAAACCCATGTGTCTGGCATGTATAAATATCCTTATTGTAGGGGTTTGAAAGCAAAACCAGTGAGAGACTTTAAGTCAGAAATATAATTTAATAGGAAAATGATAAAATAAATGTAATAGTAAAAGGAACAAAAGAAAAGACCCTTGGCAGAGTCAGAATACAACCTGACACCCTGTTTGTTAGGGCGGTAGCAGCAGTCCAAATGGAGCTGTCTTGTTGAAGCAGAGAGCCCATAGAAAGCTCTGGCAGCTCCTGTCCTCTGGGAATCCAGTCGGTGGGGGTACTGTCCAAACTGCAGATTATATCCAGGTGGGAATGCCTGGCTCCTCCCCACTGAGCAGAGCATCTCACAATGGGCTGATATCATTCTATGAGTCACACAATGGGTCCTTGATTGCCCATTAAGCAGAGATGGCTCCCGAGGGGAGTTACCTGTGAGTCAYTGRCCRRGGCATTGATGGGCCATTAACAGCAGATAGTCCGGAGGGAGAGGGCAGGGAAAACACTGCCCCACCTGGTTCCAACAACCCATGGAGATGGTAATAGAATACATACTTTGGGCACATCTTACATTGCAACCTAGGACACTTACAGAGTGAAAATACAAAATAGGAACACAAAGAAAATTATGCCAATGTCCAGCAAGTCTTTTAACTAAAATATTTTTTCATTTTTTCTTTCTTGTGTCAGGTATGTATGGCAGAAATGCTGGCATTAAGCCAATCACTAGAACAAAAAATATACAACAGAACCAAATAAAACTACCCTTTGAGTTCTCCATTAGCTTAGAGGAATTAGAGCCTACCACTGTGAAGATWCAAAAGATCATCTGTGTACATGTCTGTACATATGTATTTCCTGCTCTATCACAGCCCCACAAAGTATCTAACACTACAGCACTGAGTAAATTCAGAAGCAACATAGCTATTTGTTGGAACGGTCAGTTTACACATAGAAAGGCATTTTCTGTGATTAATCCCCTAAAATTTGACCAGGTGCCTTAGATTTGGCATATAATTATTCATTYGAGTCCATCTTTACTGAAAGAACACAGCATCTGTTTTCAGATATATGCAGTTAATATCTTAAAGGAGACTATAAATAGGAGGTCAAAAACTAGGCCCTGCTAATCAGATTGTAGTTAATTGACAGAATCACAGACTCATAGAATTATTTAGTCACAGAATCATTGAGTCATACATAGAAGCTTGTGGATTGGAAGGGACCTTAAAGATCATCCATTTCCAAACATCCTGCCAAGGGCAGGAACACCTTGCACTAGACCAGGTTGCTCAGGGCCCCATYGAGTCAGGCCTTGAACACCTCCAGCAATGGGGAGTCCACAACCTCTCTGGGCTGCCTGTTCCAGTGCTTCATCACCCTCACAGTAAAAACCTTCTTATAATCTCTCCGCCCTTCTTGTAATCTCTCCACCCTTCTTGTAATCTCTGTTTGCCTATTGGAAGGTGCTCTCAGGTCTGCCTGGAGCCTTCTCCAGACTAAACAGCCTCAACTCTCTCAGCCTGCCTTCATAGGARACAGCCTCTGGTCAACTTTGTGGCCTCCCTCTGGACTCGCTCCAACAGGTCATGTCCTTCTTGTGCTGGGGACCCCAGAGCTGGGTGCTGCACTGCAAGTGGGGCCTCACCAGGGCAGAGCAGAGGGGCAGAATCCCCTCCCTGGCCCTGCTGGCCACACTGTTTTGGATGCAGCCCAGGACACGGCTGGATTTCTGGGCTGGGAGTACATATTAACAAGRCATGCTGAGTTTTTCATCTGCAAACATGTCCAAGTTTTCCCCCCTGGACTACTCTCAATATATTGTCSTCCAATCTCCAAAAGTAGTTGGTAGGAGTTTAATACCTAAAAGTTTAATAACTTTAAGTAGCTGATAGGATTTTTTTCAGCAGCATCAGAATTTCATATGTTTTCTGGAATTTACACATTTTCAGGTTGCAGAATATCCTTTAATGACTGTAAGAGCAGATATCTATTCCTGTTAAAATTGCTGAAAAGTACTTATCCTTTTCTTCTGCATTATATCCAGAGGATAATAGTCTGGCTGATTCATTGTTTAGCCTCTGAATAGTTCAGAAACTCTGCTGTTACTCTTGTGGAACCATGGACAGATCAGACACACAGCTGAGGGAGCCTACAGAATCAGAGACAGGCGTCTATACCTGCCTAGTGTGAGCTGAGGGAGAGTTTCTGAATAAGAGTGCTGCAAAAGCATAATGATGTTTTGTGATTCCATTTGCAGTCTCATGGATGTGATTTCCATCTCCAGCCCTATCTAGGCAGCCAAATTCTTCTCATGTTTTCAGTCACAATGACCCAGTCCTGCAGAGGGTACTCAAGTACTTCACTGTATACCTCACTATGATATCCATATGATAAAGTACTCACATAATTTGGTGGGCTTTAATTTGTTTGTCCTAAAAGCTTCTTTATGGTGAAAGGGATGAAATATTGCAAATGTTTCAGAGAGGCTGTGAAGTCTCCATCTTTTTGTGATATTCAACCCCTAGCTGGATACATCCTTGAGCAACCTGATCTAGCTAATCCTACTTCAGTAAAGGTATTGGACTAGGTAATCTCCAAGCATCCTTACCAATCTTACCTGTTCTCTGATTTCATGTGTGATTAGCAGGACCTGATTTAATATGAATTCAGATATACTGGTCCAAACAGAGCAGGCATTGTACTTACTGTAACTAGAAGTATTTAACAAATGTCAGTGAAACCTCGGCTACTAGTGGATATGAGGGATTTTTTCCCACTTGAAAAACTACAATCTGATTTGTATAGTGTTATCAACTTCACCACACAAGCCCTGTTAAAAAACTGCCAGTATATTACAACATAGTGTCCTCAGGAAGACCTCAGTTTGCAATTAGAAGAGAAATCTACAGCTGTTGAATCAGTAATTCTCAAAGAAGCTTATTCATTGACTTCAGTCCAGTGAACAAGAATGAAACAATACATCCAACAAATGTGTTTGGATATCATTCTAAAAAGACAGAGGCAGTAAGTTGACAACTTCAGAAACAACAGAGTAAACCTTTGAGAACTTCCTGGCATAAAACCAAACATAACTAATCACAACAGCTGTGCAAATAAACTCAGAAGTCCTATTTTCCTTGACATCACACAGTAATCAAGAAAWGCAGCAAAATGTGCAATCAGATCTGAGGCATCCTCACTGCTATCAAAGCATTTCTGAATTACTTATGCCAAAAAGGACCTCAGCTCTCTTATGCCAATGAGGCTAAAAAGGAAGACGATATAAGGACAGTTTCATTCTTTGTCACATCAAGACGGATTTTAGACAATAAACCAATAAACACCTACAATATTAAGGTATACAATTTTAGAAAGTTTTGGAGGAGGATTTTCTTTTGGGGGGGTGTTCTTTTGTTCATTGTTTTACCCTCCAAAGTTATGAGCACCAGCCATCTTCACCACAGGGAACACTCCTCTGTACATTTTGAGCCATGATGTTTATTTCTCCCTTTAAGTTAAAATTTCTCTCCCACTACAAAATTTTTAGAAAGAGGTATCARCATTTTCTTATTTCTTTTTTCTGCACACTGAAATTTAGTCTTCTAGCCTCAACAAGAGTCCTAATTGCAGAAGGAGGTGCAAGTGCCTGATGGCAATTCAGAAGGCTCCAAGCCTTCCTACCAGTAGGTGGAGCAAAAATGTCATTAATGTAGAGACAAACTTTGAACTAGGACTCTCTAGTCACTCACAGCAGGTGTTCCTTTTCTGTTTTGTCTTTTAGTGTTCCATCCAAGGAAKATGGCTTAATGTCTCAAATTATTTCAGATCACTTCAAGAGTAAAGAGGAGATTTGGTCTGATGCAGCATTCAGAGGCACAGCAAAGTAAAAATTGCTCTGCTGGTTTCTGCCCCTCGGTTTGCTTGTCTTGTTTGAGTATGTGGGCAGAAGGACTGGGGACATGGTTCAGCTCAGCACGGCTGGGATGTGTATTCAYGGACTTCTGTTTAGCTGGCTGCTTTCTTGCTTGTAGCCCTTGAGTCACTCTAACAGATAATCCTTTTGTCCTTTAGCTCTTCCATGTGCATTGCCTTACTTCCCAGAACACAGCTGTTTCATGCCACATCCAAGATAACAGTCGCTCACTGAAAATAAACTCCTTTTCCTACGTTGGTTTCATTTAGTCAGGCAGGTCTGTGTTTATTCTCACTACAAAAACATGCTACAAAATTGTACAAAATCTGTCAAATAAAGTCTCAAACAGGAAGCTAAAGGGTGCACGAGAGGGTTGATAGATTTTTCACTCAAACAGTACTCAAGAAGCTATTGAGTAAGATAGAAAGCCTTACACACTAAAAGGCTTTGAAAACACCTTTCAGCTTTTTTAAGCTTCTACAAACTATGGATTAATGGATATCAACATGAGACTTTCCACACAGAGAGGAATACCTACAAGAATTAATATTTGAACAGAAAACCTCACAATGAAAAGCCTTGTCATCTCCTGACAGAATCATGCCTGCTGTTTCCATTATTCACAACAAAGCAGTGCTTTACATTAAACCACAGCTGAGCAACAGTATGCAAATATTCAAGATGGCCTTTGAAAGGACCATCAGAGTCTTGAACAAAAATACATTTAGAATTTTGGTATCAATCATTAGGGACTTCTTGTCTCTAAAATCAGGTACCTCTAAACTCAAGTATTTCCTGATCAACTTTGAATTTTTTACATCTGGCTCTTCAGAGAATCACATTATTGTAGCTTTTTTTTTGCAATTTTAGGTGAGTTTAGAAAATGCTAATGGGGAAAATTCAATTAATTTCATACTTCAATTATTTCATCAGCCAATATAAATTTCATCTTTCAAAATGAAAGATATTAATTCAGTTTTGTTTCAATTCATTTGGGCTATTAAAAAAACTACCTTTTTACATGGCACTACGAGGGAATTTTAAGTGAAAGGAATGATACTGAGAGAAATTCTTTCATGATTTTAACTAAATARTGAAAACTTAAATATAGTGCTACTCATTAGAAGATCAATAAAMCTGAYAAAGGGTCTGKAGCACAAGTCCTGTGAGGAGCAGCTGARGAAGCAGGGGTTATTTAGCCTGGAGAAAAGGAGACTCAGRGGTGAYCTTATAACTCTCTACAACTCCCTGAAAGGAGTGATTTCCTTTGATTTTCTTCCCCCTCACCATGCCTTACTTATGTAAAATTATACACAKAGAAGGTGCCCCAAAACAGTATTTTACTGGCACAACAACAGCAACAAAAAAGCCCAAATGTAGAACTTTATAAGCTCTCTCCTTTCAAGCCACACATTTAAGATTCAAAATTCACATGCACAAATTTCAAAACGTGATTCTGTCAAGGTTTGTAATAGTTTCTAGAGCTATAAAAAGGATAGTAAAGGGCCCTGGGGCAGTTGGAGATGAAATAAATTGTTAATGTCAGCATTTTGACTTGCAGTGGAGAAGAATGATGCTTCCACAATTTTAGTAGCAATTTCATTCTTTATTTTATTTTCCTGTTTCTGTGCCTTGGAAATATATATATCCCACCAATCCATTGCTCCTGCTGGCTCAAAGCAAGCCACTGACCTTAATGAGACATCACTCACCTACATTTGACAGAGCAATGGCATTCAGCTTTCCCTGCTCCCAAGCAASTACAAAAGATTTAAGGGATCATCAAAATACATCATACACTCAAACTACTTAAAGCCACATCTCAAGAAGTCAAGAAAGGATAAAGGAAAATTTTAAGTACTGATTAGGAACTAGAAATGCATAATKCTTGCAAACTGCTCTCTCAGTATTTCTTTGAAACTTGACTTGCTGTAAGTATCTGGGAGTATTTTATAGTAAATGGATTCTTTTCATAAGAATTTTTTTATATTTTTCATGTTTTAAAAAGAAAAATGGCCAAAACCTATCTTCAAATTCATCCATATGGATGTAAAATATTAATTTACTAAATAAATTTCTAATAAAAGAGTTAATATATTTTACTACAGTTAAAATCATTAGCATATTCTATTAATTTTTAACTGTAAATTGACGTTGTGATGATGTTAGAGAATTCAGCAATAGTCTTTTTAGTCTTTTTTATATATGCCCCAAAATACCATAATAATACAAAGCTCTTAGAGCCCAGCATCTGGGAAAGCAATTTACACCCTGAACTATAAAACAAAGAACAAGAACGGGTACTTGTGGAAGGATGTGAAGGACAAGAAAGTCAGTGGAAAAAGCCAACATCAGTTTGTCGAGGGTAAGTCCCATTTGACCAGTCTGGTTGGTGTCTATGAAGAAATTAATTTCTAGGAATGGAGGTAGTAATTTTCCTTGATTTTAGCATGGCTTTGGACAGAGTCTCCCATGACAGCCTTCTCACAGATAAGCTGGTAAGATCTGGACAGATGGACAGAGATGGGTGGGTATCTGGCTAAATTGTGAAGCTCAGGGGGTGGTGGTTAATGGCTCAAAGTAAACTGGAAGCTGATCAGGAATGGAGCTCCTCAGGGGATGATAAGGSATCTCATACTGTCATGGGCTACAAAATGGCAGATGAGCAGGATACTTTAAATCAGTTTTTCACACCCTTCTCCTTGGGTTGTTTGTATCTTCTTTCCCTCTTAAACACATTTTCAGCTAAAAAACTTTTGTAAGAATGAAGGTATAACTATGGCAACTTTGAGATAACCACAGTCTAGTAACCTCATTTTGCTTCATTTTGGTTTTGTTYGGGAACCCCTAAAGGCATAGCAGGCTCCCAATCTTTTTAACCAAAGCTTGGCTAAATCCACATGAACAGCAGAACAGGCATAGAATAAAGTCTTGACAAAATCATTTTAAAAAGATATTTTGACATCACAATTGCTTGTTAACATCCTTTTACTGACTCAAAAACCTACTAGATCTGAGTTCAGCATGTTAGGAAATCATGCYCCTCTATGATTTTAAAAAGGGTGTTCACATAACAACAATAGAGCTAGTTCTTAGAACTATTTAGTTTTCATGTCATATTTCAAGGAATCGCTACAGAACAGAAAGACTGATTTCTTAAAATGTCAATACAGAACTGTATCAACATTTTAACATTTGCATCTTCTATTTTTCTCTCTACATGTTTCTTGTTCTTCAGGAGTAGTTTAACTTGATGTAATCTCTCAATTCCAACACTTTAAAGGATAAAAATAAAAAAAGTCATCAGCTCTAAAAGACTGCAAAGATTTAACGCCTCGTGCTTGCCTTAACAGGTGACTGCAAGGATGTGCGATAGCTAAATGAACTATTTGCACTTGTTGCAAGCAGCTGATTTCTGTTCAAGCATTCCAGCATCATGAGTCAGCATGAGGGTAAATGCTTTATTTCTAAGGTAGTTAAATAGTCTCATTAATTGCTCATGGGTACTTTAAAGAAAGTTTTGAAACCCTGTAGAAAGTAATTAGATAGTTCTATTTCATCTGTTCATATGACAGACAACAGATTACTTATTCTAAATTAAAAAGCTCCTAAATTCAGAAAGTGTAATTTGAATTGAGTCTTAGAACATCTGTCCATCAATATTTTCACACCATTACAGGAATATCAATAGTTCACCAGCAGAGATTCAGAATTTCCCTTCCATTATTTGCTCTGTGGAGTTCTTTAATGGTCTGCTTCTGCTTGTCTGTGGTTAGTTAACTTTCATGTTTCTTTAACAAGCATTTGTTATTCACAGTAAGAGTTTAGTATAACCTCTATTGAATTTAAAACTTGGTAGCCATGTTTTCTGTAAAGGGAATTGTTTCTTTTTTTCCCTTTTTTCACTGCTTCTTGCTCTTTTCCACCTTGTTCTTGAAATGTAACAAAACACTGGATTAAGAGCTGAACTGAACTCTTTGCTCCACAAAAATAATGAATATCCTCTTGATGATTTCACTGTACATATATTTGGCCAAGTCAGGGTCTTTAGGAGCAATCCCCCCCCCCAAACCAAATTAAAAAAAAACAACTCCAAAAACCCCAAATTTCTAAAGAGCCTAACTTGGCAAACTACACAACCTAATATTGCTGAAGTTTGTTTGAGAAGGACAGCTTGCTATTTCCTTGAAACTGTGGCTCTCTGGTCACAGAGTGGTGGGGAAGATAATCAGTGGTTTCTACTGTGAGGCGACTGAACTTCTTTGTAGTGGTTAGTACCATTCTTCTGTGAGTCAGTATAACTCCTTCAGCATACAGTTATAGGACCAAATGAACCAGAACATCCTAAAATACAATGGTGCAAATTAATATTTCAGCCATTGTACTGATAAAGATGTTTTGTTTTGGTTATTAAGTCAGTAGAGTGTTTGAGGGGCCAAACCTATGAGTGATATTTGTCAAGATATTTTTTTAAATTATAAAGCACCATAATGCATTTAACTGATTCATGTGTTGGAAATAATTTATCTGGCCTTATTTGTTAATGTTGATTGCATGCTTGGCCTGGCTTAAWAGGTAAAAACAAAGTTCATCTTTCAGATATTTAAAAATCCGAGCCCTTGTACTATATTTTTGCACTCTGGACACTTGGAATACCATGTATATATAGAGGCACAGTTTGTAGCATGAACATTTTATTTCCTGCTGGAAATAAATATGAACATATTTCCTGCTGGCATTACAGTAATTTTGAATGAATCATCTCACATATAAAACATGTTATTGAAACACTTCACTGGAAGAGAGGCTATGGCATTACTGTGCCAGGATAAAGTAACCATGGACAGCATTCTAACATACATGCCAGAATTTATCATAACTTATCACTCAAAATTACTTCGTTWTACTCTATTACATTTCCTTCAAATAGGAATCTAGTGAAAATGGTAGGTTGATTTTGTAGGATCCTCACAGAAAATCAGAATGCCGATTCATAAACCAAGTAATATTCATGAAAGCCATAAAAACTGTAATAATTTGGTTTACAACACAATAAGCTACTYAATCTTTATCTTCTTCAAGTTTTTCAAAAGTTAGATGAATTTAAAGCTCATTACAACATACTTGTTTTTTAAARGCCAGTATATTTTTAGAAACCTATGAAGCAAGGAATCTAAAAGGCATAGAAAAGTGTTTCTTTTCACAGTAACTAGTGMAATTCTGGTACGTGTTGCTGCAGGAAGCTGTGGAGGAAGATGTTACCAGCAACTTCAAAAAGAATTTGTAAACAATGGCTCTAGGATCAGATACTAAAGGGAAGAGGGAAACAGGTATCCTCTAAAATCCTTTTGTGCTCTTTTAGTATCCACAATGTTGTGGTACGGAAGGGATGATGTAAAACAGGCAGATGGTAAAATAAATAAAACAGTTCCAAGCCATGGCCAGCGAGCCAAGGTTGCTGTTAGCGCCAGTGCATAAGGGGATCTTAGCAAGGGATGCTTTTGCTCACCTTGTTTCTCTGTGAGACACCAAGGAGTACAGATCAGTGACAAACTCTGGCCATCCACACTCCATCTCATCTTCTCTCAGTTACTCTTGCCCATCATGTCTTCCTCAAAGAAGTTCAATGGCTTCACTCTCTTCAACACAGCATTTTGCTGGAGAGCTCCATGAAACTGCTATCATGTTGAAAATGTCCCATGTTGAAAAAATGGGTCTGGAGGTATTTTTTTAAATTACATTTATTCTTTTAGTTTTATACGAACTATTACTCTAACAGGTGATTATATAAGTGGGAATAGTCAGTGCATTTTCTTTTGATGCAGTTTTACATGAAAAGGAACTCAGCAAAAAGAGGTCTTAGCATCTCTGGTGAGTGATTAACCTCACTTCCATATTTGAACTCTAGCAATAACATGTATAATACAGAGTCAGGCCTTTTCTAAAGTGGCAGATGTAACGTGCAGGCCCAGAACTTCCTTCTTTCACAAGATTTTCTTCACACTGTCGCTATAGGCTGGCCTTAGCCCATAACAATTGCTGCTCCCTCACAGAAAGGCTGGCAGATGAAGTCCAAGATGAGACAAAGTCATCTGAGTGGAACAATGCCACCCAAGAGCTCTGGAAGCCCTCCATTTAAAGCCCACTCACACAGCTGGTGCTAGMAGTGGGCACAAGTACACTGCAGGAMAGAMTCAGTCTGGGCATTGACAGTGCCTGGGTCCAATTCCTGGAAAGCTRGTATTCTTTTTTRTGGTRAAGGGAACTTCTGTGATATTGAAAAAACCCTCATATTCTGTATTGTGTGTATGTGTGTACACATACCCTCATTTTACTCCTCTCTTGGTGTGCTACCAAAGTCACAGAATTCCCTTGCCAGATTCATCCAGATTCTGTCCAGTCCAACTGTCTGGAGCACTGTGGGAAGATGTTGTGTGGATGGGAGGAAGGATTATTTATAGTTACTTGGATTTTCATGTCTGTGGAAAAATAATTTCTTGCATTTCACCCTTCCTTGGCTACTTATAGACACCAACACATGCTGCCAAGAGTGTTTCACTCTGTTTCTTCCTTAGACTTTTAACCACTAATCCCTTAGTGGTGGGGTTTTTTGTTGTTCAGTTGGGTTTTTGCTGGTTTGGTTTGTTAATTTTGTTTTATTGGCTATTCTTCATAGTAATTCTTCACCCTCATTCATTTCAGGAAGATCTTTTTGATTATCTCAGAAGAGGTGGATCAATTCAGCTCTAGCAAAACCCAACACTAGTCATGAGCAGATCACATAAGTCCATCCAACATTAAAACCTTTCTATAACAGAATTATTTTTGTGTAACTTGCATACAGCAATAGGAATGTTCGGCTAAAACTGTTTAAATTAAGTGGCAGAACCAGAGACATGGCATCACCAGGAGTAGCACTCTAATGTATATGACAGATTTTATTGCTCAAAATTTACTCCAGTTAAGTCTAYCTGATAGCCTTAAAATTTGAACTCCTTAGAAAAAAAAGTTTTATTTCTGAGCCACCTCAGCATTTGACATGCAGTGGCACTTCCACTTTACTTTCTTTTAAGGAAGTAGGAAGTTTGAATCACACAAATGTCAGTAGAAACAACAGTAGGTTGGCGTTTGTTTTTTGGGGGGGGTTGTTTGTTTGGAGTTTTGTTTTGTTGTGTTTTTTTTAATTTGTTTGATGGGATTTTTTTGTTTTTTTAACTAGAAATTTTTTAAACTATAACGTTTTCTTATTTTCCTTTGTCTGCCTTTGTTTAAGTCTCTGCATCCTTCCACTGGTGTTCAGGTTTCTTCTATAGCTTTGCCATAAGAGAATTATTTAGCCATGGCCCCAGTGGTCCCAATGCTCCGTCCAGTCCATTTGTGTTCCTAGACAGGTTTCCAGTGCCATAAATTTGAAATATCTTACTCAGGCGGAAAGCTAATACTGACCTCTAGAATGTCAAGATGTTTTTTTTTTTCCTAATTACTATYGTCAATTACTTCAGAAAATAATAATAAAAAAAGTAATTTAGTACTGTGTACTGGCTCAAACATATRTACTCAATATTGTAATCTACATGACCAAATAGTCTACATTATTGCCAAGAAAACAAACATTTGCAAGAAAAAAGATACTAATTTGTTAAGTAAATTATTTAAAATTAAGATTCCATGGAGTATTTTACCTCTTTTTTTCAGTATTGCYTTGTATTTCTGGGTAGGCCTGTTGGCAGCAGTAAAGTAAGTAGAGCTGATCTGATACAAGGTCCCAGGAAAAAAACCCAAAAAGTTTAGTCATTAATTAAAACTTGTATTTCAGCCTATATATTTCTATACCCAAGAATTATGGGTATAGAAATATGGGTATATTCTGGAATAAAACTAATCTTTTCAAGATTTATTATTTGGCGTGCCACCATTACAGAATGAAGCAGAAGGGCCTGAAATATTATGATATTTGTATTTTTACAATAAGTACACATGCATAAAGGACTTAAATATAATTTCCTCCCCAGCCCCCTTATTTGAAAGRGTTGAAAGCAACCCCTCCTGACCACCCCCCACCCCCTCCCCCCAGGAAATCTACTTGTCTTTTACTCAATTTTAATTGGTTCTTTTATTTTTTTAAAGCAGATATTTTTGGAGGTGTCAACTTTCTAAAAATGAGAGCAAACATACCTACAAGGTATTTTTCCATCATGCAGAGAAGAATTTCACTTTTGGATTAGATTTATTGCTCTTCAGTAAAACACACATTGCCATCAACTACAAACAAACAAACAAACAAACAAACAAACAAAACAAAACAGAACAAAAAAACCCAAAAAACCAAACAAAAAACCCAACTAACAATCCCCCGAATAAAAACCCCTAATCCACAATCAACCAAGAACAACAAAAAACCAAAAAAAACTCCACACAACTCCTCCAAAAAACCCAAAAATATGATGAAAAAAGAGCATGAGAGCCAAAATTATTTGTAYAGTGATGCTAAAGTTACTAACTAAGGGCTTCCATAGAAAATCTTTTTGTGTTAGTTGTATGCAAATTTATACATCCACTGAAACTGACCTTACTAAAACATTAAGCAAGAAATATGAGGCAGGTAAATAAATCCCTATGTAGTCAAGTGAGGCAATATGAAACAGACCCCACCTCCATCCTTTACAGTTAATTTAAATGAAAAACATTTTCGTACTCCTAATCAGGCAGATCTGGAAATTCTAAAAGGAGTGTAGGTATAATTTCAAACTCTTGAATAATCCATTGAGACAGGTCATTTCTGCTTGTCCTATTTGAACCAGTTATAAAGTACTTGTAGGGGAAGCAAGCGTAGATAGATTGATGGAACATATTATGCAGTTTCTAGAAATAAACAGGTTAGACTTAATGCTTGATAGTTSCCAAGGCAGCCATCCTTAAACTGAGCTGAGAACTCCAAGAAATGACTGCTCATCAAAGGGTATAGAAATGCAGATATTTCTCATTAAATGAAGGGCAAATTTGGAAAGTTTAGCAGTACCATTGTCATAGCTCCAGGGTGACAGACAGGTGTTCCCAAGAGCCCTTCAAAATAACATGCATGGATCTGGCTTCATCAGCTGTGTTATCCTCCCCTGATATAAAGGAGAAAGTTTTTATATAAGCATATTAAAAACAGCCTTAGTGACATGAGATTTTTTTTTTTTTTAATGAAGGACATCAGCAGACAGAGGACTTAAAAGCAGTTG
This sequence comes from Alauda arvensis, assembly GCA_902810485.1. Lineage (NCBI taxonomy): Eukaryota > Metazoa > Chordata > Aves > Passeriformes > Alaudidae > Alauda > Alauda arvensis. The sequence goes on from CADDXX010000797.1 coordinate 135,448, forward strand.
AGCCTGCTYTATGAGTGACAGGTTTCCTGAATGGGAGATAATTTTCAAGATACAGCAACTTCTAAGGCGTCTCTTTTGAGAGGAAAAAAGTAAGGGCATATTCCCAACCAACACCATTGTAGGAGAAGTCCTCATCGAAGCAATTTGTTGAAACAGCAGCTTTGAAGATCTTTGAAGATCACAGGCAGTGATCTGTTGGAGAGGATCTGATCAAGTCATCGTATAACCTTAGCATCCTCTTCCCAGCTGTACAGAAACTGTGAATTCTGTGAGCTCTGGAATTACCAATGACTTTTTTCTAGGGAAACATACTTAAATTTGATCATGCAACTGTTTAACTTGTAATAAATTATTTCTCSTACCTCCYTGGCTGCAACTGTTGGTGAAACTTYAAGTTCAACATTTAGAGACTACTGTTTTTCTTTGTGATTTGGCAGAAATGGCCCAAGAGTTTTGACAGGTAAAGAGACACATGAAGAAACATGTTTCTCTAGGGAAGCAGCTGAGAGTTCAGGAAAGATGTAAAGCTATTCAGTGTTGTACAGAAGATAATTTAACAATTCACTATAAAAGAGACTCTTGATAATAATCTCTTCCACATATTTTAATATTTATGGTTATTATCTGATATGATCAGAAAATGTGACACCTGTGCACCCAGTGACTGACTGTCCTTTCCTAGATTACTTTTCTTCTGTTGAATCTGTCAGATTCTTGGAAGTACCAGGATGGTTCACAGAATAATATATGAATTTAATCCAAGAAACTCATACATCTGTGGCTACATTTGGTGCCACTAAATAAGCCAAAAATCCACAGAAGCAGATACAAGTTGCTTCTACTTTGAGAATTGTGACACCCACCAGCTAGTGAGGAGTGAGGAGTGGTTCCACCTTCCTGGGAAATAATCTGGAAGGACAGATGCAAATTTTGCTGAGGATYTGTTTCTGCTGCAATCTATTATACTCTAAATGTAAGGGAAAAGAGAGAACACTGGGCATTAAGGCATGACACAGTAGTTGTATATCCGAAGGATAACTAAATTTTAACTCCCAGTAAAGGCCCTTACCAAGAGCAAAAGTAGAGGTATGGACACACTAGAAGTATCAAGCCCCTTTTTCATACAAGCTAAATGGACATGAACAAAGTCTCTGTAAATTTAGAGGGCTGAGAATGCAACCTAATTAAAATGGAAAGACTTGTATTAAACCTATAATAAGAAGATTAATTTAATATCTTTTCCTCATTTCTTACTATCTATCATAAGAAAGGATTAATATTGAGCCATTTTCTCTTCACATTAGAATATTTGTCAAGAAAATGAGATATTGCAATTTAAATGACTCATTTATTAAAAAAAACAGAATTATTCTACTTTGGCTATTTATGTTCTGCTTTTAATTGGCCAGCAATTCCATTCCTTCTTATTTTTGTACCTYTACTAACCTACCAAGAGAGTTTAGCATTTATCAAAACACTGCATTTTCAGGTCAAAGAGGAAAATTAATTACAGTTTTATGTTAATCTTGTAAATATGATGTAGCTATAATAAGCATGTTTATAATAAAATACAGTCTGCTATACTTACAAAAGCAATTATTTGGAATTAAATTACAGAAATCTTCAAGAAATTAGRAGAAACATGCATCTGAAAAATGTATCAACATCCAGAAGTGTTCAGAGAAATAATGAGTTTTTCAAACAACACAGGGATTTATGTCAGTATGTGTATAAGTGCCTTTTATGGGGAGTTAAAGACATTTACCATATGGGAAATGATATGAACATATGAAGTCCTGCATACTGATYYTTTATCTTAGAATGGATAAACCAAAAATAGAGAAATTAATTTAGCCTAAAATGTTGTAGAGCATAAAATTGTGGGGAAMAAAGTGCACCAGTCCAAGCAAATTATATAGATTTTTCTGATTAGATGCATGCTCAGATTGCTTTCTCTAGATTTATTCATCACTGAGGAAGTATCAGAATTAAGATTAGGTTAACTTGGCATGCTTTCCAACCCCCATCTGYTACAGTGTTCTGTTTCCCACTGTACTTACACATAACTAGTTTTAAAATTGTCAGTGCCCATTTCATTTCAGTATTTAATTTTCAATTGTTTATTCTAGCATATATGGCTTTGTTTAATATCTGTTAATTCAAACTTAATAAATTGCTTGGCTTATCAGTATTTCCATACAGTAAATCATTAAATACCTCCTCCCCCAAAACAAACAAATGAAAAAAATTCCCAAGCAAATACAACAACAACAAAAAAACCCCATCCAACCAAACATTAAATTGTGTCATTGGGACAGAAAAAGCAAATATAGTCCATTTAGTCCATTATAGTCCAAATAGACATTTCCTTGACAAAGTTTTTGTTGACTTCATTTGCAGCTGGATTGCTCACTTTGTTGCAAAAGAGATTTCATTGAACTGAGGGATACATCAACATCCTTCAAATATCCCTGCATCAGGGGCTGTACAAAAGGAAGGGACAAATCACATAAACAAGAAGAATTCAGCAGTTCTGTTTGTGCGTGTGCTTTGTTGGGGTTTTTTGAGGTTGTTCTTTTTTTTAGATATCTCAAGGAAAGCTGATAAAGGCACCATTCAGATTTGTAATTTATATGGATGTCCCTGCATTTCTTGTAAGTGCAGAGACTTAGAATCTCTGTCTCAAAACTACAAATACAGACCTGCTCACAGCAGCYTCCAGGAAAACAAAAATCTTGAAGTAGGTCACCACAAACAGCTTRAACCATATCAGAGGAAGTTGTCTAAAGGTGAAATGGAAGCACTTCTGCCTTCTTTTGGTTTCCTATAATTAAAGAAGTATCACGAGATGTAGATAAGCTCATTAAATTACAGTATCTACTCAGCTTTTCTTTCTCAGTGAAAGAATGCTTGTACATGAATTTCTGTCTATCACCCAGTTAAAATGTGGAATACCATAAATATAACCTTGACCTGATGGAAAGCACACTGCAGAAAAGGACTTGGGGTTCTTGGTGAACCACAAGCCTCCCTTGAGCCTGCACTGTACCCCTGTGGCCCAGAAGGCTGGTGGTATCCTGAGGAACATTGGGAAGAGTGTGGCCAACAGCCCAAGGGAGGTGATCCTGCCCCTCTGCTCAGTTCTGGTGAGGCCACATCTGGAGTGCTGTGTCCAGTTCTGGACTCCTCAGTAGGAGAGAGACWTGAAGCCCCTGAACAGGTCCAGCAGAGGACAACAAAGATGATGAGGGGATTGGAACATTTCTCTTACAAGGAGGAGCTGGGAAAACTGGGCCTGTTCAGCCTCAAGAGGAGATGACTGAGAGKGGACCTTGTCAGTGTCTATAAGAATCTGAAGGAACAGTGGTAAGAGATGCTTCTCAGTGGTGCCAACCCAAAGAGCAAGAGGCAATGGGCAGAAACATGCACAGGAAGTTCCACCTGAATCTGAGGAAGAAATTCTTCACTGTGCAGGTAACCAAGCACTGGAAGAGATTGTCCAGAAGGGCTGTGGAATCTGCCTCAATGGCAGATATTCAAGAACCATCTGGCTGCAATCTTGTACCACGTGCTCTAGGATGACCCTGCTYGAGTAGAGAGGTTGGACCAAATGACCCACTGTGGTCCCAACCAGCTTGACCCATTCTGTGATAATGCAAGAGCTATAAACAATTKTATGCCATAAAACCCCTTTAGGTACAGCCCTAAATTACCAGCAAGCCTCCTTCGGCATTTTGGTACTTTGGGGAAATGTTCTTCATTTTTCAGAATCAGCAAAAAGCTGAAAAAAACCCCCAAACCAAAACAAAACCAAAACCAAACAAACAACAAAATCAAAACAAAACCAAAACAAAAAATCCCCACCAAACAGAAATCAAACTTCTTTTTAAAGAAAAAGTATGCTTCTCTTAGTAGATGCCTAATAGTCTTGCTTAGACATTAAAGTAGGAACAATAATCTGTATTTACACTTGGCAACATGTTCAGAATCCAGTTACATTCAATTTTCAGTGGACTATTTGTATTAAACGGGTAAAGTTTTTAAACAGCTTATGTTACCTTGTATTATAAAAAACACAAATGAACATTTCATACTAATGAAGCCAASAATGAAGTAACAGTAATACCCTATTAGTGGGCCTTGGGGCTTTTTGATTTTCAGGAATCTTCTTCCTCTACAAGTTCTTGATTAAGGAACCCTGATAAACCTGCCACCTCTAATTTCAGGGAGCAAGATAAAAATTACTCTCTGAATCACTTTTAATKATGTACTAAGGAAAACCATAACAATCTTATGGGTTTCATTTTATATAGTYAATATCCTAAATTACTTAGTTCACAGAGTAACCTGAAATGTAAAAATAACTAGAKGAGAGAAAACACTACAATCAAATTATATTTTAAATTTAGGTGATTTGCTCCAATAGAGACATGTTTTTTCATGTCAACAAGATAAAGTCTCACAYCATTATTCCTGTTATGTTTATGTTCAGATCCTCTTATGTGGCTCCTGCAACCATGACAGGATATGTTTGAAGGACTGTCACCTGCTCCACTGATATTACTTGCCTTTTGTTGGACAAGCACTTCACAGACCACTGTGTTTTYCTTCTGCTTGTGCCTAAAATATATGCTTGGCTTGTTCTAACGGAAAATATTAAATGTAATTCCATGTGTGTGTGTGTATGCATACTGTACATAGGGAAAAAAATACTTCCAAGAGCTGGACACTTTCTAGCAAAATGCTGCAAGTCATTCAGTTATTACTAACAGTTAATTGTATCTATTCCACAGGAGGACTATGATTTTTTTTTTCTTTTATATGTTTAGCACACACGTAGGAATAACAAGTGAGGCAAAAAACTTGAAAACTCCATTTTTTGACAAAATAWTCTGGAAAAGTGATTTTTAAATTATTATTTTTTCTCTCTCTCTCTCCTTTGTACAGCAAGCATAATGCTTAAGTAGCCATAAAATTTTTCAGGATTATGACAAATGAACTGGAGCTACTACTTCTTAGTAAAAATATTATTTTCTTTGCTCTAAATTCTGAATTTTTAAAAAAAMAWWTTTWAAAAAATRTTTTTTACACATTCATAATACTTCYAAAATACAGACTACAAACAGAGCAGTTTTATGCTACTTTATCATGTCAGAATTACTTGCACTACTCCTTTTAAATCTTAAGCTGAACCATCTCAAAAAAAAAGTTCTTCCAAGTGAGAGGGAAATGTGTCACAGATTATTTTCTTTTCCCTGGCAAGTGACTTTACAATCAGGAAAATGATTCTGACCATTGTCACAGTTCTGATTCTACAAGTGTATTCATGCCTTTTTGGCTTTAAGATTTAAAATCCATGTATCAAAAATCTGCTGTAATCAGCTACAAGACTTCAGCCTAACTTTCTTCTGGAATATCTGTATATATATCTTTAGGCAGTCAACAACACAACAAAGGGAACTACGGTTGATTTAAAAGTTGTGCCAATTTACTCTGGCCTAAGTTATGGGATCCATTTAATGTAGAAAATATTCAAGGGACCTGGTCCCCTTGAAGTACTGGCTATTCATCCAGGTATGGATTCAAGGGAGAAAACCATTTATTCCTGAAACAGATTCATGTTTRTATTCTATATATTTCACTGCTGGAGTGTATAGTCACCAAAATCCAATAATYGGACAAGTGTCACAAAATTTAGTGACAAAGTTGAAGAAACAACTGGTAAGATAAGGATAGCAATGCAGGGACGTTCCAAAATAAACACACAGAAAATGAAAAATCAGAAGCAAGCTACAGTTAAAATGAACAGTTAAAATAGATAATCAAAGCCTCAAAGTGTTTCAAAATATTTTTTTGCATATATACTACTAAACGAGTTCTATAGCACTATTAAAGTCTGTAAAGGGATCTTAAATTGTAAAATAGATTACTTAGGTGACAACTATAATTTTAGCATCTGAAAGGCAGTAAAAATGTTAAAATTAGCTCTATTTTCTTAAATAAGTAGCTAAATTGCTGTACTTAAAAAAAGTAGAATCCAAACACTTCTAGGGAAATCAGCAATTTCTGGAAAAGTTTGTACAAGGTTAATGAAATTTGGTTTTCATATCTATTTTTCAGATTACAGAGACTGAACTGAGCCAAGTTTAGGTAACTACTCAAGARTCAAAGTCCAAAAAAAAAGTCTTAGCCTAAGTTCATATCAAACATCTGTTCAGGGAAGAAAGCAAACATCTGGAGCTACAAATGACTGKGTGTTATCTTTTCATCCAATTTCCTGAAACTAAAAGCCCAGCAATTGCACTTAATCTTCTACGGAAAGAAAACAGAATGAAATGTTTGACAAAAAGCATAAAAGTGGTACCCAGAAATCTTCTTACACTTAGGGAGCAGTAAGTACATCTTCTCTCAGAGGTAAAATTAGAAATCATTCTGACAGTCAATTGACTTGCCATATATGCATGATTTTCCTTCAAGATGCAAAGGAAACTGTCTAGAACAGCAGCATTTCAAACACTGTAGGGATCCAGATGATTCAAATAGATTAAGGACATCCTGGAATATAAAAACTGTATTATATTTAAATTTTTCATAAGGAAATAAACATTATGAGCTGACGATATTTAAACTCAGTCTAAGAAATATTGCTTGGAGTCCATGATTCCCCTGCATTTATTCTTTTATTAGGGAAATAGGACTTTACATCACCTTTCTGCAAAATCCAAGCTATAAATGGTTAAAAAGAAGAACACAGCAGTGACAGCTTTCTAGATRTATTAAATATTAAAAATATTAGAAGACAATATCAGAAGTTTGGTGAAACATTCAGATTATTTCAGTCTTTTCCCATGCTATAGAAATTCAGTTAGTACACAGTCTGTGGATTAAATTCTCTCTAATTTGCTACCTTTCATCTAAGGAGGCAGCTACTTYATTTTTAGCAAAGTACTAATTTAAGAAAAAGCTGTTATTAATGTCTTAAGCAACTGAATACCAGACGTACAATACTATCCTACTGCAGACTTAACYGGCACTGATGGTTCTCAGGGTGTTCCACCAGGTTATTGCATATTCTTTTCACTGCCCACGCAGCACTTTATGCTGCCTATTTCTAATCCTTGAATTAATTTTGAAGGACATCATTAGGCACATCCTGGAACCCATCCTACTTTCTGTAACATGAAAGAGTATGTCAAGTTCTAATGAAGATTATGGGACAAATAAACCAGTGAGCATAATTCAGAATATATGCTYTTCACCTCCTAAAGGAAAACAGTTTCTCAAAAGCAAATTTACCAACAAAAACCATTTAATGCACAGCCCAGGATTTAATGGATGAGGTTTTCTCATTAAAAGGAAACASATACAGAAGCAGCAAAATTTGAAGTCTTATGCATATATAATATAATCTGTTCCTAAATTATGAGAACAGTAGTTTGCTTCTTAGCATATTCTGGGCTTTGCATTTCTCTAGTTTATGAAAGGAAATGTTCCACCTGGCAGTTCCTGCAGACTGTCCTGTGTCTAGAGACAAGCGTGTCACGCTGTCTTTCATTCTAACGACRGGAGTACAAGATAGTGGATAACTGATTAGAAGCAAAATGTCCTTTGCTCTCCTTTCCAAGAACTGAAAGGATTATTAAGCATGGTTTCCAGCACTGATTTTCCCCACACAAAGCAGCTCCAACGGGTGGCCATRAATTAATTTTAAGCAGTGCTATTCACTGATCAAGTGTTACACTACAGATAAGTTCCCATTTTTATTTGATGTAACCAGAGAACAAAAAACCAGCTTCTTTAATTGGTTTGAACTTGCTAGGATGACTATAATTCTCTGGAAAACAAGTAAGGCAGGTTTTTGGGTTTTTTTTTTTTGGTTGGTGGTTTTTTTTTGTGTGTTTGCTTGTTTGCTTGGGTTTTCGGGTTTCCTTGTTGTTTTTGGTTTTTCTTATTTACTGCTGTTGTTAGCAGTTACCCTTTCAAAACCAGTCATCTCTCAAATASTGCTGTAAGATGTAAATTGAAGTTATGAAGTCTTTAGATGAAGGTAAACAACAGGTAAACAGGAATTTATTTTTTGTCAACATGTGTCAAACATTTGGCTAGTTAATTTAGAAGCTTGCAGAGGATTTGCAGATTGCTTCAAACACCGCTTGCCAGTTACCTTTAACATCTCAAAATTAACCTGTAAATATTATCAGGAATTACTGCTACCCTTATTTTCACACAAGCCACACAATTCCACTATGTCCATGAAAACAGTCAGCTGGGGGCAGGACTTCAATGGAGAGCTTTTGAATTCACAAAGATTAGTATCAAACAACAAAAAGTGCCATAAGTAAGAGAAAGAATTTATCTATTTCCAGGACATCAACCAAGTCTCAAAACCTGGCAAGGGCAGGACTGAAAATAAGAACTTTGGCTGGTGGCTCAGTACTTGAATTCTGCCTGGCTTTGCATTCCCCAACAGCCACAAGATTACTTCTTTGTTCCAGGTTGACTGGACTCAAAGATAGAAAATACWCACTTCCCAATGAGGTCAAGAACACTATTACTCTATATCTCTWGCAATTAAGCTGCACTTTTTCAACATTGTTGCCAAACTAATTCTGCAAAACCTATCTCAAAGGAATAGAGACATGAACATCTGCATCTGTCACACTAAGTGTGTTTACTTCAGGTGGTTTGTTTTTGAAAGGAAAAAGATTGCTTCAAAAGAAACAAAATGTTTGAATAGAAACAAGCTTCCTGAYTTCTGGAAGCTTCTTTCTCATGGTAATTTTCTTTGAGGATATGGAGATATTGCCAAAATATCTCTAGAAAAAAGAAGCAGTCCTAAAATGACAAAACGTCAATTCTTACCGGAACTATATAAAAACCACATGCCACCAGATAAAGTATTTAGGAATTGAAAAATGTCATTTTGAAAACAAATAGTCCTAAACATTTTTATTCACAGAAAAAGTGTTAACATAGAGAACAGAAAGAAGAAATTTTGTTTGGGTCACTTGCAATAAATTGTACCTCTCACCAAAAATACACTGTGACTGTATCATGCAACTGGTGAGTCTAAGTACCATCTTAATRGCTCCCTTCAATGTACACCAAAAAACACCCATTGTAAACTAAGTTATGCCAGGACAYAGCAATAGTAACACTTCACAATTTATTTGTTTCATTATTTGAGGTCCTGATGCAGTGTGACAATTCACAAGTCCACTTTCTTTCGAAAGTTTCTCTGAATTTGAGTAGAAAAATTTTCCATTACACTGAACACCACAATCATTGTCACACTGGCAAATTCTGAGAAAAGTGAGCTAATTAAGCACAATGAACATACTATTATCAAACTTCATGATCTGCTACGATCATTTATAGATAATTCAAGATATTTGCACAGGGTTGCATTGATCAGACTGCATATGCATACAAARACTACAATTTCTCTAAGGTTCACTCTTTCTAACATATCTTTAGCTGTGACAGATTGTAGTTGTATGGTGAAAAGCAGATCAGATGGCACACCAGTCTCCTCTGTAACTTCAGGATGTGTCAGTTAGGTGAGATCATGGCAGCCTMAATGCTCTGGCTAAGCTTAACAATTGAATTTTGGCTCCCTTTGTAGTCTTGGATTTTGAGAGACTCCTGAGCCATATTGGACATCTTGCCAACCCATGGCCTGAAGGCACCTTTATTCCTCTGTTAGGATCAAATGAGCTCCAGCAGCCTGAGTTGTGCTGTCTGTAAGACTGCTACAAAATTCACCTGCTCTATCTTAATTTAAGAAGTTGCTAAGACTAACTTTGTATAAAACCCATCTGTCCCCCAGGCCTCATCCTCCACTGGCCAGAAACTGTTTCTGGTCAATGACCTACTTTTAGGCTCCTTCYCTTTTAAGATGAAGAAAAGGATATATCCTTGAGAATTTATGAATTGCAAAGCATGTAAAAAGAAGGAGTCGTATTATGTATGAGGCTTCTTAGATTTTATTTCTAAACTTGATATATAAACCATTTTTTAACTTTCAAAGATAAAATAAACATTACCAGGAACTCTAGAACAAAGATGTGCATTTCAACTGCACAACCTTTATGACCTTTGCAATGCTTACTCCYAGAAGASTATCYKCCTGCAGGAGAATTAGCTACTATTYTTCTTAYTCATATACTGTCAAAGCCTTGCAGTAACTTTTTAAAATATTTATACACAACTACCAGTAACAAGCTAGAAAGATCATCTGTTTTTAACCTTCCTTGTTCAAAAAACCTTTTGTTTGTTTTTCTCAAATAATATTTTGTGGCTAACTATTAGTCCGTTCAGCTAAGTTGTGTGTGCATAAAATTACGTTATCACATATGCACATGCATGTAGAGAGGTACACACTACAGARAACTATGGACTGGAGTCTAATAGATATAATTTGAAGATCTTCAGTAGCATATTTAACTAATGGAAGAGAAAGATTTTTAAAAAAATGTTTTTTTAAAAACAGTTTAGAGGGGAAAATGTTGAAATAGGTGTACTTAGATTTATATTTTTTGTCAAAATACACTATTGTCTGCAAAAATGCATTGTTCTGCTGGTAGTTACTTTGCTGAAGTAATTTTGAGTCATACATGTAATAAAAGAATAATTACAATAATTACACATATATACGCTAATCAGAGATTAACTCTAGCAATGAAAAAGGTTTAAACAGTCATATAGTAATAGTTGTATACATGATCACTAAAATAAACAAATACATTATATATTCACAATCCCAAGTTATAATAATAGCAATAACAATTTRTTTTAAGTGAAAGAAAGTCTGAATTCAGTGAAATTCATGCCTGAGAAACCAAGAACTCCTGTTCATGGACATATTCCATCTTGATWTAAATAAATATGATTTCTTTTTATCCCAGGATAAGAAGTACTAGAAATACTTGAAACATGTAAACCTAATGTACTTTTTACTTCCTGAAACATCTCAGAMAGGAATTCATAGCAAATGAAATTTCTAAAAATACTATTTTATTAATAATAAAGATTTAAATTTTAGCTGCTTCTCTGTTTAATGAGGGAGTTTACTTTTCTCAGTGGCAGTTGTAATTTACCAGCAATAAAAGGTAAATGAGAAAGCTGAAGAAGAAGGCAGTGGTCACAGCAGCAACATTAATCACATGTCATAGAAATCTCCCTGTTATACATAACTAGACACATTGTCATTTTCAGAAAGAAATCAAGGTTGCCCTCACCATAGCCTTTCTTGACCTGTTGTCATCCTGTTATGTTCCTCCCCTCCATAACATAACTGTTTTAAAAAAGTATCACATTGCTGTCCTACTGTGGAAATTCTTAAGGTTTTAAAACATAAATTGACATTGGACAGGAAATTAAAACCCAAATTTGCAAAGGGAGGTCCTTGAGAAAGTCCTCTATTTATTGCAATGCTTGTTATTGAGAAGTTCTTCATAAGAAACTACCTAAAGTTTTAGAATATGTCAAACAGTAAAATAGAAGGTTCTTTTCCCCATTATTAAAAGATTTTACTCTTCATCCATGGAATCACAGAATATTCTGAGTTTGAAGGGACCCAGAAGGGTCTTTCAGGAGAAAATACTTTAGAACATCAAGTGATTCAATTGGATAAACTCCATGCCCCCATATCAAAGTGTCATCTTCTAAAAGAAAAGAAAAAGGAAAAAAAAAGCCCTCTAGATGAATTCAAAATACCCTTAAAGTGTCTGTGTGATCCACTCTATTTTAGCTATTATAGCATCTTTCCCTCTTCTCAGACATCAAAACACAATACACATAAAAAGCACTCTCCATTTGGAACAGTCTTGACCCTCAACACCATGTGTCAGAAGAACCCATAGCTTCTCCTGCCTAAGCTGTGCATATACCTTCTGAAACCTGATGTATCTGTGAGGTTCAAAGTTTTTAAGACACCTGCCTAACCTTTCACATCTAACCATGTGCAGCTCTTTCCCCTGCTGAAGCCTGATTACYGCCACTGACATCCAGGGAGTGTATTCTGTGTGCTACCTCACATTTTTCTATCAGGATCACCTCAATCTTAATGAATTAGACTACAATTGTCATTAATTAGAGGTAGCTCAAAATCCATTTTATGCAATGGATCAATTTTTACTGGGGTATTTTTGGCATTCTCTTTATTTAAAATTCTAACAGTGCTGTTCAGGATGTTTTCTGGTATTGAGGATTCATAATTGTCTAGGCTTGAAATATGCCTTCTACATAGCTCTAAATTTACTGTCTTCCAGAAGAGGTTAAGAGGATTCCCAGGCTGTAGTCTGCATTTTACAACAAAGAAAATACGTAAAATTCACTCTTACATCCTGTAGTCAACAATCATGCTTTATACTTGCTGTTAGCACTCATGTGTATCTGTTTTATTGTTCTGGCCTAAATCCAGAAGGGTGACAGGTATGATTACCAGAAGTATTTACAGCAGCTCTGTCAGCACACTCTTCCCAGTGAGGCTGAGYTGAAAAACAAAAGCAATTCAGGGACAGAGCTGGCACTAATACTCAGGATTTAGTTTCATGAGCTCTGAGAGCAAGCCTTCAAAATCTTAAAAGACTTCCAGCAGGAAGACAACTAATAGCAAAAACAGTAGGAGACCCAACTATTACCTTCTGTTCTGGCCCAAAGGCTCTGAAGAGGTTCACATTTCATTGTTCCAGAGCAGGGAAAAAAAAAGCCAAGATAAGGAACAAACTGGGAACTGCTTCCTTTGATGCTTCTCATCTCACAGAAATAGCAAAGACATGAAAAGCAAAATCCAATTATATATTTTTAGCATGTGATGGCCAGAGCAGAATAAACAGAGCAGGGAACACAAGAACAAAAACTCTGATGTGTGATGTGAACATTAAAATGGCATGAATGAAATACAGTCTGTTTCTTTTTGTTTCATYGATATATTGTTCCRTAACTATGTATACAATATGTACWCATCTACAATRCAAGATATTGCATATAGAGATGAAAGAYATATAGCTGATTTAGACAGTATTTCTTGCATCTTTGTCTTGGGATATAGTAAAAATGTGTATTTTATTTAATTTCGTTTTTTTACTGAAAGGTAGAAGAGTAAATATTGTTGGAATGGATCTTAAAATTGATCAGACTCATATTGGTCCTTGGGTTAGTAAGTTAGTAAAATTTGGCATTTATTCAGTTAATAACTAACCAAAAGAAAAACACACTGGTTTTTGAAAACATGTCTTACTGAAATGATGTTACTGAAGAGCTTGGACCAAGAGTAATCATGTGGCGGATAATTTCTGAACAGTTTTCATCAAGTTTTTTCAACTTTTTTATTCATTATCCACTTTTAATTGTAAATTGCATGACTGCTTCTGTTCCCTGAGGAGAAAATTTTGAATCTGAGATCAAAGGCCAACAAATGCACAATAGAAAAAACATACGGTGAATATTTCTTATCTCTGTTTTCCACTTATATTTTCACATCATGCAAATTCACTTKAAAGCATATGAGATTTGAATCCACTCCTTATTTGCAGTAAGAATTCAGTATTTTTGCTATTGCTATTCTATTTTTTTTTTTTTTGGTAAACATAAAGCCCAAAATATGTATGGTGCTCACTATTTTTAAATACACCTGTCCATTTTCCAAGTGAGCCCTCAGGTTCTTAGCTTCCAGATTATTTGCTTTCTCACCAKTATTGTTATTTTCTGCAAGCAGTTGAAATTATATGGAATGGGACACTTTCTACTTTGCAGCACAATTTTGAAAATCTTGAGTGGCATGAGTTATCGTTGAGCTACCGGATCAACATTTTTTTTCTCACAGTGATAAGGGACAGATTGCAAATGCATTCAAACAGCTAAGCTTGRAAATAGGATGTCTTGTGAGATTTTCCAAATGCATCTAAGCTTAAAACTTYTGGAAGTAACTTAGGAAACTCAATTTTTGCTTATTCCTGTTTTCRTGCATAACCTTGAGCACATCATTGTGTATCTCATGTCTCCTTGGTCTAAAATGGATAAAATATATCTAAATATAATGGCCTTTACTCACATGGTAACTTCAGAACAAAATCATTCATTGTGAAGTCACCAGGGGTTACTTCACTGGGCATGACTTTATCAAGCATATCTGCACTTGTGTARCAAGGGACTCTGAGCACCATACACAGAACAATAATTTCACCTTTTAATTGCTTAACATGTCAATGGGAAAACTAGGAAATTCTAGAGATGTGGTCATGGACCCTCTCTATGTCCTTGTCTTGTAYGTATGGTACAGTTCTACATTTCATTTGCTATGAATTCCTTTCTGAGRATGTTTCAGGAAGTAAAAAGTACAATAGGTTTACATGTTTCTAAACACTAACTTTGTTCTTTTTTAAGAAGACACAGTTGAATTTGAAGGACAAACTTTACTTAATTTGTCTTAGCACAGCTTAGCTAGCCTGAGGACAAATTCATTCTTTTTTCCTTAAACCACGATAGCGCTTGCTTTCTGTTAGAAAATTACAGRAAATTTTAGTCATGAATATGCTGTATCTAGGGGAGCAATGTACAAGAGTTTAATTAATTTTCATAGTATTGAGGCATGCATCAGAAGCAAATCTCTAATAAACAACAATAATTTTCACTTCTGCAGAAGTAAGTGCATCTGTGATCACAGGTGTGTACTAATCTATAAGTACAGTGAAGATCTTCAGTTACTCAACATTTTTATATACAKGGGGGATAGAGAAGTGGCACTGCAGTGATGTATTTAAAGTGAAGGTGCCATGCAAGGCTTTTTTATCTTCTCTTTTATCAATATATCTTTTGAGATAAAACAGTTTTAAACCACTTGCAAAAGGGAGAACCAGCTGGCTTACAGAAACATAAAAAGGTCCACAAATGATTTATTAWCCCCCACTGCATGTGCAGTACCTCARAACTATCGTTCCCTGCAAAGAACTTATCCCAGCAACTGTGTTTTGAAACAAACAAACAAACAAMCAACAATAAACAAACAAACAAAAACCCCACAAAACCCACTCACAAAAGAAAGCATTAAAATGTARTGAAGATAGTGGAAATATCAGTCCAAAGGACAGAAGGACTTTCTTTGAGTAGTTATAGCACACATGTGAGGCTACAATCCCCCAAACTATTAATGATCAAAAAATGGGCAACATAAAGGCAATAAAGTCCATAAAATCATTCATTATTCTTAATACTAGGAATATATGACTAGAATAATCTGTAGCATGTTTACAAAGTTTTGACAATGCATTTAGCCCACATCTTTGCATACACCACAAACAAAACTCAGTGAATTTGTACTCATATATATTTCCAAAAGTGGACTTTTCTGAAGGATTCACTTGCATAATCTGGCTCAGAAAAAAATTGTCTCATACTTGAATGACCTAATGGGGATGAACTGCATGAACTAAGTCTGGTTCCTGTGAAAGATTTGTRAGAAAGGTTGTCACCCCCAGGCCACAGAGCCACCTCTGTAGTGGGATGTGAGGAAGATCCTGGACCTCAAGTTCAGAAGGGCACTTCTAAGAGTATGAACAGAAATACTTGACATACTGAGAAATGTCTGCTTGAAATTTTCTTTCTTTAGAAATCCACTTATTTCACTGGTTTCTACTGTCCCTTTATCTCCAGTAACAGTATACACCTTTTAGAAAACTAGAGGAGAAATGAGAGATCCTGAGCAGAAAAAAATGCAAGTTCAGCAGCAAAGCYGTAGTTCTGTATATGACCACAGATTCGCATTCATTTTAATCCTGAGACTGCTTCAAAATTACTTAATCATGCCACCATAAGGCTAMTTCCTAAATGGTTTTTTTTCTGACTGCTGTAATCATGCTCAGATGGCAAGTCTTTTAAAACCAGCCTGATCCTCACTGCATAGCAAATGCTTTTTCCTATAACGATTATTTTAGAAATAAACTCATCAAACATAATACATGATTATAAGTTAAATCATGTCTCCAGTTTCATCCTGAAGCTACTAGCAAGTAAAACTGAAGGCTATTATTGAATTGCATTGGACTAACTGGAAAATCACAACACATAATTGATATGTCGATACAGCTGTCTGAGTTCTGTCAAGCCAGCCTACATTTTAGATGTTTGCATCTTGTTCAGAGAAAGAGGAAAGATGTTGATTGCATTTAAGATTACATTCAAACTSTGTTATTGCCTTTAGACTAGCAGTCCTGTTAGGGTCCTCTTCTGAAAGCTGTGTTATTTTCAAACAAAATACTGTGGGCTAAGAAAGCTGTTTGTTAAACAGAGAAAGGTAATTGGAAGCTTGCTTTGCCCTGCCACTGTATAACCCTGGTGACATAGAAACACACAGAATATAAAACCATACATTTTTAGTTAAAATTAAGGTAACTCTTATAGCTAAATAACTGAAATA
Organism: Alauda arvensis; assembly: GCA_902810485.1. NCBI lineage: Eukaryota > Metazoa > Chordata > Aves > Passeriformes > Alaudidae > Alauda > Alauda arvensis. Next base: position 151,865 of record CADDXX010000797.1, read on the forward strand.
GAATTTGTCTGCTATCATACACATTTCTGCACTGCAAACTATGTAATTTTTTGTTAAATTGAAACTTCATTTCAAGAAACTATCCTTCATAGCAACCTTCCACTAGAAAGAACAAACGGTGGATATTTAATCTCATTTAACTTTGAGAAAATAAAATATAGAATCTCTTATAYTGATAAAAGKTTKWACTTAACATTACAATAATTCAGTGTTGGATAGACAAAGAACTGGTAACAATAATTCACATTATCTTTTTAAGAAACTGATTTGTTTGAAAATGGATGCAAACGTTAGACTAATAATATTGAGAGATGGAGATAATTCAAATTATTTCTYTACTGRGATTTTGCTTTCAGAGAGAAAAATMGGAGGAATTTCCCMATTTTTCTCATCCTATACAGAAATGGGCACTAGTTTCTGGGCTCAGCTATGCAAAGCTGGAAGTTTTTTCCACCGTGTATCAGAGAGCATTGTTGTGGTAGCATGGACATACAGCTACCATTTTCAGTGGGATATCTGGTACACAATGTGGCCAGAACCTCAGCCTGGGAGCACTCTGAATGATGGATCCATGGACTGTAGGRCTCACCTGCTCCAGGGAATCAAAGGTTCCCTGATGCTGTTTGTGGCTACTCCATCACCACCACACATTTGCTGTGGAAACACTGTGGGACTGACCATGCTGTCAGTCTCAGCTACTGGATTTAACATAATTTTTCTAACATTCTGAAGCAATACTGGACTTACAAGGAGAAAATCAAACAAAACCAGGAGGGGTTAATGTGACTGAATGGACTAAACTTTAGAGAGAGCTCCTGGCCAGTGATTAGGYTGACACTTCAAGCATTTCTTATTGTATAAATGGTATTCCTCCACTACTTTGTCTTAGAGTCTTCTTTAAGCTACTCACAGAGATCAAATAAAGTTTGTTTTCAAATCCCTGTGTACAAAAACCTGCTTCTACATTAGACCTAAAAGCAAGACTGTGCTAAGCTCTCAAAATCCTGTTAGAGAGATAAACCCGTAAATCTTCTCCTCTGTCCCTGGTGTCRAGCAGCAGCTTTTGCTGTTCTCTTTGTGCCATTACTTTCAAGCATTGACTTGAATATGTTAAATCTACCTGCTAAATATTTTGTTGTGTGCCCATTTAACCTGAAAATTCTCCCTTTTCAAACTCCCCCATCCTCAATGAAAATTCATAAATACATGTATATATTAGTATGGCTGTATTTATTTATATTTAATGTGGAAATTCACCTGTATTTTATTTATGTGGAGCATGTTCTCTATCAAAATCTGAAACTATTATTTATCTCACTATTCAATATTTCTCAGACACACATCTGCATAGATATACGTAATTATACACTTCTGTGAGTATATGCTTAKATAGACTTATGCATTCATGCCTATCTGTGTATGTTTCTTGTATGTACTAGYTACCCATTTCATACATATCACTGCTATACTTTTTTGAAGATTTCAGCCTAAAATGGCCATGCAAACTGAACTACAAATCTGCAGCTGGACATGGTGAAACTGTGTGAAGTAAAAAGCTGGACATAGTGAAACTGTGTGAACATCTAAATTAACTTGTGTCAGAACCAGTCCAAAGCAYACAGATGTAACATTTTTTGCTAACCTTCCTGTTCAATGTTTCAAGAACAAGCCAGACTGGTTCACAGGTGGGATTTCTRGGTACAGTGAAATATATTGACCAAAGTAGAATTATCTGACTGGTGTGCTTCTGCAGCAAGTGGATTTTCTACCCATTCGCAGTCTCAGCGAAAAAATAATCTAACCAGAATACTCTAGGTTGTGAGGAAAGGACCAAGGAAAAACAATCTGCAGAAAAGAAATCGTTTCAATAAAAAACTGTAGCAAGGTTTGTGAGGAGAAACTGTATTGTGAACTTTTATATCCTTACAGTGCTACAACACTATTACTACTTTAAACAGTACCATTTTTCAAACTGCTATAAGAAAGGAAAGGTATAAGAAGTGCAGAATAAGATTTTCTTTTTTCCTTGTGGCAGAACCAGCGCTGTTGTGGYCACATAGTAATGTCATTTGGAGGAATGGTAGAAGCATACTAATATAAAAAGTTTAATGGGTCAGTTCAGCATGGGAGTTCACTATGGGCATAGCTGTCAACCAGTGGCAATTTTCTCCCTATATTTCCTCACAAAAAGGAGGTTGTTCTTAGAGTTATTGATTTGTAAGCAACATAAATGTGATTTTGCTCATAAATAAATGCTGAATCCATGTGAAAATAAAGGCTGCATTACTGTAATATATAAATAACCAGATTAATTTTTCAAAACCTTGTAAATTCCAAACGATTAAAAAAATTAGGAGATACTTTTGTTTAAATGGCATTCTCATGCTTTAAGTGGCTTGGTTTGAAATAGTTCTGTGTCAGCTTAAAGATATTTTTCAGTCTTAATTCAATTTAGCATGCAAAYAACAATTTAAATCTTGACCAGGAAKGAATCCTGCAGACTACAGTTTGAAAATTTCAGCCCTGTGGGTTTTGCCAGTGTTAAYAATTTGTCAAAAGCCACTCTAAAGTTCTAGGGCAGTTTACAAATTGTGAACTCTGTCTTCATCAGAGTTCCTAGTTCTTGTGTTGTTATTTATCACCATTAAGAGTGCTTTGACAGAATCTAAATTTCATTATACAGCAGTACAGTGATGTCCAAATGATCACGGACCTTCCATCGTGCTGTTTACAAGACATAGAAATTATAAACTAAGATGTGGTCCATTATTAAAACTTTTTTTCATTCTCTCTGCAAACAAACAAACAAACAAACTAACTAACAAACAAAAATGAGATTTTGTAGACAATAGAACAAGAAAATTTATTAACTTTCCTAACAGGCAGCTATTTCTAACTCTGATTGAATTAATGCTCCATTTAAAATAAATTCAAAGGAGAAATAAAGAAAGAAACCTCATAGTATTACAGAGTAAAGATAAAGTAACAATCTCAATTCCCTCTACGTTATGACTTTGAAGTTATGAAATTTAAAACCTGTTTTTCAAAGGATTTGAAACAATGGTTTTGTGGCAAAAAAAARGAAAAAAAAAGAAAAAAAWTATGGTTTTAAATAATCCTTGRAWTAAGCAACATACTTTGAAATTRAAATAATAGAAGTACTGAGAGAAATGGAACTGCTTAGACACTAGACTAATACTGACGTTATAAATCATATAGACAGACTTGAAGCTTTGGCCATTTTTTCTAGAAATGAAATCCAATATTTTCAGAAACTACTGAGTTTTGAATTTCCTCTCTGAGTTCTCATCTGGGGGCATGATATCTAAATAAACATGGTGATCCTTTCCTTAAAAAACACGYCTTTAAGCCTGACACAAAGTGACACTGTCATTAGTCACTTCTGTGCATTAGGAAATATTGCAACTTTCTAAGAACCATCGTTTTCTTAATAATGGAGTTCTGTTTCTGTTGATAACTCTTGACTGTTGATGGACAAAACATGATTAAAAATGATGTGACTTTGAAAAATCAAAAAATTTCACACAATTACTATGAAAGATCTCTTGTAATATAATTGTTTAGGTAAGTATCTAAAAATCTTGTATCTAGCAATTATTGAAAYATGAGACTACCAGCCAGCCAGGCCATATGCACACACTATTCACATAAAATGGTTTCCAGAATTTTTCAAACTTCCAAACTAATAATGTGGTACCACTGAACTAGCAATACAAGTTCTCATGGAAGGCAATTCAGTCCTTCAGGTAATTGTTCACAACAGTCACAGTAATAAAAATAACATAAACCTAATAAAAACCAGGGTGTATTCATTGGCTACTGYAAACCCATCTAAAAATTTGGAACTGAAGCCACTCTCTCTTGCAAAACTGTACGCCAAAGTGAATTGTGGAAGGTCCTAGTTTCCAATAAATTCACTTTTTTTTTAAATTTTCTTAATTAGTTTTTACCAACTGAAATTTTCTGAAATATGTACAGTTGAACTCAGGAATATCCCGAAGAGGCTATATGTTTATAATCTGTAGGTATTGGTGGTGCTATGAAGCAGGAGATACTACTACAAGAATAATTAGAACCTGCTTCCTAATAGGAAAAGAAATAAAATTCTTAGTACAAAATTTCAGTATGTACTTATGGAATACTAATGGGGAGTTTTACTATAAAAAAATATGTCATTACTTAAATCTGATAGAAAGTGAGAGAGATCTGAGTATATTTTTTAGTTATAGAATCACTATAAACAACAACTTAGATGCTAATATCTGTCAGGAAAAAAACATCTCCAGTATAGGAAGGCATAACATCATAACTACAAAAAACACAGAGAAGACCTTATTTAGTACATTTTGTATGATTTTGAATATCTACATTCAAAACAAGGTTAATTTTAAACAAGAGTATTAATTGGATGCTAGGATGATCAGAGAAGGAGCCCCTATTAAAAAAAAAAACAAACTGAAATCACAGCATCATAGAATGAATAGTTTGATATGGAAGAGATCTGAAAGATCATYCAGTGCCAACCTTCTGCCATGGGCAGGGACACCTTCCACTAGACTAGATTGCTCAGAGATCTATCTAACCTGTCCTTGAACACCTTATCTACTTCAGCTCAAAAATGAGTGAGAAAGATATTGAGTTTCTTTGGGTGTGTTTGTGAGTAACACAAAGAATGGGTCACAGGTATTACACAGCTATACCTCACCAAATGTGACAGGATGCGCTTGAAGGGTCTAGTGGAAATGATTAGGAGCAGGTTATCAGGAGCCCAGTACTCACTTTCTCTGTTCTTTTAGATATTCCACATATGAAAAGAACATTTAATGCCAAATTTGCTTATTTGAAATTATCTGATATTGTAAGGGGTTTTGATTGAGGAGAATGATACATTGATATCCTTTAATCACAAAGGGCCCAAATCACACTTAGCAGAGTATAGCAGTGTATAACAGGTAACATGTGTAGGTAACATGTTTTCAACAGAATATAAGAACAAAATTTYTTAACCTATGAACAAGCTGAGTGCTAGAACCATCATCTGAATGAAATAATAAAAGGAAAGAGCATAAGTTTTCCAAGATACTGTTTACCTATTGAGAAAGGAATTTAATGACAGGAATCATCTCCAAGGTTGAATATTAAGTCTTGGAGAAGAGTATTTAGTAGGACAGTTTACTGTAATCTCAAAAGTGTAGCAGGAAGTTTTTTTTTTACTCTTTCCTGTAGCTTATTTACACTGTAGATTTACTGTGAGCACTTGGTGCCTTAGGAATGTGGYTGATCATCTGCAGAAGACAAGGGCTCCCCCACCAGTGCATAAGCCAGGAGTTTGTTTTCTCTGTTATCTTCTGCTTACCTGTGTGATCTGTAACTGCAGTTCTGGAGTATGTAACTCTGAGACCTGGAGTTTGCTACTTGTGTTAATGTGTCCTACTGTCTCAGTGCACACCAATTAACTATTCCACAGGCTGTTGTGATCACAGGTCTAGCTCCCTACAAGGAGCCCTGTCTAAAAGGTCTATGGTGTAACAGAACAATACCCAAATAGAACTGAGTGTCTTTTATTTGTTGAAATACTAAATTTTATGTAGAAAAAATATTTCTAGGCTTGTTTATATTATCTTAGATAATGCTTACAAAAATAGAAATTTCCCCTCTCAGTATACTGGAAAGAAATTTAGATGCCTTTTATTTACCTTAGGAACTGGATTTGCACTAAAGGCTTTGTCTCACAAAGATGATAAAAGCAATTGAAAAAGATAATTGTGGGTTTAGGTGGGAGGAAAGGAGAAAATTTTCCCACCAAATTCTTGCATGTGGCTTATGACAGAGAGTCAAAGGAGAGGGGTATAGGAGAGAGCCCAGGTCAGCTCATTCTCCTCTCTTTAGGGTCCTGGTTCCACCTAGTCATGATTTCTGATCTATATCCATTGGTTTTTCAGAGACCTAGCAGTGATGTATCAGTGAAGGGTCCCAAGCTTGTTTCAGGATAAAGCACCAGTCTTCCTGTAAGCACCATAGCTTGACCTGGCAGAGTTTCAGTGATACTGTGGGCACTGTGRTTCCTGTTGAGAGGGTAATTCTGAGCTCAGCTTGCATGATGGACAAGATATTTTAACAAAGCTCTTCTCTGATTGTAAGCAAAAGCAGTCCCAGGAGTACCTTTTAAAGGTGTTGCCAGTCTATGTTTTCCTGAATGTTAATAGCACTTTTAGAACTGCTTTTATTTCTTTCTCTGTTGCCTAGTCTATAATCTCTTGCCATTTTTTTATTGGCTTTTCTGAAGGCAACAACATAAAACAGGGCAGACACATTCTTCATCTCAGTATGAATCTAAAAATAACTTTTCTTCAGTAGAGTATAAAGATTTCTTTCTGGTAGCAAGGATTTGAACATTTAAATGTTTGTGTGTCAGGTGAGGAAAGTAGACAATGGCTTGCTGAATATTTAAACCTTCATCCATCCTAAGGTACTGGGATTGCACATCACTAACTCCAGATGTACCCCATCACTCTGTGCAGTGAAATGCACTGAGAATAAAGCTAAATGAGAGAATTCAAGACCTTGAATTTTTGTTGCCCACATAATCCTGAGAATATTCCATTCTTTCAAAGCACACTGAATGCTGTTTCAAAAAGAAAATGAATTATGATGAAGAGTTATACAGAAAACATCAGTGTCATTTTAGGACATGCAGTACAGTATATGCTTGGTATTTATGGAACACCATCTTAGAGGCAGAAATTGTGGGATGTTTTTAAAGGAAGGATTTCTAAAATTTATGAGATATTCATCAGATACATTCAAGAGTTACAACAGTAGTGCAGCAACACAATTTCAAATAAAATCTATTACAATAAAGGAAAAACTTTGCAGTGTTGTATTTTGCAAATATTTGCATAGAACACGTAAACTTCTAACCAAAAGATGTGATATTAAGCTGAAAATGCATAAAGGAAACATGACAACAAAATCTTGCACCAAAAAAATAGGTACAAATTAGCGTTATAAGCTTAACTTTATTTGTTATAAAAATTCTATAGTAATAGGTTTTAAACTATTTAAATATATTTTTTTAATATCAATAATGACACTGAGATTCAATATAGAGATAAGTGACATATGGTAAGCCTCTTAAATATTATTATAACTCTGAAATATTATTATATGGTGATTCTGAAGTAAAATATAATAATCCACTGACAAATATGTCTTATCTAGATAAAAAAATTTGTTTCCAGTTCTCAAACTCATTTACCACAGGTTTCTATCAAGTGCTAGTGTGGCTTTTCTGGGAATTTCAAAACCAGATGTTGTTCCACCTTTATTTGATTGGGATGTCAGAACAAAATTTCATATACTTACCCTACAGAACTGTATAATTCTAGTGAGATCAGCTGTGCATGCTCCTTTTCACCACTACATCAGAACCGGGAATAGTTAAAAGAGGAGCAGAACTGTGAGAATGTGGTTAATGGACATTGTGGTGAAAACTCAATYGTCTTCACAAACACCTTTTGCATGCTGAAAAAGTGAGTATCTTCTTGGGAAACTGTTAWCTGACAAAATTTAAACTCTTCAGGTATTTAGGAACTGTTAATTGAAGCTGCCATTAATTAYAACAGGGTTGTAATGGCTTTACAGCTATTAAAGAGGTTCAACCATTAAAGAGGTCTGAATAACTTCGTTTTACTTCTTCTCTATTTATGTCATCAGCTGGAAACCCTGCTGGAGTGTTTTTACACTGGAACTCAAATTATGATTCCTGTCCCAAAGCTTCTCAGATAAACACTACCATGAGAAACCTTAATGGCAGCTAAAACAAAATATGGAATGTCCAATCATGAACATTAAAATTTCCTAGAATATGGAGCTTTAGGAAAATAAGTTTAGAAGGTGAGCTGTCATCACTCTGCTGGGTCAGAGAGCAAAGTACAAATATGGAAGTTCAAAACTTATCAGAGAATCAAAAAATCATTAAAGTTGGAAAAGACCTCTGAGATCATCCAGTCCAACCTGTGCCCAAGCACCACCATGTAAACTAGACCATGGCAATAAGTGCCACATCCAGTCTTGCCTCATGAAAGTGTACAGAGAGTGCATGTACATATATATATATATATATATATATGTTTATATCTATATATAGTATATTTCTTGATCCTGACCCTGAAAAGTATCCCTCTAATCACTTGGCCTCTCCTCACTGCAGGAGAGATGGGGAAGAGAGTCAGAGAAGAAAAGGTGAGAAAACTTGTGAGTTGAGACAGAAACAGTCCAGTGAGTGAAGAAAAGTTGTGGGGGCAAGAAAGCAAAATAAACATTTTGTAAATAAACATTAGTAAATAAACAAAAATTTATTTACTACTTCCCACCAGGAGGCAGATAAAAATATTCCTCCTTCCTCTTCCATTCAGTTTCAGCTTGTATTTCTCAACACATTGAATATTACTTTGATCAACTATGATCAGCCATTCTCTCCCAACTTTTTGTGCTTTGGGAGGCAGAGGGGGTRGTATAGAAAGTCTTGATGTTGTACAAACTCTGCTCAGAAACAGCCAAAATACTGCTTTGTTATCAGCACTGTTTTTATTGCAAATCCAAACCACAGCACCATTCAGACTGCTATGCTGAGAATTAACTTCATTCCAGCAGACTCATTGTGATATGGATGTAAACTGAAAGTGACACAGATAGAGAAGCAAATGTCAGCATGATAAATTTTTGCCAGGCTTTTCTAGTATTTTGCCGTTGGGCATTCTGATTCTAAATATTAATAATTTCTAAATAGCTACCTTTCAAAAAATAATGTAAACAAAAGTGCTTTTTCTTTTTTTAAGTTTGGGCAAGGATGTATCCTGAACTTGTGAAATATTTTTCTGTATATTATAGTATACTTAGTTGATATAAACTTATTAATACACAAATATATTTCAGAGATTAAATTATTTGACAGCTTCTTAGATTTATTACATTTTTACTTTTTTTTATATTAAAGAGCTTTTCCCTCGTCCCTCAGCTTTAGATCAAACTTGAAAAAAATCMATAATTATTTTCTTCAATAATTTAATCCATTAGATCAAGGCTTAGAATTTTTTATAAAAATATGGATTTAAATATGAGGAAGATGTTAACAAGAAAACCATTATTTCAGAAAACATCAATCATTTTCTATCTTTAACATGGCTCATACAACCTTTTACATATTTAACTGCTTTGGAGTGTGAAAGGGGATAACAGGTAGTTATCAATTCTTAAAGACTCACAAGGAATATGAAAGTTAAGATCATCAGGTCTACAGCGAAAAATTCTCCCTTGGACACCTCTCTTAAACCTCTCTTTCATTTAACTCATTCCAGGTACTAGTGGTGTGAATAAGGGTATAGCTGAATTAACCACAGAGTTGAAAAATCATGAATGATATGTGGGATTTTTATACAAAACTACCAAAGCCCCTTTGAAACAAAAAAGAATTCATTTTCTCAAAGATTGCCAAAATATTAATATTAATCTGTAACTGTTTTGCGGGATTTAAAATGTACTGAAAGTGGCTAAAAAGCTATGTTTAGATTCAAGCATAATCAAATCAGTCAGAATTTTTTAGATACAAGTTTTTTTCCTTCTACTAATGTCATCTGGCAAAAGCTGTCTGTTAATATTTACATAGTAAAATTTTATCCTGTGCTAGCACAAAAGAATTCAAAAACTTTTCACGAAGAATGTTAGTGAATTCTTACTCACTATGAATAAAACAACTTCTGTAAAAGCTTCCAATATCTCTCAGCACACTGTAGAGAACAATGGAAGTTCATCACCAAGACCACTCATAGGAAAACAAAGGCAATCTTAAATGCTTTCTTTTATCAAGTATGGCACTATCTACTCTTAAGACCACCAGTTTAGTGTGGCATTAGAAGGTGGCTGACAACCATGAATCCCTTCTTCCTGTTCTTGGAATACTTTGTCATAAGGTCAGTATTTCTAACAACAAAGTATGTGAAGTCATTCTCTAACCACTTAGAACTTCTTTAAATTAATTTCTAGTCCATTTTTAAGTCCATTTTTAAGTCCATTTTTAGGACTCCCTAAGTCATGCAGAGAATGATAATCACACTAATTTGTGTGCTGTCTTTGAATCAAAAGACTCATTGTGACAAACAACTTCTTAACAAATCAAAGACCTCCAATCTAGTTATATTCCTCACCAGTAGTAAATGTTTGAATTATCAAAACATGAGACAAAAGGGAAAAATAGTGCTTGATGTGTGGAAGCCTTGTCAATAAGACCTTTTCAATCTTTCAACTTTTAACCAGTTCAATGTTTATAGTTTATATAACATTCCCTTTGACCCTCAAAACACTTGCATTCACACTGGCAGCCTGAACCTAGTACAGCTTTGCAAGTGTTATAGTAGCAAGCAGCTGAATTGAAAAATTAAACTACAAGAAAGGTTCAAACTATTTGAAATTTTCATGTATGTTTCCTCTTAAAGCGGGACTGTGTAGTGAGGCACTATGATACACTTGTTTGGTGTCTCAACTACTTCACTCCCGTGAATTTCTGTCCGGAAAATGTTTTTTATTTCAGTCCTCTCATGGATCAGATGCACTGTCTTTCTTGCCTTCAARTAAGAAYTAAACAAAACTAGTMAAAAAAGAAAYGGAGGGACCTCMACMRGTCATCTGGTCCACCCTCTGCTCAAACCAGGGCTAGCTTCAATAGCATATCTCATTGCCCAGGATATTCTTCAGGAGRATTTTGAGACCCTGCAGCAATGAAGTTTTCATACCATTCCAAGGCAATGTTTTCCAACMGTCATGTGCTCCTTTTAYRTGGAATTTTTGGCTTACATTCACTTTGAAATCTCTCAGTTGTAACTTTCGATTGTTGCCTGTGTGTTATTGAGAYATGTGCTGGAGAAGAGCCCAGTTCTACCTCCCTTTTAGCTTCTCTTGGGTAAAAGAAGATTGCAATCAGATTTTTTCCCCAGCTTTCTCTTCAACAACTTAAATAAATCCAGTTCCCTCAGTTTCTCCTAGTATGTCACATGTGAAGTTACTTACCCATCTAAGACCTTCCTCTGAACTCTGCCGTTTGTTGATAATCCTGAATGTAGGGGCCAAAAGTGGTTGTTGCATCCCATCTGTAGGCACAAAGGGATTGAAAAACTTTATTTGAGGCTGATAGTAAACTATTCAAAATCCCATCTGACTTTGTAGTTGTATTAGCTTCCTGCCTCTGTTTTTTTTGCTATGTATCTCCTAAGGAGCTTGTATCCAGGTGTGAGAAACTTTACAGTGAAGAAATGCTCTTTTGGTATTATTTATAGTGATATCAGCAGAACAAGATCTCTGAAATATTGCTGATTGAATCTTTGCACTAGTAGTATGACAACTGTGTACTATGTTTATACTAAAGATTTTCTCATAAATAAAAATCATTGCTGAAATGTTTAAGTGTGAATAATGTTGCCTGACTATGGAAAAATCTTAATAATGGTAATATAAAATCCTAGGGCAATAACTAAAAGGACAAGATGCATTTGTATGGATAGCTGGAACTTGAAACATCAGCAGTGAAGTTTTTTTTTATTTTGTGTCATTCTTTTCATCAGGAAATTTGTTACTTTTCTCAAATAACCTCTCATGCAGATTGTATATTGTACATCAGGACTTCTTCATTATAATACATTAATATTTAAATATATTTAAAGAACTTGACAGTAATCTTATTCTATTGTGAATTCCTTTAGAGCTTACCCTTTTCTCCMCTCACCCTCTATTTGAGCAAGAAAATTTTGACAGGACAACATTTGCCCTCCAAAGACTGAAGGTTAAGGTGAGATACCATATATATAGTTACACTAATCATCTTTAATTTCTCATCCCTACAAGCCTATTGAGCTCAAYACCAAAGCTAAACAACCCAATCCAAWRCAAAACAAAACAAGAAAACAAATTWAAAAAGAAACAAACATGCTTCCTTTTCATATGCAAATTAAATTTATCATTTGTTGTAGGAACCCTTTAACTTTTTACTTTGAAGAACTTCAYAGTGGCCTATCTACCAATCAGGGAATTTAATTTTCCCTCTCTTACCTTCTTGGAAGAGGTATGAACAACTTCTGGATAATCTTTTTGTGAAGCAGTRCAATGGGTGGCACACACAATTACATGGTGTGAATAGAATGAGCTTACCAAAAGTTTCTAGGGTTGACAGAAAAACTATGATTGCATTCGTGACAACATGTCGCACCAGTTCTAAAATAAATAAAGGCTTTTTGCATTTCAAGTGATACTTATTGCACTTGGGTACTGTCTRTATTCCTTGTCTTTTCATCTAGTTAAAATGCTGTCCTTTCTTTTCTCCCTATTTATATATTAATTCCTTTGATCTTTTGAACTGCAAAAGTCCTCAAAATACTTACAAACATGAAGATTTTACAAATGTCAATATCAACTGTTCTATATTCTCTGAGGATTTGACTTCTTAATAACAATTTAAATTGAGAAGAAACAATTGCTCAAGAAAAAAAWACCACTTTTGGATTTTTGTTTTGCTGTTCCAGTGTCGGTGAAAGTAGAGCAATATAACTCCGCTACAGGAYATAATTACAAATATATGCTCTCTACTTTTTGTAATCATTGTTTTAAAGGAAAAAAGACTAAGATTTTTCTGAAACTCCTTAAAGCTTCAGGAGCTCTAAGTATGGTTAATGATTTATTGGTTTACATCAGTATACAACCTTCAACAATTTAACCAAAATTTTGCTAAATTCTTAAATTCTTAAAGGTATTACTTTTTAGAAAAAAATAATTCTATAATTTGGACATGGTCCCACAGTTGTACAGCCACAACTTCTAATGGCTATTGAGGTTTCTTTTTCTCCAGACTTTACAGGCACCTAATGCAYCTACAAAGAAAATCTCTTGAGCAGTGTTTGTGACACTAAAAAATGTACTGAAGCCCAGAACAATGATACATTCCAAGATCTTTATTTCACTTGATATCTAGCTGCAGACAGTGCCCTCTAACTTAATACACTCTACATTAATCAAAATCGTAGTGCTCAGAGATTTTCATGATCTTATTTTCTCAGCAGCGATAGAGCTGCTTGATAGAGCACTATGTGTGTGAATATGTGTGTGTGTGCATGTGTGCACCTGTGCATTAGCACACACACATGTTTGTGCTGGACAGGCTTTCAGAATGGAACTAGAGGTAAAACAAATTTTCAAGCAAGAGCAAGGGTATAGCTTAGTTTGCTTGCGAGAGAAAATTCAATAAATTATTGGTTCTAAGTCTATGGGCCATTCAAAGGGCACCAAAGAAATGCACACGTTTGTATGCAAAGATGAAATGGTTCTGTAAGGATTTTGCTGATGTATTCGTCCCCTTTAAACAGTACTTAGGAAATATTGAGCAAAAAAGCATGTTTCAAATATCTTACTGGTCTCTTTTCCCCCTTCATTTCTTGTTCCTGCCTGGTTTAGCTCACAAGGGTTGTGTAGGGCCAACTAAGAATCACTAGATGTATCTAGGTTTTCAGAGTTGTTTCTAATATTCCTGGGATTTTAAAGGATTTATTCAATACATCAACATGCATAGATTGTTCAGGACAGACAGGATGTGTAAGTGCTTGATCATAGTTTTTCATCATTCCATTACTAATAGATATTTAATACAAAAAGCAATTTTGTCCAGGAACCTATGAAGATGAAAATAGTTCTTAGATATGTTCTATACACATATGTCTCTAGCCATGAAAGTGAATGTAGTGCAGTTGAATATCTCATACTTAATACCATGTAATCTGGAATATAAATTTACCTTTAAGTACATGAAAGTATACAAATAAGGAAAAAGAAAACCAACCCYGAGCATAATGTTAATGCCAGGGCAAAACTTAAAGATGATGGAGCTCAAAGTAAGACCTTTTATATTTCAAATTTCCTTGAAAGATTACAAGTACGACATAAGTAACTATTTAAGATAYTAATTTACAGTCCCTCAATGCTTTCCAAAACCTTATTGTAAAGAAACAGATTTCTAATTTAAGGTAGATATAATGTCTCCCAAGGGAAGGATTCTCTTCTTTGTTTGCTTAGGTAGGTGAATTGTTGGCAGAGTGTGAGCCAAAACTAAAAACCATGAAGAAGCTCTTTACAATCAGTTCACTTTGTTTTTTAAAAATAGCTTTTCTGGAGGCTTACTGTTAATRCAGATTTTGTGTGCTACTACATATCTAAATACATCTTTGCATTGCAAAGTTTTGACATGCTGTTCATAGCATTGTAGGCAAAACCTGACACTTGTGTTCTGTAAGCAAACAGATATCTCCGTAGCCTTTTTTTTTTTTGTTGGCTTGCTAGTAAATGTAACCTTCATGCAGMAATGCTGCTGTTTTCAATCTACTCGATAAAGTTCCTTGGAAGGAGAGGCTCAATAACTTGCAAAGCTGCCTGAAGACTTACTAAGATGTTGAATTATGCAGACTGTATGGATTGAGCCAAGAGAACTRAGATAGGGAAGGTGTCAGTCTTACTGTCAGACTATAGAAATAAGCTGAACAACACAGCTTAGCTGCTTGGTAAATACACCTGTGTTTGTTTAGTTTAGGTTGGGTTAGGTTTTTGTTTGGAGAAAACCGATCAGGGCTTTGAAGTGTTAAAGCTACTGAGATGCCTCAGAATTTCACACATGCCAGACAGCTTGTGAAAGCTGGTCACAGGAGGTATTTTTTTATATTACCTGCATTTCCATTCAAAATTAAAATCTAGCAACAGGAGTTTTCAGATAGAATATTAAATGCATTGGGGGTTTTGGTTTGGTTGCCTAGTCAGTTTTCCTTTCTTCCTTAAGTGTTATCTCCTCTTCCTACTGCTGTTAAAATTTCTTAAACTCTTTGACCATGCCCAGGTATAACCCCCACCTTCTCAGAATGTAAGGAGTACCTGATAGTGATCATCTAAATATTTAAATTAACAGTTTGCTTATTATTTCTTTCTACGAGGAAAAAAAGAATTCTATCCTCTATGTATGGCTTGTCTTTSTTTTAAAGCTTAAATTCATCTTTATGTCAACCTGGAAGTATTTATATATATAGATACATGCTTTSTATAAATCTAGATGGCTGTAGTGTACACAGTTTATGCTTATGTCTGGTTTAGAGGTTTATTAATATGAAAGCATTTGGCTGTGGCAGAATATTTGAAGGGTGTGATTTTAACTTGGCATTAGAAGAGTATTACAAGAAGTGCCAATGTATGTTAGTAACTTGAGTAGTTACAGCCGAGATGTTTTTATCAGAATTTGCTGCAGGCATCATTTTCACTGTTTGGGGGTTTTTTTCATCCAAACTGAAAGAGTTTTAAGATTTTTTTTTAATTACCTCGCCCTGGGATCTACTTGAACCAAATGTGTTATTGGAGTCAGTGAGTCTAGTTCCCTGCTATTGTCAGGCATCATGTCACAATCTTGACAAATGTGTTTTGAGATAAGCTGCAATACTACTGGTCTCCAAGAAATCTGTCTTCTGGAAGCATCATCAGCAATAAATCTGAAAGTATTAAACCAGCAGATGTGAGGAAGAAAAATAACTTGGGAGAAACAAGCAAAAAAGCATTTCAGTCGGAAAGTATCATGTGGCACAACCATTTTCCATTTATGGTTACAAATATGTAACCATATTTGTTGTTTTGTCTTCTATTCCATACCTATCCTTGAACAGAATGCAAGCCCTGACACTAGTTTGCTTAACTTGATTCCACACCTTACAGGCTTAAAGACCTGCTCACCTACATCTAGCTCTCTCACCTACTTTGTGAAATCAAGACATGTCTCAAGCAATTTAACATTACACTAAGAAAAAAAAGTCTTAAGCAGTGGCACTTCTAAAATTCAGACAGCTCTCTGGTTGAGTTGTTTAAGCACACAGTGACAGAGTTGCCCAGACTGTGCATRTAGTTTTCACTGAACTTTTTATGATGCATTATTATTTGTTTTTYCTATTGCTTCAAATTATTTGAAATCAAAAGCAGCTATATTTTAGAGATCAAAAAGAGAAAGCCAAGTCTCTSCCTCCCTAGGACCTACCCCTCTATTAAAAAAGAAAAATAAGAAGCTGAACTTTGTAAAATCACATTCATAATGCTTCAAAACCTAAACTCCCATTAAAAAATAGCAAAGYAATCAATAACTCTATAACAGTGCTGTTAACTAATTGCACTAAAACTTTATAAAGTTTCACTTTAAGAGTACTTGATTTACTGCTTCATGTTTCAGTAACACTAATTTAGGACAAATATACTTCTATAAGTCCATGGAGAAATATAGTAGAAAACCTTTTGTATAAGAATCACAGCTGCTGGCAGCTGATTGCAGTAAAATTAATTATTCTAGCTGAAATCTGGTGACTGGGAGTCCCTTGACAGCATTTTCCAGAAGCTAAGGTTTGTCCTCTCATACATTGTGAGTGAATAAATGCTACTTTAGCTTTTGTGTTGAAAGTCAGAGGCATTTTAGCCAGCACTGAGGTGTCTCTTCCTAAAGCTCAATTAAAATACCTGGGATTATACTGACTCCAGACTCTGCTATGGATAGGTTATCTGCAAGTATGAAGGCCACTCTGCTTAAATCCATCTCATACTGAATGTATATAAGAAATTAAAAAAACCAAAAAAACCCACAACAACAACAAAAACCCCAAAACAACAACAAAAACCAGTGGGGATTGCAAAAGACTTGAAAAGCCTTTTGAATATTTTCAGTTTAGAATTTGATATCTCAGTCTGTGAAGCACAGAAAACATGCTCGCTATGACAAGTTCTATGCAGATCTAATTAATTCTTCAGAGTGAAATGCTATTTGTTGGAAGAGAAAGTATAATGATCTCACTAAAAAAAGCATGTGTTGTGCTTCTAGGTATTCATAAGTCTTTGACACATAGATAAATACTTTCTGCCTTTACCAAAATTTGTGGTTGCAAAAGATAGCATGAGAAATTCTTTTGTTAGTATGCAAAAAAAAATCAAACCTTCTCTGTTCCTTGAGTTACTGAGGCTTCCTCTGCATAATAATGGGCTGCTGTGCTCAGATTTCAACATGTTCCTAGAAGGGATGTTACTCAGTGTTGAAGGAACTTCAACAGTTAATGCAGTACAGTTACTTAATGTTGAAGGAAAAAGATAAACACAGGATTCTGAAACAAYAATTTGTGATGTTTTTCTGCTCCAAGTTCTTCCTGAGAAATGGTCAAACCTTGCGTAATTCTTTGAATTAGAATAGCAAAAGACTTCCTAGAAGAGCTAGGTGTGATATATGCGAAATGCTATATAAACTTAAAATTTGGCAGATCAGTACAGTTAAACCTGCACAAAAAGAAGTCATGTGGTTTTTAGTTGTAGTTTGCTTGGGTTTTGCTTTCATTTGGCTGGTTTGGGGTTTTCCTTTTCTTCTCCACATCATTCTATAAAATATCTGAAAGATTAAGGAATCTGCAAAATAATCTTCAAATTAAGATTAGCAATCAAATTATATCTGGTAATGCTGTAATGCTTTATTCCACTGGGAAATTATTTAACTATAAAGCTATGATTCTGCCAAAGAAACTATTGATATTTTTGGCACTTTCTGAAGTCTTTTGGTGCTGGTAAACTGTATATGTAAAACATATGTGGGCAAACCCAGGGTGCCAGCACAGATATATCAAAATTTCTTAATCCTGAGTCTCACATTGGTGGCTGCTGACATGACCTAGATATGCCCAATCTGTTAGGGGTATTTTGGCACTCAGATAGGATAGCACCAGTGGTGTCAGAAATTATTAAAATAAGCCTTGTTTTGAAGCAAAGTTCTTGAAAATTTAGTCAACTGGGGTTGATTCTTGACCAAGGGGATCACTTAGGAGTTTTTCTGCCAGGCCCAGAGATATCTTAATAATCTTGTTTGTAAAATTATTTCTCTAGTATAAGAAGCCCAGGAACAGACCATTTTCAGGGTCTTTGAGTATGTCTGGTTTAGTGGTTTAGGAACTAATTTTACTTGGCTGTATGCCTCCTCTGTCAAGCTTGGGGATCCCCATGTAAATTTGCAAGATTTGTTGAAGTCATTTGTCACTACTGGATGATTTTACTGTTCTTTCTGAAAGTTTTAAACCCTATTTGTAAGAAGGAAACAGCATTTTCTTACTCYACCATGGTGAAGCTATGCATTTTCATTTATATTCTGGAGAATACATGCATAGCAATATATACTCATCTGCACAGATGCATAGTTTATAGACATTGTATATGTACAGTGACCTGAATGTCAGTAAAATGGGCAGACAGAAAAAGCAAAGGCAGCTGTGCCTGGARGGTTTGAAAAGGAGGGCTGTGTGTATTTATATATGTGTGTGTGTGTGCATATATGCACATATATATGTATGTCTGTGTCTATACACATACACGTAAATGTATAGATTTCTTGAGCTTGTGCTGCTGGAAGAGTAGATACTAAAAAAATTTTAATATAATTTAAAAAAAAAAAGAGCAGGACAAAACTACCCAGTTTGAAAGCATTTCTAAGTGTATCCATAATTCCTTACTCATAAAGATCTTGATTGAATTTCTTTTAAGAATCTCTACAAGAATTAGTTTAGGATAACGATATTTCCTACATACAAAGGAAATAAATATGGTTATTTTATCTATCCCTCCCTCATCCCCATATTTTCAATCAATTCAAGTAGATTATACTCTTTGAAAGTGAGCCTTTCTTATGGCACACCTTGTTCCATCACTTTGGTGCCAGTGGCAGGTGTCCAGCTCTTCACAAAGCACTGAATCTGTAATACAGTTGTGTTGTTCACACAATTGGTTTTCATGAGCTRGCTCTGAGCCCATGGGTATAAGTGTCTCTGTTTGTGCTAGCTCAGTGGTGCACACGATGACATAATTGTTTCTTGACTAATAAGCTGTAATGTGAACCACATGGACTGTGGAAATTTAATTTACAAGGTAAGTGGTCACTTGACCATGAATTGAGTATGCTGCCACACAGAAACAGAGGATCTGATCTACACAGTAGTGAGAGGCTGCTCTCTGCTACGAGCAAAACTCTGTGCTGCTGGCAAATGAAAGGGGTTCTGGGAGACCATAAGAAAGAATAGGAAAGAAAATAGGATTAGTAGTGTCTGTCTTCTTAGTGCAGAAACAATTTATCAGTGACTGTGGTGAGGTAAACTCAGATTTTATGGCTGTTTTCATTCTGTTCTGGACAGATGAATAATTTTAACAAAATAGAGGAAACAAATGTATGAAAATGTGAAAAAACTATTTTTTCAGTGATACTTGTAACTAAAAGCAAGTGAAACTTACTAAATTACTGGAGACTCTTGGATTACATGAGGTTTTTCCAACTTCATGAATAATATAAAARGTAAGATGCAGTTGGAAATTTAAGATGTGCATTTTTACACACTTTGCGCTTTCATTTCACTTAACACTACAGAAATACCTTTTCTGGTACCTCCATCTAAAAGATGGCTAAACATGTAAGAGCACATCTTTCCAGGGTCCTCTCTGCAAAATGGGAAGCATAACTCAACTAGTTTTCACACACTGAATGTCATCACTGCTCAAATTAATAAAAAATTAAGTAGGTTTTTCAGAGTTTTTTTGTAAGCAACATGGTGTTTTACAAAGGCTTACTACTGACTATTAAAAAGATATATGCTTATTTTCATTCTATGGCAAATTTTTTAAGCTCTGAATAAATGTTAAGAATGTTTAACTAAAATACTGATAATGCTATTTTTTAAAAAGATTTTGTTTTCTGCTAGCCCTTTTGCTTGAAAAACAGAAAAAATCATCTTGTTTCCTACSTGTTGTGAAGTCCAAGCTGAAAAAAAAGAACACAGTGGAGATCACATGACTTTCTGGACCCAGTAAGACTCTGAACCACTGAGTATGTTTCCTAACAGCCTGCACAGGATCTTCCTGGAACTTCTAATAAGGAAAATAGGTGAGAAACAATGGGCCATTCCATTGCCCAGTTTCAGGCCAAATTAACTATTTTTGCTTGAATTATACAGACTGGCACATTCTGCAGAGAAACTACCCTCTGGACTGCACAGAAAACAGAAGCCTTTATTTGAATGGGTCTTTTCAGAGACATGTGATAAAATCTAAGTTTCCCATCAGAGGAGAAGTTCAGTAGGTCTTCATTTCTATTTTGAAACAAAAAATTGTTTGCTTGGTTTCTTTGTTTTGAAGGGTGCCAGTCTTATATTAGCTCTTTGAGTAGAATATCATCAGTGGCTGTGGTCCTCACAATACTCCGCTGCTTCTCCTTTGGTAGAASACCTTTGATGGTGATATCATTCAATAGGATTTTGCTACCCAAGGGCAAATGGAAGCATGCATAGGGATCCACACTAATTTTCCTATTTTTAACATGTCTTGGTAGGAAAATATTTTTAGCAACATTGACCCATCTCTTTTATCTACCTATATCTATATCTATATCATCTATATAATCTCTATCATCTATATATCATCTATATCATCTGTATCATCTATATCATCTATCTATATCTATATCTATATGTCTATATATATATCTATATGTCTATATAGATCTATGTGTCTACATCTATCTCTACTATATATATACACTATATATGTATATACATACATATACAATGCATATATAATATACATATAACATATATATTTAATTAGAAATTCTTTGGTTTTTTCCTGTAATTATCCCAGTATTAATGAGAGCCATGCTACCTGTGGATTCAACACTTACCTTACCTGAACTGACCTAACTGCTTCTTGGTAGCTTCTTGATACTAATTTGATATGGCAGATTTCTGTTTTMAACTCCTAATCTCCATCAGATCATTCTGCTATCATAACAATTTTTCTGCTATAAGAGCCATTAAACCAGAATAAATATTTGATTGCAAACACACACAGCATGAGTTCTTAATATAGTTCCATCAAGAAGTCACGGTATGACAAAAGGCAGTTTCATGCTTTAGTTAAAACACACATTTATGTGTGAGTGAAGAATGTTGTTGACAACAGGAATTAGAAAAGCATTCTAAGAAATAATGCAAAACAAACCCCAAAAAGCAAAGAAAAAATGACTGTTTTTTACAGGGCAGCTTTTGGGAACATGTACTGTGCTGAAAGATCTCAGATTCTTTATCTAGGAGTCCAAACATACAGGTATTGACTTGGAGTTTTTTCTGGTTTTCATCTGAGATTCTTGATTTCTTTGATTCATCTGAAAAAAAGTGATGATGATGATGATGATGATGATGATGATGATGATGATGATAAAGAAAAAGAGCAACAGCATTGCTCACAGCAGAAGACATAGGTGAGGTCTTCAGTTTTCACATCAGGCAGCTCACAGTGTAAAGAATGATTAAGTTTTTCAGAGACAATTGGAAGCCACTTGATAAAAACTCCTACTCAAACAGAGTGACCCAATGCAGACTGGCCAAGACTATGTCCAGGCAGATTTTTAATCTCATTGTCTGCTCATCCAGCCCACTCTCCATCAGTTTGTGTAGGAAATGCTTCATCTACCAAGCCAGTAACAGAGTCATAGAAGTTTATCAAGTTAGTAATTAATTTTCTCTACGTCCTTGAATTTCTGAAGGCTGGTTTTGCTACTAAAAAGTGAGGTGAGGAAGATTTTTGGTACCTCAGCTTTTCCTATGTCTCAGGTCAACAGGATTCCTGACCCATTTAGCAACTTGTTCATGCTTTCCCTAGTCTTCCTTTCATTACTTGTCTATATATAGAATCTTTTCTTGCTGCCTTTGCCATCTTTCACCAGATTTAATTCCAGGTGAGTGTTGGCTTTCCTAACTCTGTCTCTCCATGCTCAAACAGTATCTCTATAGTCTATACTTTGTACTGCTTCTATCTTCTGTATTATTCCTTGCTATGTTTGAGTTTTGCTAGGAGCGCCTTGCTTGTTCATGCAGCCTTCTGGCAGGTTTTAGTTCTGCTCATTGGAGTGAACTGCTCATGAACCTGTAAGAGTTGATCCTTGAGTTTTACCCAGTTTCCTTGCACCCTTCTTCCGTCCAGGGCTTTATCTCACACAACACTTCCCACTATATCCTTAAAGAGGCCRGAATCTGCCCTCTTTAAGTCCAGTGTTGCCATCTTGTATTTTGCCCTCCCCTCTCTTACCAGGATTCTGAAATCTACTAACTCAAGGTCATTGCAGCTGAGGCTGCTTTCAACCTTCACATCCCCAAACCGATCTCCTTTGMTTATAAGCTGAAATTTTTAAAAATAGATATCTGCTCCAGAAGGGTCAACATCTSCTCTGGCTGGCAAAACAGAATATTCTGGTTTTGCCCTTTTGTTCTCTAAACCATATGTGTTGTGAATGTCTATAACTATGCATATATTTTAAGTTCTGCCCACGTTCCACTTCTATCATATCAAGTCCTACATAAAAATTGTTTTTTTACCTGTCAGACTCAGAAGTTTACTTCTCACTATGGATTTGGGGGCTTTGCTGCATGAATTTTACTGAGTGCTTACGTTGCATTGTTACTTGTGTGTTTCCATCTAGTGTAGAAGTTTACTCCCACAAGCAGTGACTATGTGGGATTACTTGGACAGCTTGTAAACAACATATATCTACTGTTTCTCTGATTTTCAAACTTAGATGTGGGAGTGCGTATGTGGGGCAAYGGATCTACAGGAATTAATTGGACCAATACATTATTTTTGTTTTGTTGGAAATTACCAACTTTGACAAAGCATTATAGAGATCTTTTGCTGAAAAAAAAAATCTTAAAAATGCTGGAGATATATTATTTTATACCCAGTTTTCTACTCAGCAGTTAAAATTGTGATTCTTGTCACAATCAGCTTACCAGTTATTAATAAGTAACACATTTGTAAATGGCCCTTCAAAGGCAAATTTTTCTCTGATAAATCATTGATTAATTTTTTTAATTCTAAATGAAGACTGTTRTGTATAAAAAAAACCCCTTCAAATACATAAATCTCAACTGATGGAATCCAGTCTTAATATATCTATTTATGCTTGATTTCTATCATCCTGCAACATGCTCTATTTTCACAACAGACTTTAAGTGACCAGGATGCTCTTAGAAGATGGTTCTCTTTGTTTTCAATAAAAAGGAATTTAAAGCATGCAAGTCCTTATAAAGGGAAACTGGTTTAAGTTTAATGCTAAATGTTTTAAGTAATACTTCCTGAAGAACTTGATAGGATAAATTAGTCTATAAAGGGACCATTTACAGAAGCTATAAAAGCACCAATTCTCACAAGGCTGAGAGAAAYGCTGCTGTTGGAGCTTTTTCAAGGATATGCTACCATTAACATAGTTGGACATGACTCTGAGAGGYCAACAGTTCAACATGGCGTCTTTTCCAAGTCATAGAAGAGTTTTTAGTTTGAAAATCATTAAATGCCTCTGTTGTCTTCTAGATTAGCTACTCCTTAGTTTAGTCTTAAACCTGTGTTCTAATTTTACACTTAATTAGTCAGCAGTATTGTGAAACATTGATTTTATTTTCTTCTAGTATCAAGGGCAGAAACATCTGCTGAACAGAAGTTGCTTCTTTTCAATGCCATAACTGATAGAATACTGCTATCTRTCTTGGAAATATTAGAAATAAACTTTCAAGTACTTGCCCCTGGAGGGTTTTTAGGAGCCTAGTGTTGTGCATCTGTTAGCCTCACAGCTCTTTCTTTGTGTCTGCTTCTTGCTCTTGCTCTATTCTTCTGTTGCCGTGGGAGCTTTTTTTCTCTCTCCCTCTTTCTCTATTCACTGCTTTCCAGAAACTTCTCCCMGATGTACTTGCATGATGCCTCATATATAAATTACTGTCCCTTCCCTGCAGAGAAATCTGTATGATCCAAGAAATCAAAATAGACAGCTCTTTTCTCTGTTGGTTGGCCATACATTTTTAACAAAACAGAACATACAATAGATGTACCATAAGTGAAAACAGACAAACAAACGTGCATCAGCATTAATATCTAATAAGGATGCCTTTAAGAAGTAAGAGAATGCCTAATGAGAAAAAGCTTGCACGCTAGGAAGAAAGCCACTCAGCTTTGTGAGCTAGAATGTGAACAGCTAGCATAAAAGCCTGTTTATACTTGATTTTAAAAAAAAAAAAAGTATCTGGATTCTACTTTTAGACCATATCTCTGGGTTCAATGTGCAATTATCAAGATTTGGTTGGGCTGTTCCTTCAGGATCTGAGCCTGTATGCACTTACATTTGTAATTGAAGGAAATGCTGGTATTTGCATTTCTTCCAAGACAGGCACCCTGAGAAATCTCCCRTTGCCTAAGCTATGCAGCTGCCAAATTTCAGCATATGGGAAGTATAGCTGAAACAATTTTTATTCTTTGATCCTTTGCATCAACTATTGCTATGATAGCTATGCTCTCCATTGAGAAATGAAAGAGAAAACAATGTACCTATAAAATATTACATTGTTTTTTCTAACCTGCTCTCACTAGTACCACAGTACAAGCCCTGCCCAATGAAATCTTGCCCAAAAATTTAAGGGATAATGTAACAACATTGCCTCACATTTGTGCTAAGATGGAACCAGGAAACAATGCATATCTACTTCAACATTTCACATTTGCATCAATAGATTTTGTCCCTCAGAAAAACTTTGAGGTAGTTTGAAAGACTTGTCTCATGGCAAATAATCCTTAGGCAGTGTTCAGGCTCATTCTCCAGCTCCAGCTGTATCCCTCCTGCCTCCAATTATTAAATAAAAATAAATTAGTATAGCAGCTGATTTGCCTTTAGGACTCACAAGGTCCACATAGACATTATTGATAGCAAGAATGATAAATGTGTTCATAAGGCTTCTTCAGCCTTAGTTTCTAGCACTGATATTCAAATTTTGAGTGAATATTAAAGTAAGATGTTTTTGAATAAGTTGCCAAGCTCTCACATTTCACTGGTCCAAGGAGCCATATCTTTACTTCTGGACTGTTTGTAATGCATTATACTAAACAATAAGGATCTTGATATGTATGCTCTTATTTGAAATTCAGGAGCAGATCCATAAAGAGAGATAGAAAGGGAAAGGGAAAGGGAAAGGGAAAGGGAAAGGGAAAGGGAAAGGGAAAGGGAAAGGGAAAGGAGAAAAGAGAAATTAATTGTCTGAGAATGGGCTTAATAGTGTAAGAAAAAAAGAGTTCTACAATATCTATGGTTAGTTCTCAACATAACATAAATTCATCCTAAAAAGCTATTTTATTACATCATGTTCAATTTTTTTTAAAACTTATTCTCCCCATTTATTATTCAGGAAGCCTTTGCAGGAAGAACTGTTCATAAAAGTGTAATCCATGGGTACAATTCCACTACCTGGGTCAGCACCACAGGCTCTCTGTGGGAATGAAAATCACTTACTAGGGCTTGAAATTTTTTTTTGTTTTCAATCAGAACTTGTTTAACACTCCAGGGAATGTACTGTGATGCTACTTGTAGTAGTCAGAGGTTCTTTTAAATGTTTTTATGGTAGYGATTCTGTCTGTGTTTGAATGTCTAGCCTACTCTGTCAAACTGAACTTAGCTATGCTGACTTGACCTTTTTGAGATTTTTGCTGTTACAGGGTCATGCAATTGTAAAGAACAGAGGTGGTTGTCCGAGTCACAGAATGCTGAAAAGGTCAAAGTAGCAATGCAGTCTTCACTGTTTCTCCAGGTATAAGAAGTTGGAACTGTAGCCACATAACACTCATGACTAGACTTGAAATAAACCTGGAAAATGATCTATGCAAACYCTCTGGTTTGATGGTGAGACCAATCACAGTGCTCAATTATAAAATGATGTTATTCTGAAAAGGTTCTTAAAATTTTGTTAAATATTTTTTACTCCTGTCACGTCAAATTAAGGTTATAAGCAATGTTTCAGTATAGGTATGTTGGCCTTTTATATAGTTTTTCCACAGCCAAACAAAGCATTACATGTTTCCCAGATGATGGTTATGTCTCTCAGTCTGTATYATGCAAGACCTGTGAGAGAATCTTCTTTGTCTTCTTTAACCTCCAATGTTACCATTCAATTATAATGTCTAATTTTGGATTTTAATTTTTCCCCTCCACATTACAATAAGCTTTCCTATCCTTAGAAAGCTTTGTTAAAATATTCAGTACTCCTGCAGCCTTATGCATTACTTTTGACAAGTATACAGCAAGTAGAGCAATTATTTTACATATTTGATATTCCACGATCTTGTATATAATGGCATGTAGTACTCACTTGCCACATACATAATATCAGATGAACTACATGACATTTTTTATGTTTCATTTCCACATTAATGGATTATTTCAATTTATACAAATTTTTYCCAAATTCCTGAAAGGGGCAAAGAAACCCCACACCTTGTAAATCAAACAAAAATTTGCTCTTAGTTCAATTAAAATTTCAACAGCTTTATCATAACACAACAGTTGATACAAATCTCAGTGCAATAACATGAACACAGTCAAAATTTGCACAGAAAAGCCTCAGAAATTATAAAGTACAATTGGTTTAGCTGCCCCTTTTCCCCAGTTTTGTAAGTACCTTTCCATTGTCCCCCTGGGTCTTAAGTTTGACATCTGCATTTCCAAAGAAGAATAGGGGTGATGGCAGGGTTACAATAAGTCATTGCTGTCCCAAGTCCTCCACCTGAAGATCCATGATGTAATGAGACTTCCCTCCTCTTCAGTTTTGCATTTGTTTGGATTTATTTCGCATGTTATTTAACGTATTCTGATTCCTTCTCTTTGACTTCCAGCTAAAGTTCAAAACCTCTGTGTAACAGTGTGACCTGACTAACACAACTTCTCACCCTTTGCTATGCAACCTAAAGCAGACCTTACCACATGAGGTATCTACAGACCYAAACTGAAGCAGGCAAGATGAAAGGGCTTTGATTTTTACCACCATTAAAGCACCTTAAAACTGGCTCTGGGCAGCCTAGACTTCATCATGTCCTGCAACTTTGCACCATCAGGTCAGTACAAAGCCTTTTACTAGGGACGATAGAATGGTAAAAGTTATATCTGTGGGTTTAAGTAAATATTCACAGGGTTTTTCGAAGTTTTTTTGTAAGAAACAAAATATATARTATTCCATCTAAACTTTCACAAGAAGAAAAGCACTTACCTGTTGTACAATTACACTTCCTATATAAGAGCGTATTTCCCCTTTCAATCCCCAGGATAGTTAAATTTTCAACCCCACTCTTTACACAATGTGTGTGGGAGGCTATGATGAGGATTTCCTCCAATATTATAATTTGGTGACAAGAGACTCATAGTTTATTAGGAAACTGRGTGATACTTTTTCCATGTTTGGTGGAGGGGCAGCATCAGCTTTCTCAAAATTCTGTTAGTAGTATTATTCCGAAGCTTTCTTTTCTACTGAAGGTTAGAGGCAGATTCACAAAATGGATGAGAGCATCCATCACTTTTCACAGCAACTAGGCTTTTAAGGAACTCTGTCTCAGGGTAAAAATCAAAAGTTCTTTATTTCCTCTTGCCTTTCCTGTTGAGTTGTTTTTTAGTTGGACAGTAGGTACTAACTGTCATTCATTCAGTCAAGACTGTTTTAATATATTGATAGACTTCTACTCGTTTTGCTGGAGAAGTTTACTGATTCTGTCAAGACCAGTATCAGCATTATGATGGTTTTGAGATTTTTTTAAAATTTTCCTGCTTACTGCAATTGGTAGTTGCTCAACATTCGCAGTCTAAATTCAATTATTGCAAGCTAAAGAAATCTGAGGAAAGTAAATAGAGAAAAAATAGTGTACATAAGATTAAAAATCTCCTTTCTCAATATAGAAACAGTTGGATATTTCTTAGAGTAATTTTAATCATATATGAGTTTAAAAATTATAGAAAGGTCTCATGCTCTTATGAACAAAAAAATAAGAAGAAATTTATCCAAAGTATGGATCATTCACTTCTGTGCAAGTGAAAGCTGAATAACTAAAGTTTCCATTAAAACACTTTCGGCACTTAGACTTTTGAAGTCTAATTATATTTAAGTTAGACTTAAAATATCTGGCAAAATGAATAAAACTAGAGGGAAAAAAAAATTATTTTGACCAAATAAATTGCTAAACTAGTTAATAATATACATATGAAATAGATATAGATTATACTACATCTATGTATATATGACATTTTTGCCCCAACACACAACTGCACAAGATATTGTGTAAAATAAAATTTTGAGAATGAGCTCAGAAGTTTTCAACATTAAAAATTAGAGTTAATTGGTGCTAAAAAARGAATATTAAGAAAACCGTAATGATGGGAATATTATAGGTYGGAGGGAAAAAAAACCCTAAAACATGACAAAGAATTTCAGCCTCAATTATTTTTTTATGGAATGTAGATTTGGATACATTTTACTCTTCCTCTTGGGGCCTTCCTCAAAGCTCTATCATTACATCAATAATATTTCATGTCAGCTGTCATCTTGGTATTAGTATTTGCATAAATATAAAGAGTTTTGATATTGGTACCAGTGAAATTTGGTGGGATGAGTCCCACAGCAGGAGTCCTGGGATGGAGGGGTTGGCAGGGCAGGCGAGTTAGAGGTGTTGCACATATGTAAGAGAAGGTTTGATTGTAAAGTTCTTACAGTTGGCACTGATGTTGTTGAGAGTTTCTGGGTAGGTATGAGGAGGACGGAGAGCAAAGGAGATGTAACAGGGGATAACAAAGGAGTTATTTTATAGCCAGTTAGGAGAAATTTCAGCATCAGTAGCCCTTGTCCCTATGTGAAATTTCAACTTCCCAGACACGACTGAAAATATCACAGTGCTTTGATAAACAGGTCTTGGAGATATTTCAGATTTGTAGCAGATAATTTCTTGTCTCAGGTTCTTGAAGTACCAACTAGAAAAGATGCCATCCTAGATTTTCTGCCTGTGAATAAAGAGGTATGTGTCTGTCTTAGCCACAGTGATCATGAAATGCTTGAGTCTAAAATTCTCAGCGTAATGGAAAAAAAAAGAACAAAAGAGCTGCTATTCTGGACTTAATGGGAGCAAATTTTAAGCTATTCAGAGAGCTRTGTAGCAGAGTACACTGGGAATCTGCATTTGAGGGCATAGGAGTCCACAAATTTTGGTCAAATATCACAGAACAACCTTTGAGAAGCACACGAGCCAGCAATTCCCCTGTGTCCTAAGCAAGTAGGAAAGACCAGCTTGGCTGAACGTGGAGATCAGCAGTAAAAGAAACTGTATGAAACTGTATGAACTCTGGAAGCAAGGCCAAATTTTGCAGGAAGCACACAGAGCTGTGCTTCATGTATGCATACAGAAGGGAAAAAAGGCCAAAGTTCAATTACCAGTTCAATATTAGCCAGTCGAAACTGGCTAATATTTTTCAGAAAACAAGAAGGGCCTTTTTAAATACATTAATACTCTCTTAAAAAAAAAAAAACCAAAACAACAAAACAAAAAAAAAGCAACAACAACAAAAAATTTTGACTGTTTCAGTTTCCCGGGGATATGCTTATATTTATAAATGTCTATGTTAGCTGAATAGACAGAGGATGTGTTCTTTTTTAACAGTCAGTATTATCCACAGAATTTTACAGAATGGAAATGTATTGTTAATTTAAGTTTTTAATCTTCTTCCCTCTTAGCAGCAATATGGAAGAGGGATGGCTAAACATATTCTTGTCTTCTCTTATGATAGGGCAGTTACCTTAAATCTCACAACAATTGCCTTCTGATTGCAGAATAAACATGCTTATGAGTATACATGTTGTAATGAAGCTATTCTCAAATTACACTAATAAAAAATATCTGAGGGGAGATTCCAGTACTCAGTGCTAGGACAGTGTATTATTGAGGTTATCAAATAAAAAAATATTGTCTTACTGTAATATTCAGATGTTTTTCACAAAAGAACCATGATTACATTAGTGGAAAGGATAGCTCTCCTTAGAAAATKAACTTGAGGTGTGCTTTATAAGAAACTTTTTTTTTCATACACTTAGCACCATTTGTTGCAATAATCACAAGTGAAGGAATCAAACCATGGCCCACTCTTATTTGATTATAGCTTTTCYCTATACTGAATGATGAATTCATTACGGAAACTATTTTCTGTATGTCTCTAAAATCTATGTTTGTATCTCTGTTTTTATTCCAAGATATTTATT